>JBCEWE010000458.1:7870000-8415000 GCA_039877035.1 Silurus lanzhouensis | reverse complement strand
ATGTAAACTGTTGGTATTTACAAGCAATTTTATGTTTTGCATTTCTTCCCCTAACTGTACAGCAAGTAAACCGAACTGTGATTCAAAAACCCCAGGTACGTAGCGAACCATGAATGTTGTGTACCGTTACATCCATAATATATATATATATATATATATATATATACAAATCATGTTCTCGGAACTAAAATGACGGACAGATAGAATGTACAAAAGCAAACACAGGAACCAGGAATGTCAAGCTTCTCTAACTGAAGACCAGTTCCTGCTTTAATACTGTGTCTGGTTAATACTGTATCATTACTGGTAACACTGTGTGTGTGTGTGTGTGTGTGTGTGTGTGTGTGTGTGTGTGTGTGTGTGTGTGTGTGTGTGTGTGTGTGTGTAATGCTGTAGCATGAGTCAGCAGACTTTCTGTACTCGGATGTGCATTATGGGGCAGGTGGCGCTGTATGGGCACTTAACTGCTGAATTATTGAAAACACTGTGCTTTCTCAGCCATTTACTGACTGTCCTTTGAACCCAGACTGACAGATTACAGCTCACTATTACTGCTAGAAGTATAAGAACTCTGTCTTCAGATAAAGTGCACACCCTGAAAAGGTTTGTGTAGGAGGTGACAATTAGATTTACAAAAAAAATATGGTGTCTAACATCTTCTTAGGAATCTTGTGACATTAGCTCATGTTTGCCAGCTAGCTCGCACTGACATTAAAGAATATTAAATTTTAGGAATACCGCATTCTTTAAAAATCCTGCTGTGTTAGCAAAGAATAAATATTTGTCAATATGAGATACAAGAATTCCTGTCAAATTATTTAGATAGCATTAGATGACCATGAAAAGCATGCAAGTGCATTTTAGTTGGGTTGAGGTCTGTACTTATTTGGCCAAGCTTCAGCTGTCAGAAATTTTGCCTTACATTTGACACTAGAATACTTTGGTATACAGAGGAGTTCATGGTCCACTCGATAACAGTAAGGTACCCAGGTCGTGTGGCTGCAAAACAAACACAAATCTTTACCCCTACCACTGTGCATTACTGTTGCTATGAGGTGTTTGTGCCTATACTGTATGTTGTGCCCCATTTTATTCTCATGTATCCAGAGTAAATTGTTCCAGACGTTTTGTGGTTTGTTCATGCTGCCATGTTCTTTTTAGAGAGAAGAGACCTTCTCCTGGCAACCTTTCCAAATAAACCATACTTCTTTAGTCTTTTTTTAATTGTAATGTCATGAACCTTCAAATGCTAACTGAGGCCTGTAGAGCATGAGATAACCTTTAAAATGTTTTAAACTGGCTGTATAACCCTTTTCAGATTGATTGGCAGCAACAATTGCTTCTTAGCATTGTGTGTACACACACCTGAATGTTCCAGATTAGTAACCTTCTACAACTTCTGCTTTTTAGAGGTGGTTACACTGATGATCTATAAATAGTATTTAATTAGCTGCACCTGGCTACTACTTAGCCTTTTAATTCATATAAAAGCAATAACGGTATACTTTGTATTTCAAACATAGTTTTTCCATTTTGATTTTTGGAATATACACAATGACATTGTGTAATATGACATGTTTTTTTGTTCATCTGAGATTGTGTTTTTGAAATGTATAATTTCTCTCCACAGAGATCACTCAGATGTTTGTTCAGTACATTTTCATTTCACGACTGGATAATTGCAACAACAACAACAACAACAACAAAACCAGAACCAATGGAACAGACAAAGGCAAAAATAAACCAGAGCCTGTTTACCCCACTCTGTACAATATACTTTCCTGGCACTTTATTAAGATACCCACCATCTCTAAAAGTACTAAGAACAGGACATACCTTTTCACTAAGCCCTTGAATTAGCTCATTACTAATATAGTATTATAAAACAACCGAGCCTTATGTTTCACACTGCACTTCCCTCTCTTAGACTACTACTCTTAGACCCTGGCATAGTAAACTCACATGAGGGTGTGTTTTTAAAAATAGACTGCAAACATTTTTGTAAGTCACTCTGGGCATTTATAAGCTGTATACCAAAGTAACCTTGCATTACAATTATATTGAAGCTCTAATGCTAATCTTAAAGAGCAAACTTAACATGTCTTGCTTGTTCATCAACATTTGAGAACAAATGCATTGATGAAGTGATTAATTATTTCCTTGTAAACTGTATGCTTGCTAGGTAAATGAATGACAAAGTTTAAAATATAACCATGACAAGGCATATTAGTTATTTAGGTAAAAAAAAAATATTCTCTACTAATTCGATAAGTTGTTATGAATTATTCAGTACAGAATGTATGACAGTTTTCAGGTCACTTTCAGAATATCATTACTGTATATGCATTACACTTCACCTGTTGTCCTGTAAAAAATGAAGGCCTTCATGCTGCAGTGCATCTCTGTAGCCTTATCCTTGATTAGCTACACAGACTCTAATCGGTTTCATTCGGTCAATAACCTCTAAAGGCCATAAACCCAGTCAAGCCTATAAGAGCCAGCTGACCATTGTTCTAACACAATACAGAAACTAGAAGGAAATCTGTATCTGGCCTAAAGAAAACCCTAAAAATTAATTGTCTCTTGAATTCGCTTTCACTTTAAATACAGAAGTTGACTTCTGCTAGTGCAACATATTTAGGGTCAAGAAAGTTTGGCCTCTTAGAACTTTAAAAGGGGACCTGGCAGTTTTCTTTGGCTCTGACATGCTGCACTTGTCTCTGTCTTGCTACTGTGAAAGAGAATCCAAAAGTCAGCCCACAGATGTCTTATCTACATCATGTTGGTGGTCTAATGGTTCCCACACTGTCTACAGAGCAAAAAGTCAAGCATTTGTCAATATGGCTTAAAATTATCTCAGAAATCCTGTCAGGTCAGCTTGTTTTAGCATGTATTAGCAATGATTAGCAATGACGTTTGTTGAAATTAGAAACATTTATAAAGATGACAGCTTAATCCCATCTATTTAGATTTAAATTACCATTGAAGAATATCAATATTCATATGAGGATTAGCTTTTATTAAGTAGCATTAGCAAAAAGATCATAAACATTTCTGAATATAAGTCTTAAACATTTGTAAATATGATATTTTGTAACAAATCTAATTATATGCTTAGGAAATTTAACATCCAGTTATTTTGCCAGTTAACTTTTGGTGAAAAGCTTGTTATCAGATTGCAGCACCAAAGACTATGTACCTTAACTGTGTTACGGTGCAAATTATTAACAATTATTATTTTGACTTATGACCCATTAATTACATTTATAAATATAATGTCAAGTTAGCTTATGCTGGTTGACTAGTTAGCATAACAAGTAACAGTTATAAACATTAAAATCTTTTCAGAAATTAGTTTTCTGGCTAAGAAAAAATATTATCTGCGATAATATATGTGTATACAGTAGGTGATTTTCACCCTGCGCCGTTTATGGCATTAGGATGCATGGGCCAGCATGCAGCACTACAGACTTCTGTATTCCCCTGTTTGTAATCATGTGCCATGTGTGTTTGAGTTGTAGTTTATGTAATGTCTCAACACCAGCCCATCACCGGTCCTTGTTTTTATGTGTTGTCTTGTTTATTGCTGTCTCCACTTCCTTGTTTAATTTATGTGTGTATATATTACTGTGTGTTTGTGCCTGGTCTTTGTGAAGTAATATGTTCAGTTCCTTTTGTTTACAAGTTGTTTTGTTTCATGTTTCTACTTTCATGTGTTTCATTTTTTTTTTATCTTGTTTTGGTTTTCTCATTTCTTGCTCTTGTTTTGCTTCATTTATGTTGTTTGCCAAACGCCCTAACCAATTGACTGTTTTGATTTTGCCTACCATTTTGGATTTTTGCCTGATTATATAATTAAATGGTCTTATTCAGCAAATGCAACTTCCGCTATTGTGTATTTGCAATAGATGACAGATTAGTTAGCCTACATCATGGATGCAGCAGGTGATAACAGAGAGGTGCTAAACTAATTTCCTACATTGGGCTTTCCTGCCAGCTCCAGCATTGATGTATTGGATTTGATGGATTTTCAGGTCACCATAGAGCTACCTGATGCAGTGACAAAATGTATTTATAAAACCTAGCATATCACAAGAGTCAATTTCATGGTCCTGTTGTCCAAACTCTTGGCTCAGTTTGCCAGTGGACAGAAATCATGATCGTTCTAAGTACCAGAGACATAAGCACAGCCGAATCCAAGCCTGAGGCTGGCAGGGTGGCATCTCCAGACAAAAACCATCCAGGGGCCAAGAAGGTGGCCCTCATGTTCAACTCATGGCAAGCAGCCTCCCAAGTCCTGTTCCAGTCAGGGGTCCACAAGGCAGCCCATTAAGTCAAACTCACACGAGGAGGAAGTACCAGTAATGTTCACACCAAATCAGGTTCAAGCATTAAGCTGACAACATGCCCCCCCCAAGTCATGCTCCTACAATATATGAGGTCCACAGTGTGGCCTGATGGCGACACCTCCTATGACATGTTCATGCTCAAGGCTGATGGTGATACCTCAGCGTGCACGCTGGCTTTGTTGTAGACACTATAGGAGGAGTGCTTGTGGGGGTGGATGTCAAATGTTCTCTCCTCGCTCTGTTCATCTCAGTATAAAGCTCATCAGGGTGCAGCGCTATGGACTTCCGAGTTCCCCTGTTTATCATGTTCCATGTTTGTGTTTTCGTTCATGTAATGTCTCCACCCCGTCTCGTCATTTGTCCTTGGGTGTATGTGTTGCCTTGTTCACCTCTGTCTCTATTTCTTTGTTTTAGCCATGTGTGTATATATTTTATATATTTTATATATATATATATATATATATATATATATATATATATATATATATATATATATATATATATATATATATATATATATATATATATACCCCTATATTTGTGCATTGTCTTTGTATACTAAAGTGGTCAGTTTCCTGTCATTTGCCAAGCCATTTTGTTCCAGGTTTTTTGTTTCATGTTTTCTAACATTGATCCTGTTGTTACCCAGTTTCTGCATTTACAATACATGACAGTATCCTTAAAATGCTGTACCTTCAGGTTTAGACTCTGGGCATTTAAAAAAAAAAATAAAATGGTGGAATTAGTAGAGAAAAGCATAGTTGCTATTATTTCCATTTATGGACATTGAGTAAAACACTACTGTTTTTATATAAGAGCTCAAAACCTTAAATAAGAAGTATGTGCTCCACAAGCTGTTTTCTTCAGCAATGCCTTTATTTGACCCTGAGTCAAACAAACATTAAAGGGTATGTAACTTCTAATTTGGACATAGTTTCAATTCCATTTCAGTGCCACTGCATTTCACTCTGGACAGAACAGCAGGACCGTTGAAAGGTTCTCACTCTGTACAAAACATCTTAGCACACCAATGCCAATAACTGATCATAAAGAGTTGTGCAAACTTTTGTCAAATTCCCCAGCATGATGACAATTGATTGTTCTAATGAGAGACCAAGAGTAGCCTGGTATGGGACAGATCACTTATCATTCAACATCATTCATCCATTGTTAGTAACTGCTTTGTTCTGATTTGGATGGCAGTGGGTGTGTGGGCATGATACACTTTGAATGGGAGTATCTTACAAGACTCATATACAACATTATTGACATAATCATTTACATCTAGGGGCAAATTTAGCCCAGTTAATCCACCAACATGATTGTCAAAGGTGGGTGAAAAACAAAGAAATCTGAGCGAACCCACATGAGATAGTAAGTAGGATCAGGATCAAACCAGTTAGCTGTAAAACAGAAACAGTGGTACCACTCCTTAATAATTAATTCCTGAAATTACTGGGGCTTAAGTGTTGACTCTGAGCTCTGACTCTGTGATGTTAAATGCAGCAGCAGTATTTTCTTCATTTGCAGAAATAATACCCTATGAAATTGACATAGGCATTAGATAGTTATCTTAAAAAGAGCAGCTGTCCCACTTGTAAAACCATGTGGATTTTTTTTACTTTCTTGCAGAGGGCATCTTTTTGATGAACTTTTTCAAAGTGCTGTCTATGTTTGACAGCTTGAGACAGCCTTATCACTTCTGTCTTACTACTGATCCTCATTCAGCCTTTGCTTGGCTGGGCTTAGGCTGGCTGGGGCTATAAGCTGCATGCAGATCAGTGTGTTGGAACAGCTGGCGCCAGCCTGATAGATGCTACTGCCTTTGTGGTACAGACAGCAGGAAGATAAGCAACAACAGGCCTCTAACACACCTGGGCAAAGAAGAAACAATCCACATAGCTCTCTGCAGTTAAGACTAATATATGTCCCAGCATATTAAAGAATCATAAAACCATGACAAACACTAACTCATCCTTGGTTTATAGATATGTAGAAAAACTACAGGAATGTCCAGGACACAATAAAATTAAATTGAAAGCTTTGCGGGCTGGGTTATCTTCGTTAATTTTATCATCTACAGAGGGGAACCTTTAGGGCTAAGAAAATATTTTGGCAAATTAAACATGACATGGTTGTAATTTTGTGGCCTAGGGAGATTATACATGCAATTATTTTTATTATTATTATTTAACTGCCAGGTGTTCTGGGATTAGAATCCAGCATTTGCTGTCTTCACCAAGATATTATGCTGGATTTCTATGCTTATTAATGAGATTGGATTATTTGGAAAGGAAAAAAAAAAAAGAACTTCAAGCGTTCTGAAAGCAAAAATATTACATTTTAAGTTTTAACTTAAGTAGTAGTTTCTTTTGATGTTTTTTTTTTACAATCTGTTGACACATTTCTATTTAAAGTGGAGATTGAGAAAAGAGGTCAATAAACTAGAAAGTCATATTAACTAAATATAAGCTCTACTAATATACATATCCAATTATCCAGGGAGTTAAAACAGATGAAGAGAAGTAGAGATGATTAAGAATGGCTAATCCGCAACACTTTTAGCAAAGTGGTGCATTTTCTTTTTAGCATAGCAATGGCACAGCAATAACAAATGGCAAAGACAGAGATTAACTGATAAACAGGTAATCATTTAGGTTAAGTAAATTGACAATATGACAAAATATAAAATGATAAATTACCAGTATCAGAATAGAGTGCACTCAAAAGTAAAGGCTCAAATAACTAAGAGTAATAATTCATAATAAAATGAATTTTGTGGCGTTTTAGAGACCAGTGAATGGAACCAGTAGACAAGGTAATGTGACAGATTATGTGATAAGCCTTGTAGTTAGTTTATTGAAAAGGGTTTTATGGTTTTGATTAGAACCGCTGTCCAAACTCAAGAATCTATAACTACACTATATGGACAGATATTTTGCAAACACCTAGGCATAACTGTCATATGTGATTCATTCCCAAACTAGACTTAATAACAATTTTATAGCTTTACAATTTCCCTTTACTAGAACTAAGGAGCCCAATCCCATTCGAGCATGATAGTGTTCCTGTGCATAACGTAAGCTCCATGATTTGGGAAATGTAGTGTGGAAAATACTGAGTAGCCTGCACAGATACTTGACCTTAATCCTACTGAACTCCTTTGGGATGAACTGAACTGGATTGCCAACTGAACACGAGGCCTTCTCATTTGACATCAGTACATGACCTGACTAATTGTCATGCGGCTGAATGAACACATATCCCCACAGCAAAAATGTTAGTGAAAACCAGAGAGTGGAGGTTGTTATAGCAGCATAGAGAGGACAAAATATGGAATGGGATGTTCAAAACATGCACGCACACACATATACTCCACACCTGTTTTGGCTATAGTTATTCTGAAAAACCCTTGTGCAGCATAAACTTATACATAAATATTTTTATTCATTATTTCATTAACTGTCACCACTGTAACAAAATCTATTTGTTTGGGACATTATTTTTTATTCTGTAACTAGATTGTTTATATTCATGACAATGCTTCTGCATTTTAGGAAAATGTGCTTCTGACTGATATGGCCTGGAAGGAAATTTGGTAAAGATTTCAGTCTGGCTCAGGAAAATTTTTTTTAACTGACCTTCAAATGTGTGCACACAGTTGAAGTGAGGGAGAGAGGAATAGAAAGAAGTTGCTTGCTTCCCTACTTTGATGTTAGGCTGAAAATCAGGGTCCTTGCCCTATCTTGGTAGACATCCAGCAGATCTGGTGAGAGAACTCAGGCATGTCTGTTCTTCTTCCTGTTCAGTCCATAAACACTTTTAACATCTCTCATATGTGCACAATGTATTATATGTCTTGCCTTAAGGCCTTTTCATGGGAAATTCTAAAATAAATTAATACTCAAACTGTATAAGGATTTATACAATTCTAAAATATAAAGCTTTGTTCCATTTTTAGCATGTAGAGAGAACAGAGGGAAAATTACACAGAGATAATAGTCCTGCATATCTGTTATACTTGGTTGCAATGGTTTGAGACATTGTGTTCATTGACACTGCATTTCATTGGCCCTTTTCTTGTTCTCTGTACAATGACAATAAGATCTAAGCAAATCTAATGTAATCTAATCTAAAAACAACAACAAAAAATATATAATAATAATAATAATAATAATAATAATAATCATAATAATCATAATAATCATAATAATCATAATAATAATAAACTGAGATCACAGGACAAAAGTAAGCATAATCCTTTTTGCTCTCATTTTTAGCATGCCAGTGTGTTGCTGATAAATCTGACACTAGAGTAACTACATATTTGTTCTGCAACACCTTGGCCCTATCTCCATGTCACTCAGAGCATGACCTTATGGCATCAAGGAATTGAAAGGGCAAATAGAAGCATTTCTGGGTCCCTTAGGCATTCTTGGAATTCAAGGTCAGGACAGTGTTGACCCAATAATTTTCTTAAAAGTTAGGAGATCATAAACAGAAGCCTAGATGAGATTTAAGCAGCAGTTTTTGAACCCACACCTTTTTTGTTGGTTCTGTTCAATTTTGCTGAATGTCAGAGCAGAAAAGAAAGGAAGGAAGAGGCAGAAAGAAGCAGTTTGATGAGGAGTCTGACACATTTAAGCATTAAGTTGGAAGCATGAAAAAGTAAAGTATTATCAGCAAGCTTACAAATGTCTCAATGATCCTAATAACTTTATGGTGGCAAAATGTTAACATGTGCTGAAGTAGGAGGCCATAAACTGCCTGAATGGCAATGCTTACTCAAACTAAATCAAGACAGAAATGAAATCTGAAACGTGCATTTGAACTGATCTGGTGACAGTTGTATTATGTTTGGAAGGCATTATCCATTGGTATGTGTGTTTTGAAGGTTGTTTAAAGTTGTATTAGTTCACAAGACCTCTTG
This sequence comes from Silurus lanzhouensis, assembly GCA_039877035.1. NCBI lineage: Eukaryota > Metazoa > Chordata > Actinopteri > Siluriformes > Siluridae > Silurus > Silurus lanzhouensis. The sequence goes on along the minus strand of JBCEWE010000458.1, from coordinate 8,405,721 downwards.
GTTTCACAAGAGTAAAAATTGACAGCAAAAATTGTATTGCTTTCAAATGAAGAAATAACAATGACTGCATAAAATGCATCTAAATCCATAAGTATCATAAAAGGGCAAATTTGAAGATAGCCTTTGCAGCGGCATTGGCTAAGATAGTAGCCGGACTTACTGGGAATGTGGCTTTATTGCTGATAAAATGCTAATAGCAACTCCACATTCCAGCCATAGGTCATCTGGAAAAAATTAGACAACCTGTAGCCAGGCAGACTACACCCATCATTTTTAAATAAACAGAAAGGAAGTGATTGTGTTAAGTGTTATGATTCTTTGTCTTGCTCTGCAAGTGGTGGGATAGAAAAGTATTGGCATTAAACTTTGAAAAACATAATGAATATAAAAATAAATATAAAGGAAAAATAACAACACATTATGTCCCAACAAAACACAAATCTGATCATACTGGAAAAAGTAATGAAGTGTGCAGATGTGCCTAGTATATAAAATATATAACAACATTCTCAAAATAATGTTTATGTATTTGAATTATTTTATGTGCTGATTAAAGGTGAATATTACTATAATAAATAGAATTTCCTTTGTTTCTGCTGAGAAGAAAGAAATCTGAAATCATCACTGTTGTTTTTGAATGTTTTAAAATGGTTGCTAGTGGTATTGTCTTCTAATTTAAGTGGTTCTAACATTCTATCAGGTGGTCCAGTTTACTTGAGATTCACTTGACAAAGAAAAATGAAAGTGAGAAGTATAAAATTGAAGGCGGCCATAAAAGTAAAGTGGCGCTAATTCATGTGCAAGTTTGTTGGCAAGTATAAGGATTTTATAATCAGAAAGAGTGTACAGTGAAAACCAGTGTACACCTATGTAGAATAGGAGTTACAGTAATCGCCCGCAACATCTCGCGCCCCCTGTTTATCGCGGGATTGCATTTGCCACAATTGGGTTCACTGATCGCGGAAAGCAAGATAGTCCAAAAAACTTATAGGGATTTGTTTTTAGGGAGTATTATGTTGAAATATTATATGACACCTTAACTCTGGACTGTCACTTCAATTCTGGACTTGCATAGCACAGTGTTACTTTATACCAGACCACGCTGCACATGGACACTTTAAGGACAATCATTTAAACATTATAATTTATACTGTCAATATCTGCCATACGCATCCGTCCACGTCTATATGTATATACATATATTTTCTATATTTTCTATAGTTTATACTTTTTTATTTATCTACTTATATTTATTTTTTTAACCTTATATTCTATTCCTTTTTTTTGAAGCTTAAATATCGTCTTAAATATATGTCATACAAATCATTTCACTGCATATCGTACTCTGTATGTTTGTGTATGTGACAAATAAAATGTGAATTTGAAATAATGAAATGTATTAATAAAAATATAATTCATTATAAAATTAAGTATTATATTAATACAGTACAGTACTGTATACATAAAATAGCATTTTTGGGGTGGCGTCCTTTTATCGCGGTTTTGGAATGTAACCACCACAATAAATGGGGAATAACTGTATTTATTGTTGCAGACACTGTAGTAGGGTCTAAGTCTATGTGTATAGTCTTTGTTTTACTAAAGAAATTCTAATGCATTACAGTGAAATCAGTCAGATTTTATTTGTTTATGATTTGTTTATGTAACTTTGTATATCATTTGCAAAACAATGAAATAGACCTTACATCATATTAATATAAGGACTGTCAATCGATTAAAATATTTAATCGTGATTAATAACATAATTGTCATGAGTTAACTCATGATTAATCACAACTTAATCACAAATTTTTTATCTGTTTTAAATGTACTTTAAATCAATACTTTTGTTTTTAATAAGTTAATAAGTTTTTAATACCCTAATCATCATGAGCATGGAAAAATATTGATGCTTTATGCAAATATATGTTTATTATTAGTGAAACCATACTTAACCTAGCGCATGAGGACAAAATATTCTTGTAAATGTTTCAAAGTAATTATAGTGTTTTAAAAATCATCAAGACACAAAACAGAGCCTTTGCTTTGTTTTCACACTGATGGCTAATGAGGTGATACTGCACTTCTTCTAACTTTTATACGGATTACGTATTCAGAGAATATTTCGAGTTTTGAGATTCAGGTTGTTTTATTTGTGTCTGTAAAGAGAGATTTCAGAGAGACAGAGATGGCAGAGAGCAGCCCCTGTCTATTTTTGTTTTATTTTACTAAAGCACTGCGTTTTGTTGTTATTATGAGTGTATACAAATAAAAGTAGACCATTTACAGATTATATAGATGGATTATATAGTAAGAGCTTATTTATTGGGACTTATGTGGTGGATGCACCACAGAAACACATTAAAATATGACTATTAATAGTGACTTTTTCTGTGAGGAGATGTTTATTTGTAAAAATTTTTAATCGGTTTTCTTTTGGAAAATATTTGTGACAACAGAGGTAAAGCGGTCACTTTAGGTTTTTTGCCACAGAAAAGTGTTCAGGACAGAGGATTTTTTTTTATTAACAAGAGAAAATTTGGGACAAATAATTTATAGTTGCTATAACATTTGACATTGTAAGTGAGAAGTGGAATTAACAGTATTGCATGTCATTCTTTCACACATTGAAAACATAGTGATCCTTGGGAAACATAGATTCACTAGCTCCCTAAGAGTTATCATCATTTACATCTCTAACACATGATTGTAGCTAATACTAATTTTCTCACATTTTTATTAAGATTAAGAGAATTCTATTTCCAGGCGTTGTAATGTGCTAAAGGATTCCCATCTTGTTTTAGTGCCACAAAAGGAACTTTCACTATTAAAAGTACTGACAGTGACACTTAATTTAATATCTAATAAATCTGCAGGAGCAGGTGCCTGAGCAGATGGGAAATGTTTTTTCAACATTAATTATAGAAAATGTTTAACAAATTACATAACCGAATACATGAATCATGATCACAAGGATTTGATATTGTAAATATTGTTGCATTTTACAGCCCTGACATTTGGAATTGCTCAAAGAAAATTATTTAATAGCAGTGTAATTAGTGATCTAATAAACAAATGTTGACTTGCAGTGAGTTGAGTTACAGTAAAACAGCAGGAAAAGCTATCTGGTCATGAAAAGAATGGGCTCGCCCTTCTCTTTTCCTTTCTCACACAGTTTCCTCAGCGCAGTAAATCCCTTTTGTTTTGTTTAGTAGCTCATGAAGCATGAGAAAATATCTTGTGCTGCCTACAGTATGTGGGATTTAACACACAGACCGACAGGCTTTTTTGTGAAATGTGTCACTGTGTCAAGAGTCGTACTGTGTGAGTGTGAACGTGAGCAGTGAACCCATGTCCCCCACCCTGCTTGGGTGAGAGTAAGATGTAGATAAGGAGTTACAGTAACACCCCAACGCTGCTATGTAAAATCTCTGCACAGGCAACTTTGTTTTTTTTTCACAGGAAAGATTGACCTTAAAATGTAATTGTTTCTTGTTCAAATGGACTGATGGTCAGGGCTGATAGGGAAGTGAAACTGTTTTGCTTTTACACTGAGTACTAAAAGAGGGTGTGCGCATTCTTTTTAGCCCTGGTTAATAAACTAACATAACACAAGTTTAGGAAAATATTTGCATTGCTTAGTGATAATAGGAGAAGTATTTTGCAGCCTTACCTCACCCTAATCTCTACATAAGAAATTTCCACGACCTCTATATCATGCTGTCTTGTTTGTTTTTACAAAGCCACTAAATGTTATTTCATTCCTTTTTGCAGCATTGATCTGCCTCCGACACACAGGCCACCTCCGCCGTACAGTGAGAGACCCTTTGCTGTCCCCCAGGACCTGCACCCAGTTGCCTCTTTCTCTCAGGTGCTTGTCTGTCTTGGGCTGCTTAGTGGCATTTCCTCATACAGCAAAATGACTGTGACAAATGTGATTTGTTTTTTTGTGCCAAAGAATGATCTATTCTCAGCCCCCTTTTGCTGTATTGCCTCGTCAATAGCTGTTCCTTTACGAACACCATTTTCAGTTATCTGTCTCATTCTTTCCTCCCCCTCTGGCACCAGTATGCAACACATTTGTAGTAAGCAACACATTTCAGCACACACATTTGTGGAATATTGCAAAGCTGTGAAAGATGATTATAAGTATAAGCAATACATTTTCCACAATAACTTTGGATAGAGATGACAAGACCATAAAATGTTGCTTATGAATGTTCATGTCTCACATAGTCACAGTTGCTTTGCAGTGTAAGATAAAAGTAAAACAGAATCTGAAGACTTTGTTTAAATAAAGTATAATTAAGTCTCACAGGAAGACAGACTCTGTGTTTAACATCTAAATTTATACTTGTACTATATACAATTATAGAGTAATTGTACTGTATATTATTTTGAGCATATGGACATAATGACATTAAACCTGTACACTTTATACACAGTATCACAAATTATGAGTACATTAGTGAACACATTTAGCTTCACTGTAGTTTATAGACCAATGTAAGCTTACCTTAGGGATAGAAAGAAATAACACAAATTTCAATGCTTTCAGAAGTATTAAAAGGCATCAAGCAAAAATGTCAATATTTATAGTTTAGGCCATAGCCATTTAGATTTTATTTACTTTTACAATCCAAACATTGTACACACCAGTCTACTCTTCTGCATTTCAAGGTAAATCAGCAGTCAGAATAATCATGGATAAAATCACAATCTAGTCACAGTTATGTCCAGTTATTAACAGGACATTACAGGCCACAGGATGTAAAAGACCAGCAGTGACTTCTGGTAGCAGTTACTTTTGATTTGCATCGACTTTATCGGTATGAACTTTCATTAACCTCAGTCTAGTGAGCCTTGGAAAAAAGAATGGGGGGGGAACCAAAAATTTAGGATTACATCATGTCAACCCCTGTGGATTTGAGTTAAGAAATGGAAAAAAATGAGCTTTTGTAGTATAAATCTGTTAAAATTATTTATCATAGTACTGAAAGAGCACCCGCTAAGTTGGTTGTTTACCAACTACTTACCTTAGATTGTTGATGTTTACCACTTTGGTTTCTGCTGTATTTAATACATTTAACATTCTAACATTATTTAACAAACTGTTATTTTAAATAGCTCTTTTTATTGTTTAAATCTTACTTGACAGGTTCAATAGTGTCAAACATTGTGAAACGTTTGACGCTACCAAAACTGGAAAAACTTCTACAAAGCTAAGTCAAACAGTCAAGAAGTAGGTTACTGACCATACTAGTCATATTACTCTAGGCGTGTCATGCTAACATGCTGATGTTCTGTTACAGCCTAACAGGATAGACAAGTGCCAGGTGGACAGAACACCAGGGAGGATGACCCACCATGAACTCAGGAACCCTACCCACCACCCGCTGTCCTATCAGGAGTGGATATGCCATCAGAACGGGGCTGATCGTGTCTATATCAACCACAGAGAGCTTTATGTCTGATTCCAACTATTTACAAAGCCACAATGTCTACTCCACCTCAATACAGTCTTCAATTATAACATGTATTTCAAAGCATGCTGTAATGCAAAATGAAAATTCAGATACCGTAGGTGACATCAAGGAAAACTGCACAACCTTGGCACACTGCAACACTGTTAGAGGTTAGCATGTAAGAGCTACAATGTCTGTTCCTTCAGTTTCTATAATACACAAGTTTTCCTAATTCTGTATAATCATATGGTATCAAATCATGACCTCAATCTGACAAGCATATACTCAAGAACTTCAAATGTACTGTAGGTATATTTAGAAACACTGCATCAGCTTTCATGATTTAATAATGTGCAAGCAATACAATTTTAATTCCAATTTTAAACTGAATTTACTCGTACTGGGAAAATCTTTCTTCACAGGACTCTTAAAGTGGACACTGTTAGTTACAGTTTTTTTTTTGTTTGTTTGTTTGTTTTTTTAAATAAGGAGATCATTTATTTGCTTTTTGTTTGTATCAGGAGCCCTGAACAGGTACAATAATTATGTACTATATAATCACTGTGTTGTATATATATTAGGGGTTTACATTTGTGACAAATATTTTAATGTCCACCATAAATAAATCATATGAATACACTTCAGCTTCAATAAAAGCTTTCATTTAATAAACCCCAACTCATTGATATGAATTATTATGCTGTTATTTTTATTTTCACAGTAACATTGGATCTTTTTAATGAATTTATTATACCAAAATTGATTTATTTTAATTAGATCACAGGATGATATCCTAACACCAAGAGGTGTGTTCGTATTGGAAAATTATTAATATCCTGAGGTAAAGTGTATTTCTTCATGTTTGTTTGTTTTTTTTCTATTCTGTGATATGTACATAGAAAGTAGGCTAGATTTTTCTGCTTTGCTGAGTTTGAAAATGAACTGAATAATCCTGTTTTTAACAACTGATTTTTTTACTTGTCTTTTTTTATACAATATGTTGATGTGGCAAAATTTCCATATCCAAAGCAGTTGCATTAAACACACAAATAAACCATGTGAACATTTTGTTATTGGGGCAATTAGCTTTAATATGACTTGTGTTTAACTACATTATTGTGTACTGTATACCTTTTTTCTCATGTGCTTTTATTTTTCCCATGCTGTGGAAAAAATCCCCAGAGTATGCTTAAGTCTGAGGACTGATTAGCATGGCTCAGATACGACTCTAATAAGCTGAGGTTTGGGAACAAATAGAGAGGGACCCAGATTTAATGCTTGATGGATGCTGATAGTCATCTAGACTTGGTTGTGTTCCACAATCTCTTGACATGTAATTCTTTCTGGAATGCTGCCATTTTTAAATTGGGGAAGGGACAGGATTGCCATGGGAGTTTACATATGTTGTCCTGCGGAGACTCCAAACTGGATGAGATGAACTTATGAGACTTATTAAAGGTATGTAAACAGTGTATCTGCTCAGCAGCCTGCATATCCTGGGCTGTGAAACAGCAGGATTTTAATGAGGTGGTAGGCACAGGGGACCGTTCAGAACTATTTTGGCCTCAATGTAGGGGAAAAAAGGACTACTATACCCCAAGCACTCAATGAGAGCATTGTTTGTTTCACTGGCTATTGGTGAGTCACCTCTGCGGAATGCGTTCAGGACTGATATATAAAAATGTGTCAGTACCACCATAAAATATCAAGCTCTGCACATCCAAAATAGGCCATCTTGGGCCCATTAAAGTGTTTGTGCTCAACCAAAATCTCTTACTAAGCACTAAGTTGTGTTTAAGTCATTAGTATATCCATCTCATCAGTGTATGCCAAACTGAGCTGGAACCATGTTGTGACTCCAGTGCAGTTATTGCATTGACATGGCCCATATATTCTGTGGTATTTTGTAATGTCATCTTGGACATTGCAGAGGTTTTATATTTTATATAAATGTAACCATCTTAACTCATTAGAGGGTTACAGGGGTGCTTATGCCACTATCCATATTTTCATGTGGGAGTTTGTGTATTTATTTTGGATGAATGAAACATCTCTGGATCCAACATAGTTCACTTTTTGCAAGACTCCAGACACAACGTGGAACATAGCATAAATATTTTTCACAGTAGTATCTTCCGAGGATGTTACCTCTGGGAACATTATTTGTGGTAGTAGGTATTCAGCCCCTTGCTCTTCTTCTCTAGCAGTCCAGAAATGTCTGTCCTGGTCAACGAAAGAGTAAATTACTCTCAACAACCTAGTAATATGTAAGACATTGGGGAGATGTTAGTCAGCTTGAGCAGGTCATGGAATCTTAAGAAATGGTGGGAAAGAGGGGAAAAATGTTTCTATGGGCTTGTAAAAAATAATGTCACTATCGATTAATTCTGCTTGGAGACTGTATTGAAGGGTGCCTTTTACTGTTAAGCTGTAAAAACAACCCAAGGTTTTTGCATTATCTACCTGGAGGATAGTGACTTTTATTAAATGTATGTATGATATCAGGCTATCAACTTCAAACTTTTTCTACAAGTCTCTAATGGTGTTTGTCTAACATCTTTACAACACTCCCATAGCTGAGTTTCATTGGGGACCCAGTCTGTAGCAGCCATATTGGACACCTGCCATGCTCTAATCCCAAGGAACTGGATTTACAGCTGTGAAAGGGACTGGGGTACAATGAGGGGATGACCACCACAAGAGATTTACTAGACTAATGAGGAGGCTATAGTGAGGGCCTCATCCTTTGCTTCTGCTCAGAGTCACCCTGGCTTCCTTACTATCCAGTGCTGATGTAATTGTCTTAGAGCTCCAAATGTGCAAGGGGTGGACCATTGACAGAACTTAACAAGATTGAACACTAGGGTTATTTTGTATTTACTGTAATTGTAACTGCCTCTGTGTCTGCTCTTGAAATTAAAATAATTTGGTTAAAACTGCACTACTTAAAGGTGAATCGCTGGAATGAGATTAGGAATCACACATTTTTACCCTCAAATTACCAACATATGTTTAGAAGTTGTAGGCTTTCCATATAATAGCATGTCACTCTATATACATGGGATTGGGTTTTCGATTGGTTGACAACTTTAATAACTTTTTATAATAGATGGCTCCTCAATGATAAAAAAAAATCAATACAATGAACACAGGAAAATAAGTTTCTGCTGGTTGTTATGTCTATGAATCTGGATGAGTGTGTCACGTGTGTTTACGTTGTTCTGTTTATTTAATTGGCAATCTGAAGTTAGACTGTTAAAACATACTAATCATTGCATGTGTAATGTATAATTATAAAAATGGCTTTATTCTTGTACTTGTGTACTTTAACATTGATTTTTATGTAAATTATCTTGGTAATTGACTCCCATTTATCAAAAATGCTTTTATCCCCAGCACAACAGCCAGCATCTGAGTGCAAAATGACAAATGTGTCGATCCAGATGACTAGAATTATCAAACAACTACAGGGTTTATCAAACTGAACAGAACAGAAAATAAAATCACTTCAAAGTAACTGCAAGTGGTGAAATTACTCCACGACTCCATATAAATCCAATCCCACCAAACTGGGTTTATGGCATACAACAAATACTATTGGTGGAATTTCTGTTTTAAAATGTTTTAATGAATTACATCCTCACTCTACTCACATCGTATTCTGCGTATTCTCGTATTCTATTAATGAATGTGTTGCCTCCCACAGTGACTGTACAGTTCATCAAATAATCCAAGAGAGGCCAACAGGTTATTTCTTCAATGTTGAATATAATATCAGATAATTTTTCTCCTGTTTTTACATAATTGTTTTTAAACCAGATGTAAAAAGGTTTATTTATTACGGTTTTATGCATATGCATTACAATCATATTGCATATTACTAAGACTAGCAAGAAAGGAATATTTTGGTGGAGACAGGACTGTTGTGTGTTCTCTTATACACATAATAGAGATTATCATGTAAATCTGTTGGTAAGAGATTTACAAGTATCCAACTGTCTGTTAAAGATTTGATTAAATTTAAAATAATCTTTTAAATAAATTCTCAATTGAAACAGTAGATCTGCTCTCCCTTTTATGATCTTACTTTACAGTATTTTTTAAATATCTAGCATTTAAGTCTTTACAAAGACTTTCTAAAGTATATTATGGTCTATATTAAAGCACATTTTACTGGAATTCAAATATTCCACTCAGCTTTTTTGTCTGTATTTAGAATTTATGAGTCTCCTCCCTATTTATCATCCACTGTGGATGATAAGAGAGATGTTCTTCAGAGAAGCATAAAAATAGCAGACATTATTCTTTGTTAGTGGGTGTCTAGACAGTTCGGACTCCGAAATATAAATGTCATAGGTACATCTGGTGTGGTTTGAGTTCTAATAGGCTTGGAAGAGAGAGAGAGAGAGAGAGAGAGAGAGAGAGAGAGAGAGAGAGAGAGAGAGAGAGAGAGAGAGTGACAGTGTAGCTGAACACTTGAATGTTATGAAGTCAGCCATCTTGGACCAGAGGTGGCAAAAGTACACAAATGCTTCACTTAAGTAGAAGTACAGATACTCATTTTTAAAATACTCTAGTAAAAATTATTATTATTATTATTATTATTATTTTTAATTTATTTTTTTTATTTTTTTTTATTAAAGTTTATTTGAAAATAAACCATGTACAATTTTCACATAAATGTTATTATTTGATGCATTGTTTCGAATTTAGCCAATGGCTAATTTTAATTTGCGGTCCCTTAGCAGGTAACAATAAAGTTGAGTGTCATGCTGCTGGTAACTGGCAACTGGTAACTTAATTGCACATTTTCATCTGTTTTAAATGTATCTTAAATTAATACTTTTCAAGTTTTCAATACTCTACTCAACATGGACATTAACAAATATTGATGCTTTATGCAAATGTATGTTTATTGTTTATTATTAGTGAAACCATACTCAAGATAGAGCATGAAGAAAAAAATAACTTTCTTGTAAATGTTGTATTATGTCTGTGAGGCATGTATTCACTAAGATTCTGGTTGTTTTATTTATGTGTCTGTAAAGAGAGATGACCAGGAGACAGAAAGCACCCCCGGTCTGTTTTTTTATTTTACAAAAGCACAGCTTTTTGTTGTTATCATGAGTGTATACAAATAAAAGTAGACCCTTTACAGATTTGAATATTGTATTGCTCTTATCTGTAAGTTAAAAGAATACAGTAATTAAGTTTTTTTTAGCGTTATGAGGAAAATGCGCCGGTGCGTTTGTCGACCCCATAGGGTTAATTGTGGGCATTATGGTGGATTTTAGTGCTGATTTGAGACTTGGCGCATCAGTAAAACAAATGTTTACTGCTTCAAAATGATTTTATGTTGGAGGTTTTTTTTATATTTGACTAAAGAAAGGCTTTAGTGAATAAACGTGTGTTTTGCTGAAGGTTTTAATTTCGCCTCTTTTATATTTATTTATATCTTTTATAAAAATGGTCAAACTCAAATGGTCAAATGTGCTCTGTATTAATCTTGCGTTAATAAAATTTGTGCCATTAAAAAACAATTTGCAATAACACGTTTATTTTGACAGCTCTAATTAATATATTCATGCAAAACTAAATAAAAATGTTGTTACCTAATGAATGTATCCAGGTTGGACATCCACCATAAATAACACAAGCAGAGAAAAGATGGTGATCAGCAATGCCTACGTCTGTGGTGTGTGAGAGCCAGGAAATGATACATCAGTGGTAGTATTTGTACTTCGTTACCACCTCTGTCTTGGACAACTGGATTATCTTTTTCCTGTGCATTTTTTGCTGTCATTTTATTTCACCACCTCACCTCCCCAAATTTTTTATTTGAAAGCCAGTAAAAGGAGCGCAGCAGTTGGGTGGTGTGTGTGTGTATTTAGAGGTAGAACTGCCAGCAGAGAGTTGCAGTAGTCCAGTCTTAAAATGACAAGAGACTGAATAAACACCTGAGAAGCCTGTGTGGATAAAAATGGTTAAATAATTCTGATTCCGACAATAAAGTCCCCAACAAGAGATTGTCCATGTTTGCAAGCAGTGGCTTAAGGGGACATCAGAGGGTTTTTCTGAAGTGTGGTCAAGAAGGATGCTTACGTTCTTTTGGTAAACATTTTTATGATGTTATACATGTTTCGGTCAGAGACAAGGCAATGTGTTTGCAATGTAAATTCAATGACATTGAAATGCTTTATTTGTTTACAATAAATTGTGAGTTCTGTGATCTAGTGTTATTGTGCTTGTTTTTATTTGAATAGTAGTTTATAGTTCTATAATTCAGTAACCCTGCATCTTATGATTTATATATTTTTTAAAACACTGTAGAGAAATTAAAAGTAAATATTACACTTAACGTGTTTTTTTTTTTTTAAAGTAAAATTGTGGACATATTAACTCTATACTGTGTAATTATATTACTCTTAACAGTGTGATTAACCTACAGTGTTAAATACTTTTACACATTTCATTGTTATTTTTTTCACAATATTGAGTAGAATTAACTCTAAAAACTTGACACTGACCAAAGAGTAAATTTTACACTGATTTCGAGTGGGACCAAATGTTATCTGAAACAGAGTCAATTTCAACTCTTTAGGAGTTAAATTAATTAAATTAATTAGGAGTTAAATACTGTGTAACACAGCATATCAGCACAAACACCTCATACCAGCTTTCAAGCATGGTGAAGGACGGATGATGATTGAGGCTTGTTTTGCAGCCACAGGACCTGGAAAGCTTGCAGTCATTGAGTAGGCCAAAGTAGTCTAGAGTCAAATGTAAAGCAATCTATATGAGAGCTGAAGCTTGGCCAAAATTAATTATCAAGATTTTGCAGTGACCCAGTTAAAAGTCCAGACCTCAACCCAACCAAAAAAACTGTTGCGGGACCTTAAGAGAGCTGTGCATAAAAAAAACTTGTTGAACAGAAGCAACATTGTAGAAGAATGACCAAAAATACCGTTGCAATGATGTGAGTGACTGATGGTCATACAGAGCACAATTACTTCATTATTATTGCTAAAGGCAGCCCTAAAAAAAGACTACTGAAGTTTTTACAATTTTTTTCAGTTGCTTTGAAGCATTTCTCAAATCATCCTTAATATTTGCAAATCAGTTAGTGCATTCTCAAAACAATTTATACAAACAGCACAAAACATTGGATTTTTTTCAAAGCTTGTACTTTCCTCAAAATCCTAAGTTCATCTCTCAAAAGTAAGTATTTGTGTCATTTCCCATCAGAATGAAAAGTCCCTTTGTCAATGTTCACAAACAAAATCATCAAAATGTTTAGGCATGTTGTCAGTATGATGGCGCACAGTTTCAGGATTTCTTCATATAAACTATGGTTTGGATCACAGTGACTGAAAATACACAAAATGTTATTTTTTTCTGTATGGCATCTATGAATTTCAGCAGCACAAATTAATTTTTTTTTTGCATATTTGATTTATATTGATTTCATTAAACTGGACGAGATTCACACTTTTACTATACTGTACAAGTGTTCATTTGTTTCTTAGTTGTTCATCCATTTTCAGAATTTATAATTACTTGTTTTGCTCTGTTCACCTTTGACCTGTTTAAGAGAACTAGTTGATTATTGGTTGATTTGATGCCATACACTGTCCTTCATTAGTGACATTCAATACTCATCTGTTTAATACAAATTTTAGATGACAGATTCTGACAACTGGTTTAACCATTTTGCACTCAATGACTTATGCAATGAACTGATGCTCAGATGTTTTAGGGGTTGAGACTATGTTGATATTTTGATCAACATGACATAAACAACTGATAATGTAGGAAACAGCAGACACTTGTACACAATCGATTAAATGAATGTACAAAAGCATTTACAATTCAGCAAGAAATGTTCTTATGATGAGCACAAGTGACTAAATAATGTGGATGTTGAACAAGTAGTTTTGAGAATTTCATTCCTGATCTGAGAAATGCTTTAAAGCAACTGAGAAAAACTGTAACACATGGTTTCTGCATTCTGCCTGATTTTTGCAAATAAATAAATAAATAAATAATATACAGAGTAATATGACATGTGTAGTTCATCTGAGTTTTACCCAATTCTGTCATAATAAGAACCAGATGGTTATTATTATGTCCTAATACTCAAACTCACAGTTCTTTCATTTTCACAGATGAACTTTTATTCTCCTACAAGTGTAGACAGACGGAGGGACGGAGAGACAGACGGAGAGACGGACGGAGAGACAGACAGAGAGACAGACGGACAGACGGACGGACAGACAGACAGACAGACAGACAGATAGATAGATAGATAGATAGATAGATAGATAGATAGATAGATAGATAGATAGATAGATAGATAGATAGATAGATAGATAGATAGATAGATCGATCGATCCAGCAGTGGAAGCTTGTTGGTGCTGGCATGTGACCTTCTGAGGTCTAACATCTAAAGACATAATACTGTTATGTGAGATTATTAAAGGAAGGACAAAACAAGGACTTATGTTGTTTTCAATTAAGAATTTATTTTAAATAAAAAAATTGAAATGATAACAAAAAGAGTATTGCTAATTAACACAGCTTTTAATTATCCTAAAAGCATGGTCTAATGAAATTATTAAAAAAATTTGGTCAAAAGTGTTGAATATTTTATGACACCAAGTCATGAAGCTGCAAATCAGAGGCTACACATTAGGTGATTTAAAAATGACCGAACAAAGAATAATGTTTGTTGTTTATATGGTGAAATTCTAAAATTATGGTGATGGGGTCATTTATTTAACAATAACAGAAGGAGACTCTAGAGTCAGTGCTTTGTACACTGCAGTGGTTAGAATAAAAGCACTTCAGGATGTGCTTCTATAGAAAATAAACAGTCACTCTGTTTCATCACACCATCCCGTTATTGTTTCCGTTGATCCTTATTTTTCCTCACTGTTTTTTAGTCCGTAAATAACTGACCTTGTTCAATCACTGTGAATGTTTGTGTTTACATAACTATAAACTTTTGGGATGGCATTGGATTGGATTCCTTTTACAGTCCACATGCACATAAACATAATAATGGTCTACATAAGTGTGTTTGTGTATTGTGCCTGTTTGATGTAATCTATTATCAGGTAATTAATGTGGAGAAGTGTTTTAGCCAAAAGTCAGCCCATGCACATCTGTGTGTGTTTTTTTTTATGTGTGTGTGTGTGTGTGTGTGTGTGTGTGTGTGTGTGTGTGTGTGTGTGTGTGTGTGTGTGTGTGTGTGTGAGGCAGTAGGTATGTACATGTTTATGTGGAAATATATGTGTCAACATTGCAAAGGATGAAGCACAATTTTGTTTGTTTTTCCCACTATTTCTTCTTGTTGCAGATGTTTCTGGTCAAGGACGAGAAACGGATCTTGTTCATGCTGACGTACCTCCCGATAGTATTTCCACCCTTTGGCTCTAAAAAGCCACAAACCCCAGAAATGCTGGCACGGTGATCTGACGGGATCTCCTCATGGATAAAATGACACATCTGATCTGCTCAATGCTTCAGGTTTCCTCCACATATAAGGAACTGAAAACTCTTTGAAATAGTTCCTTTGATTAATGATGTTAAACGATTGCCAGCCATTTTTTTTCACGAGATGTAATGTCATTTAATATCCTTACTGTAAATTGTAACATCAAATTCTCAGACAAATACAAGATCCACATCTCACCTTTTAAATGATGGCTGATGAATCTGCACTATATTTCCTGCTCCTGAGAGGCTGTCCTTGTGCTCGTGCACAGTTGGGTGAATTTTGCTTGGACAGCATCCAATCTGACAGTACCTGACCACAATTCTACATTAGCCTGTTCACCTCTCACACAACAGATCAATAATGATTAAGAGACAAGGGCACTCTTAAAGTTACCCGGAACAAGTCTGCTTCTAGAAACAACTTCATGCAGTGTGCACAGGCATGCTTTGAGGTTGGAAACAAAAGCTCTGGAGTCATTTATTTATAAAGTAATGGATAACGAATGTTTCTTCTGTGCTAGTGGGGTAGCGGCTTGCTCCTAGTTTGCTTTCAAACACCACAGACATGACATCATTGTTGTCTGATTCTTCGTACACTACTTATTTGGACACAAGGACCAACATATCAGTATTAACAAATCTTCAATAAAGAGACAATGATACTTTATGGTCATGTCAAAGATAAATCTTTAAATCTTTAAATAAATATCAGTGTAAAACTTTTCATATAAGATTTTGACTAACAGACAGTGGCTCCTTTGTATTAAATCTGTCAAATAAAACTGTGACAACAATATTACTCTCCTATTTTTCCCATCAACTATTCCGAGCTGGTGTTAAAAGATAAAATGGCAGTTACAGTTTTTAACTCCCAAAGGCTTAAGTTTAATTGGTACTCTTTTGCAGTAGACTCAGCTGCATGATATATCATAAGCATATGATAATGTGCATTAAGAATTGTTTCTCTATTAAAGGGATAGGGACCTGTACTGCAGACACTTCTCATAATCTAAGATTAATAACAGTATTTAAATGTCTGAGGTGAAGCTATACACTTTTTTTGATACAGAAAATTCTGCAGAACAGTTTCTACTTTGTGGTTTCTCAGTAAACTTACAAGATGCATTTTTTCTTGATTTTTTTTCTCGTTATTTTATTGCTACGCCATGCAAGTTACACCCACATACTATAGCAAATTTAAAGATACAACACAAATTGTCTGGAAATTGTTAGGCAAAACCTGGTAAATTGCCAAGAAAATGACATTTGTAATTTATCAGGAATAATTCAGTACAGTAGGAGCAGACCAGATGTAATGGCAGGTAATCATCTTAATTAATATGGAAATGAATACATTTGTTGTACTTTTCAGTTAAACTGTCCATGGACATTCATACTCCATTATGCCAAATAATAATAATAATAATAATAATAATAATAATAATAATAATAATAATAATAATAATAATAATTCGCAACAATTTGTGCTTGCTTGTTGAAAATCGCATGGTCTTGTTCTGCCCTCTAGTGGAAGGAACACAGTATGGCGGTGTCCTACTTTCCTCACATTACTGTAATAACCTTCAACATTTTTGGACAGTAAGCTACAGTATAAGGGTTCCCCAAGGCATGTTGCATAGCTCTTAGCTTTTTTTAAGTGTCTCCTTAGAATTTGAATTCCATAAACCTTCCAACTCACCAGTGTGGAAACTTAATGACTGAGTTACCAGAACCAATAAATTAAACATATACTAAATATGTTTATAGATAGATAAGCGCTTCTCTGGGGTTTCTTTCAAATTCTTTAGCATTCCTAAGCAATCACTTTTCTGAATAGGAAACTATTGGATATATATATAGTGGATATCTATATAGAAGAATATAAGAATTCGTCAGAAAAAAAAAGAATAAATTAGACCCATGAAATCAGGGTCTATTTTTGAAATATAAATAACGGAACTGTTTAAATGACGGTCACACTCGCGAGGTAAACACAACCAAACTCCTTTATTGCAAACCTTGTTATCCCACATCTTCCAATGTGCCTTTTTCCTATATAACCACCAATGCTTACGCATACGTCTGACGTCATCACTACGGATACCCATTTATACAAATGCATGTTAAACAGAACATTCACCCAATGTTCTACAGGAACTTACATCTAATGCTTATTAAATGCTAATGCTAATGCTTTTCAAGATAACAAACGATTAGTATTTCATTCAGTAAGAACTTTATTGTGGTCGAGGTCACTGTGGATTTGGAGGCTATCCTGAAAACATTAAACATTAAAGTATATCACAGGGCACCAATTACTTATACAAACTCACACACATTTGCAAACTTATTCACACCTCCCTACATGTTTCTGGGAGGAAACAGGAAAATACAGACAACACACAAAAACACTGGGAAAACCCAGAAACTCTACACAGATAGTGACAGGATCAACGCTGGAGCTATGCCACAGTGATGCTATACGTTACACCACCCATATGCGATAATGTTGCATCAGAAATTAGGCCCAAAGCAATTTTAAAGTCACATAGTAGCCTGCCATTAGAAATATTTTTTTTTTATTCAATAGTTACAGTAAATTTACACTATAAATTATTTGCATGTTCCAACAAGGAACCTTTTTTCACTGATTTTTGATTTTTTTTTGCACTTGACTTAGAGACCAGCTGCAGAACTACTGTAATAAATTCCAGCACATTTCTAGCACCATATAGAAATTGATCTCATTCCACTTCTTATGTTTTCCAACATCAATAATACCTCCCAACCATAACAGTACAATAAGACTAAATGTCCTTTTCGCTGCCATCTCTCCATCCCAATCATAAGTCTCATTATTTGGTCTTGAGTTTGGATTTGGTTGTAGGAGCCGGCACAGGAGCTGGAGCTGGAGGAGGAGGAGGAGGTTTGACTAATGACATCACAAGCTCAACTCTGGGAAACAAAGACAAGATAAAATCTCATTAAAATAAAAAGGAGACAAGGTAGTGAATAAAGTGACTGAATATACATTTAAGAAAGCACTTGTTTCTTGAATTGTATTAAATTCGCAATTTTGCTTGTCATTATGTGTTATTGAGTATGAACTGATGGGGTAAAAGGTGCATCCATTTAAAAAAATCCATTGTTGTACTTAAATCCACACTTTCTGTGTCTTTATCAATCATGTAAAAAGCGAACTGTTGTGTAGATATTAAAATGTCAGTTTTTGTGTCCACATTCAAATGCACCAGGATTGTCTCAAAAAATGATTTATAGTTATTAATAGTTTAATTTCAAATTCTTCTAAACTGGTAAATATTAGCAAAAATAGCCTTCTGACCAAGGAAATGGTGTAAATGATCATTATTTCTTCCTTCAAAATATACCTTTTACATCTTATTTTCATACACTATTATTATAAATAAAATATTTCTGGCTTTAGCAAAATGTTAACTGTCATTCATCCAGGTAGGAATTTATCATGAATCTTGACTGGACAGCACTGGAATTGTTAGTATGATTATCATCACCAAAGTTCTTACATCTCCTTTGTTTTTGTCACCAATGATTGGACTGCAGAGATTATCCTGTCAATCCGGTCCTGTCAAAATTATTGATAGTTATATTAGGAGCATCTTAAGACAATGAATAATTAATAATCTAATTTTCTCTAAATCTTACCTTCTGAAGTCTGTATGCCAAAGGCAGAGAGAAAGCACAAATCACACCTGGTGAAAGCAAAGACCGCAAGCAAGTAAATTTCCATTTGCATAAAAAAAGGAAAGTGTAGTAAAAATAATTATTATTAGACAAAAAGCTCTTACCAGAAATCACGAGAGTAAGACCATTGGCTTTTACCCCAACGTAGGTCAACAGGTACAGCAGCACAATAAACTATGTATAAAACATAAATATATATATATATATATATATATATATATATATATATATATATATATATATATATATATATATAAAATACCAAATATTAGATCAGTTGGGGGAGCAAAATTAAGAGCATCTATTTCTATATTTCTATTATTATTGGCATAAGTTCCCTACTCATTTATTATTTTGGTACAGTATACACATATAAATTCAAGGATTATACATAAAACTCAAATTACAGCCAGATCATTTAATTTAGCTAATAACAATATCTAAAATGTGTGCTATTTTTAGAAGCCACTTCAGTCATTACTTTACAGCAAATAAAGATGTTAGTGAACTAACAAAAAATATTGAGTTTCACCTTGTGACCAAAACTCTAGTTTACATATTTATCTTAATATCATAACTAATTCTGACAGCTAATGACCCTGATGATCCTGTTTACAAACCTGGTTCATAGAAAGCTTTGTTTATGAACACTTACAACTTTCCATAATAAAATGAAGCTTATATGAGTAAAAACTAATGTAGCTAAAGTACATTTCAGTGTTTCATTCTACCAGTTTTTCTTTAGTTTTTCTTTTATGTTTTCTACTTATCTATGCTATGACTAGCCTAATAAACTTACCAAAGTATTAAGTATAAAGAAGTGAAAATGGACTGACAATATTAGTTTTTTGGTTTTTTTTCCAAATCAATTTTAATTCATAATAATGCAAATTTAAACAATTAATGAGCAAGACCAAGTGGATGTAGAAAAGGAAAATCTGACATGAAGATGACATGAAGGAGATGTCTTGAGAGGAACCACACTCGAAAGAGAACCTCATCTGGGTGACACCAGTGTGATTAAATATAATTATCTTCCATAACTGTGTACTATATAATAAAAAAAGTGTAATTGTCTATCTAGGAACTTTCTAGGAACTTTATTTGTTTTTATAAAAATAATTATGGATACATTTGGAGATGTGTGTCATATTTTGTATTAAATTCTTACATTTTTGTTAATACTGTAACCTATTTAAATATATTTTTCCCTGTTTTAGAAGTGGGTCAGCTTATACTATATATCTGTGCATAGAGCACACATGTTTTCATGTATTCTGACCTTCAGAGAGTCTATTATACTGTCGATGAAGACGAGTCTCTTCAACTCTGCGATTAAAGTAGCGATCAGGAGCACAATCTTCTCCACAACACGAACTGTGGTCTCATCTGTCAAAGTGTTGTCCTCGTCCAAATAGAACCTTTAAAGTAATACAGAAGGAGGAAACTATAATTAGATCACAAGAGGATATCCTGGAATTCATCCAAACTCCATTAAGCTCTAGGATCTGAAGAACCAAACATCAGCTGACATTTATAAGATATCATCTCCCAATTTTGCTGAGTGACAGAAAGGATCTAACTAATTCTTCCATATTCGAAAACACTACAGAATTCTTTAATTTTTAAAAGTTATTACTTTACTAAGAGTTGTATGTGGGGTCACCACATAATATATTTTAAAAAGTATTTAGCAAAAAAACGTGTAATCATTGATATGGTGACGAAGTCAGTATTTTGTAACAGTCAGAGGTAAAGCTTTGTAGTTTTTGACATGGGATGGTTTTCAGGACAAAAAAGTTAAGATACATTGTAATTTCTGGGTAATATGACATGTTGCAAATTTTATGCTTTAAAAACAAACCAAAAAAGTCAAGTGATGGACAAACTGTTTATGGATGCTAAAATATAAATAATAAAAGCCCATGCTGACGTGAATATACTTACTGAAAGGGATGACTTCCATCATTAAGACGGACCAGGTCCATTGTTTTGAAGAGGAGCCGCACAGGGAGGGTGAAGGCCATGATGCCCAGGCCCAGGTTAGACAGCAGAGAGATGGCACTGAGCTGAAACAGGCAGGCTAAGCCCACCACCAGCCCTGTGAAGACCAGCCCTGTTTTCCCTACATCTCGCCAATACAACAGGTCCACCACTGATAAGAAGAAAATAACAAATTCTGAATGGCAAACATTATATTAATTAAAGAAAAGCAAGAATGCTCAGAATGATTACTGGTCTAAGTGGACAGTGTTCTAACATTTAAGGGTAGAGTTTTTGGTTAGTCCAATATTGGTCTTCTAGGATACCAAATAATAATTAGTTTTAAGTATGTTATCTGAGCATATTAACCAGTTGCATATAGTAGTTTCCAGATATGTTCCAGAAACACTGTATACTCAGTTGCCATCCTCCCCTTCTTAAAGTTAATAAGAAAACAAGGAGAAAAACAACAAACAAATAAAAAGTAAAACTCAGCTTTTCATATTACTGAAACAATGAAAAGAGTTAAGTTCTGACCTAAAGAATTTCACCAGTTGGAAAATCTTAGGTTACCTTTACTTTTTCATTGTCAAAGCTCAGAATAAATAAATGCATCCACACTTGGAATGTTCACTATATCCATCTTTGAGAATGAGCTTTTACTATAGGAAGTATGAAATGCATTAATATTTATTAATATGAAAACTTTAATATTATGTCTATGATTTGCAGCTGCACTTCTGTACAATCAGAATTAAATATTAATCAGTGCCATGGTCAAAATAATTATAATACGTGTCCAATACATTTTGCTGTTCTAGCGTCTAGTCTTTTTTTTTTTTCCGTATTTAATTGGACAGTAGTATTGCTAAAGTTCTTCGCAGTGTAGTACTCAAGATCAGTCCTCAGACTTCATATTGAGTATGTTCAAAATTTCAAAATGCTGGAATTGTACAAATGGATTATGGTGATTCTAAACAAATAAACAAACAAACAAGCAAACAAACAAACAATCAACTTTAAAAGCTCTCTGTATTTAAGTATACTTTATCTGGCCTTCAAAAAAGGATAAAGTCTTTCATTCTCATCCTTTTTTTTAATAGCCCACATTTTCATGTACTGTAATGTTAGAATGAAACCACGTAGAGCCTAAGAGGCAAATATATATCAAACAAGACAGCAACAACAAATTAAGAGATGCTCTTTTGAATTCATAAGAGTGTAGAGGTACATAGTACAGCAGCTCTGTGCAAAGTACCAATAATATCTCTGCACTTCACATTAAGATAACAGATCCAAACAGCTGTTGCTTGTGATTATTCAGCAAACAGGTGCCTGTGCCATAGCAAGCACAGGTGAATCGCTGTTCAAGCACAACCTCCTGGAAACGTACATACACAATGAAACATAAGTTTCACAGCCTTGCTAACAAACCCCTTAATTTAGGCTAACATGGCTGGACCAGATTAAATCACTGCAAGTAGTCATCTGGTGGCACAGCCGAAACAGGTCAAAGACAGGGTTTCAACTCCATTACTTAAACATTACATTCAAAAGAAGCACAGTATATCCAAGAGCCCAAGGCTTAGAGGTAATCCATCCATCAGTTCCCTTCTGGTTGCCAATATCCTGTAAGGAAGCCCGCTGTGATGAACTGACCCGTCAGCAGTCTTATTGTAGCTCCGCTAAACACTCCTGCCAAAGTGCTGCCAAAAGCCCCTTCACTTGCTACTACACTTATAATCACAAAAGCATTATATAATTCTCGATATATTATGTGAGTTTGGTTACAGTTCCTGGGTCGGGTGGATGTGTCTCACCTTTGCTGGCCATTTCTTCTGTTTTCACGCCAAACCCCCTTTCCTCCCTGCACTCCTCAGACCCAGCAGGCTTTTTTTGGCCACCCCTAGCACTGTCAGCAGTAAAGAGCTGACCAGACCTAATTATATCCCCCACCAATTGGACACCCCATCTTCACTCACACACACACACACACACACACACACACACACACACACACACACACACACACACACACACACACACACACATACACACACACACACACACACACACCACATGCTGTTACACACAAAAACCACTCCCTATTTCTTCTCCCCAGAGCCACTCAGAGCTCTAGGACTTCAAAATGTGCCTGTGTGTAGAGAGGTCTTGAATCCCTAGCTCCAGTGCTTTATAACAGCTAATCAATGACTATCTAGGGTTGTTGGTAAAAGATTAAATGCCAGTCATTAATAATTAATAAACATTTAAATAGGTCTTGTCTTTTCAGTGATGACTTGCTCAATTGAACCACAACTTATTTCCATCTTGCATTCAAAGTTAGAGATTCTCAAGTTATGTTGGCATATGAGAGGACAGTATTCAGATTCTGCAGATTTTCTTGTCACATTATTCAGATGAATAAATCAAGTTCACTTTAAGGAAATGTAGACACTATTTTCTGAGTTAGAAATTTTTAAATACGATTCAAGACTTTCCAGGATAAGAAGTGCATCTGAGCTCTGAATATTGATGCATGCATTGTTGATATTAACACAACCCAAAATATGGGCAGAACTTGAATGGAGAAATAGTCAGATTAATATTCAAGATAATTGAAAATGTTTACAAATTCACAAAAAGTACATATTTGATATTAACATTTTTTTTTTTAGATCATTTCTTGCCACTGTGTCCCAAGTCCTATGTTATAAAATCCATGCTCTCCTGTCAACCTGTGTAAGATAAGTGTTATTGAACATGGATGGATGGAAGGATCAACTCTCCTATAATCAGTACAAACTCTACATGGTCATAATCTATTATGGCAGTATGTGCATTACAATAATCTTTCAGTGCACCCTTTTTCCAGTATCAGTCCACAGTGATGAGTCAGATGGCTAAAAATAGCCTTGACATGTCCAAAAATAGCATCTTTATGTCTGAATAAACCTCAAGCTGGATGCAGTTCACAGCTGCAGTATGTGCTCCTTGAATAAATTTGATTCTGATGCATCTTATATAACACATGCTCAATCACTTAGAGCTTAGTGATTTTAGTTTCTATTTGTCTATTAATAAATCTTTAAAATTCTAACCGTACAGCAGCAGATGTTGTTTAATTAAGTTACATGTTTGCTTTTTCTTTGGACTTCTTTTTTATAGTGAGTATATGTGTGGTTTTTAAAAGCTTGGTTATTTTTAATTATAAGGTCATTATTAGGTCCATGAATTATGTCCACATTATGGTTTGTATATATATATTTATACAATGTAGGTTGTTTCAAACATATTCTGTGGATGTTAGCTGCCTCAAATTCTTCTCTCTCTTCTTGTAATTCCGAACAGACTCCATGATCTTGAGATCAGGGCTCTGTGGGAGACAAAACCATCACTTCTAGAACTGCTTGTTCTTCTCTACACTGAAAATAGTTCTTAATGATTTTGGCTGTATGTGCGGGATCACTGTCCTACTGCAGAATACATTTTAGACCAATCAGATGGTTCATTGAAGGTCCTGCATTAAGGAGTATCTGTCTGCATTCCTCAGCATTGAGGACACCATTAATCATGACTAAATCTTCAACTCCATTTGCAGAAATGCAGCTCCAAACTTGCAGGAAACATCCAGCAGGCTTCACTGTTGTCTTCAGACACTTATTAGTGTAACCTGCTCCAGCCCTTCTGCAAACCCAGTCCAGAACACCTACTGCCATTTTACTGCACCCCGGTTTATATGTTTTTTGTGCATTAGCCTTGTTTCCATGTCAAAGATATGGCTTTTGGCCACAATTCTTCCATTAAGACCCCTTCTGACCAGACTTCTCTAGACAGATGGCTGTGCTATGGTCCTACCAGTTTTTGCCAGTTCTTTGCTTAATGCACTACTGGACATCTTCCGATGTTAAAGTAAAGTAAGCATGTTGTGTCTTTTATCTGCTGCATTAATTTTCCTTGGCCTACCACGCATCTACAGTCCTCTGCCTTATTCTTTGTGCTTTTTTTAAATAGCTTGAAAAGAACATATTAAAACCCCAGTCTGTTTAAAATCTTTGCTGGGAAGAGACCTTGCTGATGCCTTATAATTACCTTGTGTCTTCTTGCTATGCTTAGTCTAGTCATGGTGTATATCTTGTGATATGAAACTATCTTTCACAACCTCTCCTAGCAGAGTTTCGTAGTTCCTCGCCCAGTTGTAAGCCTCCTACACAGCTGTTTTTATTTATTTTTATGACTGTGTTTTAACCTACAAATGCTTGGTATAATTGGTTAAACATACACCAATTATGGTCTTACAAAATCCCAGATTTTGTACGTGTACAAAGAGAGCAAATGTAAGAAGTGAAAGCTAGATGGTGGTCACACCAAATATTGATTTTATTAAAATGTTTATTCTGCTTATTGCCTTTTTTTTTTTTTTTTATAATACATTTCAGTTTTTAATGCATTATTGTATTACAGCATTTTCCAGTTTATTATATATATATATATATATATATATATATATATATATATATATATATATATATATATATATATATATATATATATATACTGTATATATATATATATATATATATATATATATATATATATATATATATATATACTGTATGTATGTATATATATATATATATATATATATATATATATATATATATATATATATATATATATATATATATATACACACACACATACCCTGCTTCATGGCCTCAATAACTGCAACAATGGAAAGAGTTCAAAGGCAAGGGAGACAAACAGAGAAAAGGGAGTAAATAAAAAGGAACCATTGACAGTGTCACAGAAATTGTGCACGCGTGTGTAAAACAAGAGAAAGGAGGGCAACTGCAGGAAGGGATTGGAGGACATAAATAGCTCAGCCAATCAGAGAGACGACAGGCAAATAACAGGTTCAGGAGAAGAGAGGGAAAGAAATAGCACTGAGAGACAGAGCAGGACGAAGAGAACAGCAGAGCAATTTGTACAGAACTGTAACGAATGAGGATAGGTGAACACAGCAAGTGATGGGTATATTATTAAGGAGCAAGATTCCTGGATTATACTATTTGCTGGTGTTTGGAATAACAGGATCAGTCTTTGAGGCAGTCATCATCTAAAGGCCCTCAGCAGCAAGGCTGAACACAACGGCCAAAGCACAGAGAGCAGTATAGAGGCGGAGGCTGGGAAACAGGGCCTGAGGATTAGACACCGATTACAAACAGCATGAGAACATCCAGGAAGGGAAGCGTGGAAATGCCAGCTTTTGTCCGGCAGCTGGTGAAGGAGACAGAGAAACGGGTCACCTCTTTTTTTAAAGGGGGACGTGGAGGGGGCGGGGGTGAGCCGGTTGAAGCTGAGGAGAGTGGAGAGGAGGAGGGGGTCATCCCCAGTCCTTATCTTGAACGCCCTGTACTAGACAAGTATTTTGAAGAGGGCTGTGCCTCCTATGGCCTCACCTATGCTCTAGGCAGTATGCAGGGATGGAGGGCCCACATGGAGGACTTCCATAACTCCTTCCCCCACCTAGGTGGAGAGCTCTCTCATTGGGGCTTCTTTGCGGTATATGATGGCCATGCTGGCAGCACAGTGGCTCAACACTGCTCACGAAATCTGCTAGAGCACATATTAAGTACAGGTGAGTTACCTGGCATTGTATGGCCTTATTTGTTTTCGGCAGAGTAAAAAGGTATAAGATAAAATGTTTGAACCTGTTGGATGGCTTTTGATACCCATGACTCATTAAAAACATCAGCAGCATTTTAGAATACAAATTATGCATAATTACAGTAAACTGCATCACTCCTGGCAGAGGAATGTTACTGCATATGCTAAATGGCATGGATAAGAAACTCAGAACATTCAAAAGCACATCGCTAGCAAAAAGGTAATAATGCAAAATGCAGTTCAGTCACTTATGTCAGTCAGTAAGAAATGTCTTACATTTTTATGTGAAGCAAATTTCAAATGAGACAGAAAACAGTTAAGCAGTTAACGGTTAAAGGTCTTGCTCAAGAACCTAACATTAGTTTGGTGGATTTAAACACTCCACTTTCTGTAGCTCTAAGCATTAACCACTGAACCACCACTGTCAGCATCACAGATCTCACCTCCTAACAATCACCTGTGATTCTGTCATACAAATAGAGTTGGAAAATTTTTACAAACTTTCATCCTAGAAACAAGGGTGAAAACATTTTGTCATAATTCATTTCCGTTTCATTTGTACAACACTTTTAACAATAGACATTGTCCCAAAGCAGCTTTACAGAGATATGGAGGTTAAAAAAGTTACAATGTATAACTTTACTGCCTATAAGTTTGTTCCTTATTCCTAATGAGCAAGCCAAAGGCAACTGTCACAAGGAAAAATTTCCTGAGAGATGGTATGAGGAAGAAACCTTGAGATGAACTCTTCAGTGATGTCCACTTAAATGTTTCTGTCTTCTTTTCTTTTTATTTATCATTTTTCCCTTTTAAATGATAAAGGTTTCAATGATTAATGTTTCTAATTTCTGGTCTTTTGTCATTGCTTCAAGAATTTCAAAGATTATTGCTAATAAGTATCTGATATGAAGATAATTAATAAAAGCTGATTTTCCAATAGTGCACTGATAAATGCAATCTAAAATCTTCTTGCAGGTAAGGTCCGGGCAAAGGAAGATGTGGAGCAGGTAACTGATGGCATTAGGGAAGGCTTCTTCCTCATGGACAAACACCTCCATGCAATGGCCTGCCGAGAGGGCTGGGAGCGTGGTGGCACCACTGTGGTGTCAACTGTTATCACTCCACACCACTTCTACTTTGCGAACTGTGGAGACTCGCGAGCAGTTCTTTGCCGTGCCGGGCATGTGGCCTTTTCAACAGAAGACCACAAGCCATTTTGTCCTGGAGAGAAGGAGCGCATTGAGAATGCTGGTGGCTCAGTCACTTTGCAGCGTGTTAATGGCTCCCTGGCTGTTTCCAGAGCTCTTGGAGACTTCAGCTACAAGTCGGTTGAATGGCGCCCAATTACTGAGCAGATGGTCTCTCCAGAGCCAGAGATCTCAGCTGTGGAGCGCTCAACAGCAGACGAGTTCATAGTTCTGGCATGTGACGGTGTCTGGGACACAGTCAGCAACGAAGAGCTCTGTGCGTTCGTGCGTAGCCGACTGCAAGTGTGTACAGACCTGCGAGACGTCTGCTCACAGGTCATTGACCTTTGTCTTTACAAGGTAGGCTTGTACGTAATAAATAAAAGTAAAAAGCAAACCGCTTTCTAGATGGAAGTTCATTTATTAGACTTCATTTAAAATGTTTAACCTATAATTGGTTCACAGTTTTCCTTTTTAAATAATGTCCAACTCCCACAAGGCTTCTGTTTCACACTTTACCGCAAGGTGGGATTTTGCTAATAGATGCATTTAGAAACCAGCAACACCAATGTTTCGTATTTTGCTGGCATGACTGTATTTAGAGCACCACAGAAGTCTGAACACCTACACATACTCTTTCCCAAGTTCTTACTTGAAATGGAAGATTACGTAAGAAAAAAAGATGACCTACTGGTTATAAGGGGCTTTAGAGGAGAGGCAGTAAAGAATTTTGTATTTTGTGATGACATTACCACTGATTCAAAGCGAAACTCTAAGCCACAAATGGATGATCTATTTTTAGTTGCACAGAAGAATTAGGACATTTAACGAAGCACAGAGCAGGGTCAGGACACACAAAGTAAGAATCACAAGCTCTGGGAAAATTCTGCATCTGAGTCAAAGCACAAAAAAATAATTACTGAAGCATTTGCCTAAGGGCGTTCTTTTGGCTAAATGATGCAATGATGTAATTTTAATGTCAAACACTCTGCCACTAAACTGGCAGCCTTTTCATTCCAGAATTCTCTTGTATGTGCATACTTATATCAAATTCTACACACAAATGGCATTTTTACAACGTTTATTTCCTATTTATGTATAATAAAACATTGTAAGAACAGTTATATACACTCTCTATCTGCTTTATTACGAAGACTTGTACAGTACACCTGACACCTGCACATTTATGCAATTATCTAATCAGCCAATCATAAGAAGTTGCATGATTGAATAAAATCATGCTTTTGCTGGTTTAAAAAAATCTGTTATTGTTTATGTCAAACATCAAAATAAAAAATGGTAATTTCTGTGATTGTTGCATGACTTTTAAATGTCTAGAAGGGCTGGTTTAAGTATTTCAGAATCGAAACAGGACAGTAAAATAATTTTAGAATTATGTCTAAGCTGATTATAGCATATCAGGGCTATGTTGTTGGCTGACAGGAGTAGAAGCCAATGTGGTCTTTTGCTGTTGTAGCCCATTCATCCCAAGGTTTAATGTTTTGTGCCTGCTGAGATGCCTGTCAGCTCATCACAGTTAAGTAAAGAGTGATTATTTAACTTTTTATATCCTTCATGGCAATTAAACTAATCTAGCCATTGTTTTTTCTACTGTAAAAGCAAGACATTTCCACCTAGACAACTGTTAAGTTTTCTGTTTTTGTAAAGGTTTATATAAAATGTAATGTACAAGGGTACAAATGTTACTTATAAAGTATATTTGGAGTTGCAAATAGATAAACAGAATGATATATGCTGATAATATTATGTATAATGGCATAAAACTGTATTGGTGACAGTACACTGAGTAGCATTGGCTGCACAAAGCTCTAGGTTCCCATTCAGAGAGGATTTCTTCAGGCTTATCTGGTTTCTTTCCAGCATGCAAAAACATTGCAGTGGATGGACTGGTTGTGGCACATTTCCTCTTTTCAAGTGCTAAAAAAAACTTTGGGCTTTGTTTTACATAGTATAACTTAATCTATTATGTTCCTCCTCAGGGAAGTCTTGACAATATCAGCATCATAGTGGTGTGTTTCCCTGGCGCCCCCCAGCTTTCTCCTGAGGCATTGCACCAGGAGGCTGAATTAGAGGACTACCTGGAGTCAAAAGTTGCTGGTGTGTAACAACGTGTTTATAATTACAACTAGAGACCTTTCTTTGTTCGAAACCTAGTTCAATTGTTCAATAAGACAAGATTGGATATTTATGTAGGAATAGAAGTAAAAAAAAAAAGTTTATGGTTATTAACTGAAAGAATGAAGCAGTTGGACTAGATTCAGTCTAGAATTGCAATGTAAACTTAAGGCCAAGGCTCCTGTCAAACATTGCCTCTAGTCCCTTCATACTGGGTGTGACTCAACTGCATTTGTTTACCAGCTACTAAAAGTAGAATGACTAACAGTACACTTTAATTTTAATCTGGTTTAGCAAATACAGTGTTCAAATAACAGGTCCATTATCAGAGTAAGTGAATACCCATGTATGTTTGATTGTTCTCAGAGTGGGAGTAACTGTTTAAATTTAAAGATTAATTTAAAAATTATATTTCTGAAATCTACTGATAACCCCCACCTATAACCATGCCCACTTCTCAGTCACACTAAGAAAACTTACATTTACTAAGTTATAACAGTTAGTTGTTATTATTTTGTTTCATGACCCTTTGTAAATGTCACTCAAAATGTAATTTTTTTTTCTGTGAAAACAGCATTGAATACAACAAACTGGATATAAAGCACAGTAAAAAGATTAATATAAATTCCCATAGCTGAGTTTCCTCTGTTAACTTTTGTGTTAAAAATGTATCTCATGGTATTTTTCAATATTATACCAGTTTCATTCATTAAGTATTATATGATATATCACAATATTTTTTCATGCATGACCAGGTATTACCCACAATTTCTACTAATTGGGAGAGGAAATACTGCAGTAGATTGACCTAGAGGGGCCTATTTTACTGTCATGATTAGTGAATATTGTAGAAAATGTTCTCCCTAGTATTACAGGTTTGCAAGGCCCCACAAAATGATGCTGTTAACAAAGAGGTGGCACTTGTGATTCTAATAAGCTTGAGGAATCAAAATGCATGAAAGATGCAGTCAAAATACAGAACCATTTTTACATTTATGGAATTTGGCAGACACGCTTATCCAGAATTACTTACAACTGAGTAGTTGAGGGTCAAGGGCCCTGCAGTTGCACTGTATCTTGGTGGTGCTAAGATTTGAACTCGTTACCTTCTGAGCCAGGGGCCAATGCCTTGCCCACTGAGCTACTACCTCCAACCTTTTTTATTGTGCAAATTTCGCAACCAATTAAAAAAAACCCTGCACAATGTCACAAAACCCTACACACGAGTATTTTACCGCCTGCACCCACGATCGCCCATAAAATCTTGTCTTGCGCTCTCGTTTGCGTCGTACCTGACTTCACCGTTCATAATGTTTCCAAATATATTACAACTAACTAAGACTAACAACTAACTGTCAAGGTTGAAAGTAAAAACTTTTTTACTACTTTTATACTTCTCATCACTGTAGATGTATAGATAAACAGACAGACAGACAGACAGACAGACAGACAGACAGACAGACAGACAGACAGACAGACAGATAGATAGATAGATAGATAGATAGATAGATAGATAGATAGATAGATAGATAGATAGATAGATAGATAGATAGATAGATAGATAGATAGATAGATGGATAGATGGATAGATAGACAGCAGGGAGTTTAGGGAGAACATTAAATAAACCATATACAAAAAGGTCTAGCATGTGCACCATCAGATCTTGATATATTCATATATTCACTTGTATAGTGTTGATCAACTCCCTTAAATAAATAAACTGTATATTGATCTATTGTATGAATTTCTTTTTGATAGACATCTTTGAGGAATTAAGCGGAAGAGGAGATGAGCCTGATCTCTTGTCAGTTCTCACTGTTCTGGCTTCAACAGAGATCCCTGGGCTTCCACCAGGGGGTGGCCTTCAGAGCAAGTAAGGCACTGTGCCCTGTTTCATCATTATGTAATCAAAAAGAAAAACAAGTTTGCAGTGCTTTTATTCTTTTTTATTTTTTTTTAATGAAATGAATGTAACTTAGTGAGTAATCTATTCTGAGCTTAACTCCACTGTGTAGTAGCTGGTTACACGAGTTTATGGGTTGATTAGTATTTTAAATAACTAAATAAAAAACAGTTTCAACTGGATGTTTTATTTGTACAGCAGGCAATACATCACACTTAAATTAAAAAAAATAATAATTACAGCTTCAATGATTTTACGATTAAAGTAAATGACTCAATGCAGTATATATATAATAAAATAATGTCATGTTACACTTTTGTGTGATGTACCAGTCTTAAAAACAGAGTAAACATTCCTGCAAAATGATGAATAACAGCAGTGTATTTAATCAATTTAATTACATTTTCAATAGAAAACCTTATTAGAGAATAAGAACTGGTTTGGATCAGTCTCTTTGAGCTGCTTTCATGTTCTTCATCAAAAAGTTATATTAAAGTGTTAAAAGCAAAGGTCTGTATAGTTTGCTTTTGTTGGTACTGTAGTTGGTTTTGCAGTCTTGGGCAAATATTCTTAGACTAACTATTAGTATAAATTGACATTTTAATTACTGCTTTTTCACTGTGTTTACTAGTCTAACTTTGTTACCACGTATAGCTTTTCGGGGTTCTATGAAAAACTAAAATTTATGTAACAGACTACTAATTAAAAAGATCTAATTGTGTACTTTATAACATTGTGCCTAACTCATATTTTACACATTACATTTTGCAGACGAAACTGTATCATCTCTGCTTACTATCAGCAAAAGGAGGCCCGTAAAGTCAGGTTAGCCCAGGTAACATTTTCTGTTTCTTAATATTTACAAAAAAAAACATGAAAAAACAGTTATCATACTCATGGTTATCATTAGGGCTGCAACTAATGAATATTTTGATAATAGATTAATCAGACGATCCCCCCCTATATACACATGTTAAGTTATAAACTTTCTTTAATTTTTACATTTTAAAGCTTATAGTGGCTGCTTGTTGTGGAGACTTAGTGGATTTTTCATTTGAAAAAAAACCCATGCTGGATTGTTTCTTTCTGTAAAAAAATGCAATATAAATATTTTTGTATTGCTTTTAATGATAATTGCAGATAGCAAATTGACAACCATGTAAAAAAAAAAAAAAAAAAATATATATATATATATATATTTAAATTAAATTATATTAAATTATTAAAATGTTATATTGTTATATTAAAATATATAAAATGTAATACAACATTGTTTTGATATTTTGTTTAGTTGTAAAAATATAAGCATCTAGAATATATAATCAATTAAATATTGTATAATAATTAAATTATATATGCATACATTTTATATAAAAACAGTGAAAACAAGCATTTGAACACAATAAATGCACAGTAAATCACATTTAAAAACAGATAAAATTAACTGTTGTAGTAGACAAATGCTCATAAAAGAGAATGGAAATGAGAAACGCAGCAAGCTAACAGGCTTGATTTTTAAAAAGAAATGCACTGGTGTTCAAATGCATGAGAATTCATTACTATGTCGCCAGCGAGGTGATGCTCGCACTTCATGCCAGAACAGATTTAGTGTGACAGCCCAGAAGTTAACAAACAAACAGTTCAAACAATAATTTATTAA
Organism: Silurus lanzhouensis; assembly: GCA_039877035.1. Classification (NCBI taxonomy): domain Eukaryota; kingdom Metazoa; phylum Chordata; class Actinopteri; order Siluriformes; family Siluridae; genus Silurus; species Silurus lanzhouensis. Next base: position 8,372,495 of record JBCEWE010000458.1, on the reverse strand, counting down.
ACTATATCATTTTGACATGATACGAATTATACAGTTTTTGCTCACTGTGCTGATGTTTCACCTTCACCCATGACACCAGTGTGTATTCTTTTTATGTGCTTTTGCATTACTGTGGTACTTCCATACCATACAAGCTCAGCTTTGCATAACTTGCAGGTTACAGTCTTCTTTGTTGCGTTTAATATAAAATGTTCCCATGCCTTGCATTTAATATAAACTCTTCACCATTTCGCAGGAGGCTGTGTTTTCTTGCTGTCACGTTAAACCGTAACTTGAACAGCCCAACTAATTGATAATGGCATTTGTTGACAACAAATTTAATTTAGATTATTATCGATTTTATCAATTAGTTGTTGCAGCCCTAGTTATCATTACATTATTAATCCTAATCCTAGACATTTGTCCTGATATATTGTCTGAGATTATTCCACTGGAAAATAATCCATAATTCTGCTAGTGTAAAATTAGTAAATATAAAAACTATTATATTACTTGTTCTATTATATTAGCAATTTTTGCATTTAATACTTTATTGCTGTCCATAATGTTAAAAAATATGTTTACAATTATAATGTACTTTGTGCTGAGATAAATAATAACCATATTATCATTTATGTTTTCAGCAACTTGGTTCTGCAGATACCACTTAGAGTTGTCTCCTAAACCCTTAATACAGACAGACTGACAAATATATGCTGTCTGCAAAACAAAAAAAATCTTTCTATTATGAGTTTTATGTTTTTTTTCTGACTCTATTCAACAACCTTTACAATGCTTGGGGGATCTCTCAATTAGAGGTAGCTAGGATTATTCCAAACCACTCACTTCTCAAGATAATAACTATTGAATGTAATGTATATGTACCTAGGTTTCTGATATATATCCAGAATAATTTCCTACATATGATAAATATATTCAATGTATAAATAGCAACACTCAGGTAATTTATAAAAATAAAAAACCTTTCAAATCAAAGAGTTTTAAAGAAATATTCAGATGTTAAAATTACTGTTTTTGTAGCATTCTGTTTCGCTGCACAGAATGACAAAGTGATGTTCCTGATTAACATGTTTTGCATTTGAACACTGTACTCTTATCAGATGCAGCCACGTACAGTGAGTTCTGTGAGATTTCCAAACATACAGACCCACATCACAAACACTCAAGATCTTCAAATGTCTTTTCCTGTAATTTGATCTGATGTTTGCATGATCTATATTGTGCTGCATTACTGACCACTTATCAAATCAATTAGATGGACAGCATTTATATTATTAATAGATTTCTTAGTGTCTGTTCAACAAAATTATTACATTATTGTATAATGTTATGTGAAATGACCTTTGTGCATATTTTACACATCTAGTATATGGACAATGTTTGTGGTAATGTTAAGGTCAAGTCCTCAAAAATAAAGGAATAAAACAGAACAACTGGCTAATAAAATGTTTGTTTGTAGCAGCTATAGACTATGTAGACTAGCACTCCATGTGTACATTTAACAAGTGACCTTTCATTTGAATCTATAGTCTTTAACTCTCTCTGTATATATACTGTATATATTCAAGGTAGATATGTTGTGTGTCCAGGCGGCCAAGTGGAAAGGGAGTAAGGCCAGGAACATTGGAGGGGGTTTTAAATTGTTCTTTCATGGTGTGAATGGAAATAGAAATGGTGTAGGGGTGATCCTGAAGGAAGAGTTTAGTAAGAGTGTAGTGGAGGTGAAGAGAGTTTCTGATAGGGTGATGAACGTAAAGCTGGAAGTTGAAGTGGTTATGATAAATGTCAGTGCTTATGCTCCACAAGTGGGTTGTTAAAAAATTTTGGAGTGAGTTAGATGAAGTGGAAGAAGGTGTACCTATGAATTAACGATTGGTAAACGGGACAGACTTTAATGGGCATGTAGGTGAAGGGAACAGAGGTGATAAGGAGGTGATGGGTAGGTATGGTCTTAGGGAAAGGAATGTGGAAGGGCAGATGGTGGTAGATTTTCCTAAAAGGATGGAAATAGCAGTGATGAATACTTATTTTAAGAAGAAGGTAGAGCATAGGATGACATAAGAGTGGAGGAAGGTGTACACAGGTGGACTATGTTCTATGTAGGAGATGCAACCTGAAGAAGATTGGAGACTGTAAGGTGTTGGTGGGGGACAGTGTAGCTAGACAGCAATGTATGGTGGTCTGTAGGATGGTTTTGGAGGTGAAGAAGAAGAGGAGGAGAGTGAGGACTGAAAGAAGAATAAGATGGTGGAAACTAAAGGAGGAAGACTGTAGTATGAGATTCAGGGAAGAAGTGAAGAGGTGCTGATTGATTGGGCAACTACTGAAGGAGTGATGAGAGAGGCAGCTAGAAAGGTACTTGGTGTGACTTTTGGAAATAGAAAGGAAGACAAAGAGTGGTGGAATGAGGAAGTGCAGGAGAGCATAAGGAGAAAGAGGTTGGCAAATCAGAATTGGGATCGACAGAGTGATGAGAAAAGTAGGCAGGAGTACAAGGAGATGCAGCAGCAGGTGAAGAGGGATGTGGCAAAAGCTAAAGAAAAGGCATATGAGGAGCTGTATGAGAGGTTGGACACTAAGAAAGGAGAAAAGGATTTATACCGATTGTCCAGGCAGAGAGACCGAGCTGGGAAGGATGTGCTGCAAGATAGGATGGAGATGGAAATGTGTTGACTAGTGAGGAGAGTGTGTTGAGAAGAAGGAGGGAGTATTTTGAGAAGCTGATGTATGAGGAAAATTAGAGAGAGAGAAGGTTGGATGGTGTGGAGATGGTGAAGCGGAGTGGATAGGATTAGTAAGGAGGAAGTGAGAGCAGCGATTAAGAGGATGAAGAGTGGAAAGTCGGTTAGACCAGATGACATACTGGTAGAAGCGTGGAGATGTTTAGGAGAGATGGCAGTGAAGTTTTTACCAGATTGTTCAATAAGATTCTGGAAGGTAAGAGGATGCTTGAGGAATGGAGAAGGGGTGTGCTGGTACTGATCTTTAAGAATAAGGGAGATGTGCAGACCAGCAGTAACTACAGGGGAATTAAGTTGATCAGCCACACCATGAAGTTATGGGAAAGAGTGGTGGAAGCCAAGTTAAAAGAAGAGGTGACTATCTGTTGAGATGGTTTTGACATGTGCAGAGGAGGGACATGGGGTAAATCAGTAGAAGAATGCTGAGGATGGAGCCGCCAGGTAGGAGGAAAAGAGGAAGACCAAGGAGGAGGTTTATGGATGTGGTGAGGGAAGACTTGCAGGTAGTTGGTGTGACAGAGGCAAATGCAGAGGACAGGGGGTTATGGAGACGGATGATCCGCTGTGGCGATCTCTAATGGGAGAAGCTGAAAGAAGAAAAGGAGAAGAAGAAGATATTCAATAATTTGCAAAGTTTTAAGCAGATGTGAAGAAATGCTGTAAAGTAAAAATGGGTTAAAAATATATATTTAAATTGTTTATTTTTAATTTACAAAATGCAGTGACCAAACAGAAGAAAAATCTAATTTTCAGTGACTTTATTTTGGCTTTATATTTGTCAATTTAGCATCAATTCTTACACTTGTACAAAAATAAATAAATAAATAAATAAAATAATAATAATAATTATTATATATATATATATATATATATATATATATATATATATATATATATATATATATATATATATAAAATAAAAATAAAAAATTACCTGAAACAGAATCAGTTGTGTAGGAGGCTTAAAACTGGGTCAGCATTAGCTAAACTCATGTCACAGAACATACACCATGGAAAGACTAAGCACAGAAACAAAGTAATACTCAAGCAAAGATTTCACAGCAAACTGGGGCTGGGGAAATAGGCAATGTTGACCGTAGATGGAATGGTAAGCCAAGGATACGTAAAGCAGCAGATGAAAGACACACCATGCTTACTTTCCTTTAATAATGGAAGGTTTCCAGCAGTTCCATTAGCAAAAAACTTGCAGAAACAAGTAGGACCCAGGCACACCCATATAATCTCTGGAGAAGTCTGGCCAGAAGGGGTCTTTAAGGAAAAATTGTGGCCCAAAGCCATGCCTCTGACATGAAAGCAAGGCTAAGTGACTCAATAGTGCATTAAAACATACTGTATGAACTCGGATGAAGAAAATTTTAGCAGGTGCTCTGGACTGAGTCAAAATGTTTAATAACAGGCAATTTGTTTGCAGAAGGGCTGGAGTTCAGTACAATAATCACTATGCAAAAACGTTAAATAAATATGTTTTTTTTTTTATTTTCGATTCTTCAAAGTAGCCACCTTTTGCTTTGATAACAGCTTTTCACACTCTTGGTATTCTCTCAGTCTGCCTCATGAGGTAGTCACCTGCAATGGTTTTCCAACAATCTTGGGGAGTTCCCAGAGGTGTTGAGTGCTTGTTGGCTGCATTTTCTTCACTCTCCAGTCCAAATTACCCCAAACTATTTCAAATGGATTTAGATCATGTGATTGTATAGGCCATGTTCTACTGGAAAACAAATGTTCCCATTAAGTGTGATGGCATGTTGCTATAATATGGATTTGGACAGTAGTTGTTGTAACACTAATATTGTTATTGATGCTGTACTCACCATCTTTGTTAGGAAGAAAGGGTGAGTACATAGTCAGTATCAATATTAGTGCCACATTTCTTGCCACAATTAAGTCTTGACAAGGCAGACCTATAAATTCTTAACTATTTCAGGTGACTGCCTTGTGAATCTGATGAAAATAGCATTAGTTCACCAAGCTGTTATCAACGCTAAATTTGTTCTGGGTTATTTTACACTATTTTGTTTACTACAAAAGTCCATACATGTTCTTTCATAGTTTGGATGTCTTCAGTATGAATGTATAATGATTGAACTAATACAAACAAGATTTTTCTTTTACAATGCAGTATGTATTTTTAGGGATTCAGGGATTTGGTGATTTCTCTAGTAGTAATGTTTGATTTTAAGCAGTTCATGGTGGAACATTTTGGTCTGTCAGTTGTGCTGTGAGTTGTGAGTTTACACACATTACACATTATATTTTACAGTGAATGCAAGCTGCAACAACAAAAAAGCTGAATCTGACCCAAGATTTATTTATATTTACATTTGGGGCATTTAGCAGATGCCCTTGTCCAAAGCGACATACAACAACATACAGTGCTTCGAGCCTCTAGCAATGAATAAATCTACACTGGTATGCTAGATTACAACTTATGATAAAGCAGCCTACAACTTCAGGGTTTTTTTTGTTATGTTTTTTTTTTTTTTTTAACAAAGCAAACTTGGAAAGTGTTAGTTTAAGTGTTTCAGGAAAAAGTAGGCCTTCACTAGTCGCTTGAAGATATCCAGAGACTCTGGTGTTCGGACATCTAGGGAAAGTCCATTCCACCACCTCAGGGCCAGAACAGAGAAGAGCCTTAAAGTATGCTTACCTCTTAACCTGAGAGAAGGTGGTACCAGTCGAGCAGTGCTGGGGGATCTCAGACAGTGTGGTGCAGTGCGAGGTGTGATGAGGTCTCTGAGGTAAGATGGTGCTGGTCCATTTTTGGCCGTGTAGGCAAACATCAGTGTTTTGAATTTGATACGTGCAGCTACTGGAAGCCAGTGGAGGGAGTGCAGCAGTGGGGTGGTGTGGGAGAACTTGAGCAGGTTGAACACAAGTTGCGCAACTGCGTTTTGGATTATTTGCAGTGGATGAATAGCATTCAGAAAAAGACCTGACAGCAGAGAGTTGCAGTAGTCCAGTCTCGAAATGACAAGAGACTGAACAAACACCTGGGCAGCCTGTGTGGACAGAAATGGTCAAATCCTTTGGATGTTGTAGAGAAGAAATCGACAAGAACGAGCCACATTAGCAACATGCGAGGAGAAGGACAGTTGATTGTCCATAGTTACCCCAAGGTTGTGAGCAGTGGCTGAAGCAGAGACCAGAGAGTTATGAAGAGGTATTCTTAGATCTTGACCTTGAGATAATTTATATTAACAGTAAAAAACTTTATTTATTTATTTATTTTAAATATATTTTATTGTCAACAAATAAAAAAAAAGAATCCTATTGCAACTTTGTTTAGTCATGCATTTAACAAAGGAAAATCATTCTACTGTCCAGCAATACCCAAAGCAGTATCATTTGCTTTTCCTAAGTGGAAACATAGTGGAAAGATTATTATTATTATTATTAGTAGTAGTAGTAGTAGTAGTAGTAGTAGTAGTAGTAGTAGTAGTAGTAGTATTAGTATTATGATTATTATTGAAAACATACACATCAATGCCAGGGGTATTAAAAAAAATATAGAGTTAGTGCAGTGTCACTGTGTCCACTCACTCCATACCATATATAATACCATTTGCAGTGTGCATGTTTTTTTGTACTTGCACAAAAAATGATGCCACTTCCTGCCATCGCTGCCACTTCCTGCCAATGTTTTGAAGTCAGTCTAGCGATTTCTTTAGCATCTGCTTCAAGATTTTCTTTTAAAAGGAAAAAAATCCTGACAATTTCACATATTGGTGAGAGCGAATGGTATGCGGAAATAAATAGAACGGTTGAGTAGATCACACCTTTAGAGAGTTAAATATTACATGTAAAACACACACACACAGACATATATACACACCTGTATTACCCAAATAGAGCTTAACAAATGTAAACTATTAAATAAACATTTTTTCTATTTATTTTATTTTATAATTTTATTTTGTGCCAGTGTAATCAATTTAATGAATATAATAAAAAGTTTATTGCATTCATTTGATTTATTCTATTTTATTTCTATATATTTTTGTTATAAAATATAATATAATATAATATAATATAACAAATAATTTTTAACCTATATATATATATAACACAAAACCGATTCCAAAAAAGTTGGGATACTGTACAAATTGTGAATAAAAACAGATTTCAATGATGTGGAAGTTTCACATTTTAATATTTTTCTCTGAATATTTTAAGGGAAAAACAAGATGATTTTAAATTTCATGGCATCAACACATCTCAAAAAAGGCCATGTTTACCACTGTGTGGCATCACCTTCTTCTTTTTATTACAGTCTGCAAATGTCTGGGGACTCAAGTTGCTCAAGTTTAGGAATAGGAATGTTGTCCCCTTCTTGTCTAATACAGGATTCTAGTTGCTCAACTGTCTTAGGTCTTCTTTGTCGCATCCTTCTCTTTATGATGCGCCAAATGTTTTCTATGGGTGAAAGATCTGGACTGCAGGCTGGACATTTCAGTACCTGGATCCTTCTTCTATGCAGCCATGATGTTGTAATTGATGCAGTGTGTGGTCTGGCACTGTCCCTGAAAGAGACGGCGTCTGGATGGGAACAAATTTTGTTCCAGAACTTGGATATACCTTTCAGCATTGATGGTGCCTTTCCAGATGTGTAAGCTGCCCATGCCACACGCACTCATGCAACCCCATACCATCAGAGATGCAGGCTTCTGAACTGAGCGTTGTCAGGTAAGCAACTCCGGTTGTCCTTATCCTCTTTAGTCCGGATGACATGGCGTCCCAGTTTTCCAAAAAGAACTTTGATTCGTCTGACCACAGAACAGTTTTCCACTTTGCCACAGTCCATTTTAAATGAGCCTTGGCCCAGAGAAAACGCCTGTGCTTCTAGATCATGTTTAGATATGGCTTCTTTTTTGAACTATAGAGTTTTAGCCGGCAACGGCGAATGGCACGGTGGATTGTGTTCACCGACAATGTTTTCTGGAAGTATTCCTGAGCCCATGTTGTGATTTCCATTACAGTAGCATTCCTGTATGTGATGCAGTGCCGTCTAAGGGCCTGAAGATCACGAGCATCCAGTATGGTTTTCCAGCCTTGACACTTACGCACAGAGATTGTTCCAGATTCTCTGAATCTTTGGATGATATTATGCACTGTAGATGATGATAACTTCAATCTCTTTGCAATTTTTTTTTTGAGAAACTCCTTTCTGATATTGCTCGATTATTTTTCGCTGCAGCATTGGGGGAATTGGTGATTCTCTGCCCATCTTGACTTCTAAGAGACACTGCCACTCTGAGAGGCTCTTTTTATACCCAATCATGTTGCCAATTGACCTGTTAAGTTGTAAATTGGTCCTCCAGCTGTTCCTTATATGTACATTTAACTTTTCCGGCATCTTATTGCTACCTGTCCCAACTTTTTTGGAATGTGTAGCTCTCATAAAATCCAAAATTAGCCAATATTTGGCATTACATTTCAAAATGTCTCACTTTCAACATTTGATATGTTATCTATATTCTATTGTGAATAAAATATAAGTTTATAAGATTTGTAAATTATTGCATTACATTTTTATTCACATTTTGTACAGAGTCCCAACTTTTTTGGAATCGGGTTTGTATATATATATATATAAATATTATAGTTGCTGTGTAAGATGTTCAGTATACTACAATAATAGAACAGAAATACTAATGTACTAGAATGAGTACATTCATTTAAAGTAATCAGAGCTGCTGTTAAATTATTCAACACCTTCTGAGCAATCAGTATTCACAAATCAACAGTGCTGTGCTACAAACACTTTATAACATAATCAAACAATATGCATTTGTCCACATAACTTTGGGATGCTCAATGGTAATCTAAAGCCTTATTTTCTTATAATTAAAGCATAAGCATAAACTTAATTAAATCTTGGCCCTTTAATAAAAGAGACTGAAGAAAACGTAGAATATGATACTAATACTGCACCTAGGCATTTTTTGTGAAGGCTAACTCTTTAATCGCTTTCTCAGCTGCTTTGGAGCATTTCTCGAATCATCCTTAATATTTGCAAACCAGCAAGTGCAATCTCTAAACAATTTGTACAAACAGCACAACACATTGTATTTATTGCAAAAGCCTGTACTTTTCTCAAAATCCTTAGGTGATCTCTCAAAAGTAAGTATTTGTTTCAATTAACATATTCCCATCAGAATGAAAAGTCTCTTTGTCATTATTCACAAACAAGATCATCTAAATTGTCAGTATGATGGTGCAGTTTCAGTATTTCTTGATATAAACTACGGTTTGGGTTACAGTGATTGGAAATGCACATCATTTGAATTCCTTCTGTATGGTATATATGATTTTTAGCAGCACAAATGTATTTATTTGATTGCATATTTAATATATATTGAATGATAGAGATTCACACTTTTACTGTACTGTAATAGTGTCTGTTCCTTTTTTAGTTGTTCATCCATTTTCAGAAATTGTAATTCTGTGTTTTGCTCTTTTGCCAAATAAAGATTTACAGGATTCACCTTTGACCTGTTTTAGAGAACTAGACCGTACACTCTCCTTCATTAGTGCAATTCAAGACTAATTTGCACAATTCATCAATTCAAGAAACATTTACCAAAAAACAGTGGATTAGAAATTTGAGATGACAGATTCTGACAACTGGGTTAACCATTTTGCATTTAATGGCTTATGCAACGAACTGATGCCGAGATGTTTTGGGGGTTAAGACTATTTAGGTGAAGCCAGTATAATATATTTTGTTTAACATTATATAAACAACTAATAATTTAGAAAACAATAAACACTTGCACACAATAAATTTAATGAATGTACTAAAGCATTCAAAATTTCATCAGAGCAACATGAAATGTTTTTATGATGGGCAGAAGTGTCTAAATGACGTGGAGGTTGAACAAGGAGTTTTGAGAATATCATTTCTGATCTAAGAAACGTTTCAAAGCAACTGAGAAAAACTGTAAAGTGTGGGCTAAACAAACACGTGTGTGAACGCTATTCCACCTAGCAATCAGCCTCAAGGGGGCACCAGCACATAACTTAGCTTACACTCCTGAATACATCATGAGAATACTGTGTGTTTGGTAACATCATCCTGTTGATGCTGCTTTAACAATGGGGCCACCAGTGTTTCTCAGAGTGGAACAACAAACAAGAAGGTGAAGATGTGGAAGCAGCACACCAGCGGAAATACATACGGAAGAAATACAAAACTTTTTTTTTGTGTTAATTATGCATGTTCCTTGAGGGTAAATAAGCTATATACAACATAGTGCAATATATCAGAATATATATATATATATATATATATATATATATATATATATATATATATATATATATATATATATATGGGGTTTTTTTTCTCTGTAGATGCATGTTTCACATTCCATTTCTAGATACAGATATAGTTTTATGGCCATTTTTATCTCAGACATATCAAGTGTCTTTAACATTTTATTTTCGGAGAGTGAAACGATGGTGGATGCACACCCCTCATAAACCAATCTGTATTCTTGAAGTGTCACTGAAGGAGCTCTCCACAGACCCAGTCTGATTGCTCACAGTATATACCAATCACTTCAGCTGTCCAAAGTGACTCTTGGATGAGCTGATACAATTGCAATGCTTCAGTCTTCAACATTTCCACTCGGATCAGATGAGAAACTTTGATACAAGTCTTGTTTAAGTAGAGGAAAATTGTTCAAACATAAATAAATGAATAAAAATGTATTCATCATATTATCATATGTATATCATATGTAAAATTCATGATCAAAAATTTACATCAATGTTTACCTCAGAGATTCTCACTATTTTTCTAACCACGGATAAATAAAATCCACACACCCCTTCAGCACAGATTTATTTCATAAATAGTATATCATTATTTATAAATAATGTACATTAATAGTATGTCTAATTATAGTAGCTATTGAGCTTTTTTTATTATTATTTCTAAACCTTCCAAAAACAGAACACATTAGTTTCAAGTTCAGTTTCAGGTTCATTACTTACAGCCCTAAGTGCCCACATGACCAGTTAAATACCCTAATAACTAGAAGTCAATAATAAATATAGTAACCTTAGATGGTGGGTTGGGTTTTCATCCTTCTAACTAAATAAAATGAAAATGGTCACGCTTATCAGACCCATTCACTTTGAAGACCACTGCTTTAAATGCCTTTATGTTATGTAATGACATTTTAAAAAATAAGTATTTTGGAAAATATCAGCTGTGGTTCATAAGAATCTATTTACATTCAAAGTTGTTTTATTATAATTTATATCATTACCAGGTTTCCAAAGCAAGTTGGGTCCAAGCAAGGGGGAATGGTGGCAAATTAAGAGATGGAAAATATTCAGTTTGGCTATATGGAGAAGTCCCACTGTGTCCCAAAGTGTATCAACAAGTCTACGTGGTATCACTGAGAAACTGGTGGTTTAAGGATATTTACTTTTTTGTGAGAAAGTGAAAAAGACATGTTTTATATTTGCTACATTAGCCTAAATGCAGTACAAGTAATCAAAATTTAAATATCAAACATAAACTATATTGCCAAAAGTATTGAGTCACCTGACCTTCCCAGCTGTATGTGGTTCTCTTAAAAATATTACCACAAAGCTGGAGAGACGTAATGTTATAGGACGCCTTTACAACGTATTTATATGCACAATAATAACATTTTCCTTTTATTTGAACTTGGAAACTCAAACCTGTTCCAGCCTGGCAATGCCCCTGTGCACAAAGTGACCTCCTTGAAGATCTGGTTTACATGCTTTGGAAAGGAAGATCTTGAGTGGCCTGATATAGAGCTCTGATCTCATAACTTCTACACCCAGGCCTCCTCACCTACATCAGTACCTGCCTTTCGTAATACCCTTGTGACTGATGAGCACAAATATCTATAAGCACACTCCAAAGGTTAGTGGAACATCTTCCCATGAGGGTGGAGGGAATTATAACAGCAAATTGGGACTAAATGTAGAATGCAATGCTCAGAAATCACATACCATACTTATGACCAGGTGACCCAATGCTTTTGGCAATTTAGTGTATCTGAGATGATTAAATAGGTTTTATTTTTCAATAAAAAGTAAATTGTAAATAGCTGAGTTTCCTCGAATACATCTACTGTAACAGTAAATTTTAAATGTCTAAGTTGAGTTTTCCCACTAAACCACTTCTCTAACATCTAGCAATGTCTAAATAGTTCTCTTTCTGATTCTGCTCATTCAAGAAAATACACTGGACAGTGCCAGGTGCTATGATCCACTGAAACTGAACTACCTGTCAACACTGGTCTCTTGTAGGCGGTTGTTCATGATAGCGAAAGCTCCCACTCCAACAGAAAAGCCGTTCTGCCGAACATGGCTCTGTCTTGGGTTTCCATGGGCGGTCTCTGAGAGCTGCTTTTGCAGAATGGCAAGAGAAACCTTGTTGGCCATAAAGTCATTGACAGAGATCATTTCTCCTGAGAGTCTATGACCTGTGAGATAACCTCCATCTGGGCCCAGGCCAGGATCAGTCTCACTATCGCACACTGTTTCCACTGATGCATTAGTGAAGCGCTGCTTCCGTGCCACCTCATTAGCAGGGGCTGGGTGTACAGCATTGCGCTTTTGTGCCCTTTGCCGTGGGTTTCCAGTTATAGGGTGCTGGCTGCACCACGGGCAGGGGAGGCAGCAACAGCAGCATGCTGAGCCTTGCCTTCTGTAGGTGCGTCCTCGGCATGGGCACTGTACCCCGCTGCTGTCCATTTTTGCCAAGATCCAGTTTAGGGTCTGCTTTATAATGATGGAAATTACATTAAAGAGTGAGTAGATGCAGCAGACACCCATGAGTATAAAAAGACAGTTCCCCAGTCTGTAAGCTTCCTGTGCCTTGTAGCTCTCCCTCTGACTACTTACTAAGTCTCCAAAGCCAATGGTGCTGAAGGCCACAAAGCAGAAATAAAGTGAATCAAAGTAATCCCAGTCTTCCATAGACGAGTACAGTGCTGAGGCGCAGCAGGCAATCAGGAGTGCCGCAACCCCCAGTATGAGCATCACGTAGTAGACGGAGGGCTTCCAGCCTTCTAAACTATCATCCTCACAGCGAGCCTCCTCTCCACCCACGCCAGCACGCCGCAACTGCCTCTCGTGACACCAGCGCATGATGTATGCCAACATGGTGATGATGCGCTCAAGGAAGAGGTTGAAAAACAGAATGGTCGCAGCACAACCAATGAGTCCATAGAATATCAGAAACACTTTGCCACCTATTGTCACAGGGGTGGTCATGCCAAATCCTGCAAATAAGCAAAGAATCAGTATACCATGTCAACTGTTGCACTTTCTGCTGCTTATAAGATGAATTTCAATGTATAATTAAAGTTTAATAGGTCTCAGCTCCACCATCAGTCACACTCTGTTCTTATCAGTTGCCTTTTATAGAAAAATCTAAATCTATTGCACCTTAAAATGTGTAATTGTTCAGCTTGGCCTTGGTGTTAATTTCATTTCCCTTATAAAAAATGAATAGGCATTAATGGTGTGAGATTCAAACTGACCTATTGTGGAAACTACGGTACCAACAAAGTAGAACGCCCCAGAGAAGTCCCAGCGAGGTCTCAGAGCATCCACACGGATGCCCGTGGCGAAGGCCTCCTCATAATGTCTCAGCAAAGCCTGTAGGCTCTCAACCCTTAGCTTGTGCTGCAGGGTGAAGTTAGCCAGCTGTTCCTCCCAACGCTGGTGTGCCTGCAACTCGGATGGACGCTCAAGGGCAGAGAACACCAGCGCTCCACAGAAGAGGTACAGCAGGATGAACGCCGCCAACAGACCGAAGCGAGCATTGTCCTCATTCAAGTGCAGTGGAAAGCAACAGCTGCGCCTGGCATCCGGTCTGCGAGGCATGGCTTAAGCACCAGCAGGAAATGACACGGACATGCAAACATACAAAAGCCACAAAGCCAGCATACATATGCACACGCACACATGTAAAAAGGCGCACCAGAGACTAGTCTACATGAATGAGCTGTAAATAAGTCTAGACTCTCCAGTCCGTATTCCTATTCTTCAGTGAGGCAGTAACAGAATACTATCAGTTCCTGAGGCTTCACGAGATGCCGTTCTGCAGAGTGTGGAACATTAAGCTGCAGACCAAATCCTGATTGCTATCTCCTGCCATGGCAGTGCCCAGTTTTTATGCATTCCACTTTGGCAGACTGTAATGATTTCTTGATGAACTGTCCACTTCCTGCTCTTTTTACCTGCAAGAAAAAAGATCAGGGACAGAAGGGTCTCCTATGTAGTGACGTCATAAATCACTTAAGAAGAGCAGGATTGTTTGTTTTTTATTATTAAAAAAAATAATATTTTTTTTACAATAAGATCCTAGTTTTTTAAGTAGGTTTATTAATAATGTACAATATTGCTCTACGCATGACAAAATCATATGTCTATGAAGTCTAATATCTTTAAAATTTGTATTCAATTAATAGAAATTGTTTAATAATAAACTTTTCAAGCTGCATCTGCGTTTTTAAAGACGTAAGGCAACAGATTGCACCTACCAGATCACCGATTTATTGTCGGAATGTGAGGATTTTCGCAGTAAAAATCATCTGGCAATCCGCGTATTTCAGCAGTCAGTTTTAAAATAAGAAAAATTTTCCCGTTTCATTGTGTCTACATGAGTCGTGACATCTGTGTATCGTCTCACTAAATGGGACTGAAGTGGAGGACAGCGGCACAAGTGCGCGCCAAGGCAGGGTTGCCAAGTACGTTCACTGTTTTCAAACAGAATAGTTAAAGAACCTCCAAATAATTGTTAGTAAAATACGTTTTATTAGTGGCTTCTTATAAGAGAAAAAAAAAGTAAGTTTTGTTTAAATGATTCACACGACTTATTGTTGCCTAATTTATGTTTCATAAAACCTATAAATGTTTGTTGGTTTGTTTATTTATTATTTTAAATTCTCCATGAACATATTATAAAGAGTTCACCCCGCTTTGTGCCAGTCCGGACAAAAACCTTTTCACCCGCAATCAAGATATAATCAGCACAAGAATGAATAAAAATAATCAATCTGGCAACCAGGCTCAAGTGAACGGCAATTTATCCCAGAGGGGTCGGAGTGAGGGATGAAACTTCACTGCAACTGGCTAAGGTTTTAGATTCCACTCTATATTCACAATTTCCCTTGACAACTAATTACAGTACTGTAATGCCACATAAACATATGTCAGATAAAATGTATATAGAAAAAAAAAATTTCTTTATTATATATATATATATATTGATAGAAGTTTGGACTTCTGTAGTGGTTTTTCTTAATTTTTATCATTTTCAAAATTATACATTAATACTGAAGACATCCAAACTATAAAAGAACATGCATTAAATTATGTAGTAACAAAAAAGTGATAAACAAATATATATTATACATTGTCAATACTTTAATGACATCTTCTTGGCATTCTCTTATCAGATTCACTGGGTAGTTACCTGGAATGGTTTTCAATTCACAGCTGTGCCTTTTCAAGAGAATATTTGTGACATTTCTTCTTATTGTGCTTTAGATTATTAGCTGTCTTGTGGACCGTCCCAGGAAACTAATACCAAGGACTACCTCTGCTGCAGCGGCTAGGTTTATTTGAAATTTGGCAATTTACAGCACCTCGAATTAGAACCCACATAACTGCTTCTCAGAGTTCATTCTGCAAACACATTTCTACATACACTGTTAAGAGGAGAATGAATAAGTCAGGCCTTAATGGTTCAATTGCGGCAAAGAAACCATTATATCGAAAGGACAACAAGCAGAAGATACTTGCTTGCAAAGTAACACAGAGAATGGATATTGTGATTTTTGCTTCTTACTGCCAAATCTTTGTAATATGTAGAGTGGATGAATGGACAGGTTCTGAATATGTGGTTCCAACTGTGAAACATGAATAAGGAGGTGTGATGGTGTAGGGGTGCATTGCTGGTGACACTATTGGTGACTTAGTGAAAATAAAGGGAACACTTAACCAGTATGTTTTTGCAGTTACATGCCATTTCATCTGGTTTTTCCAACAGGAAAATGGCCCCAAACACACCTTTAGGATATGTAAGCTATTTTTTTAAAAACAATAACAACACAGAAACAATCGAATATAACAATTAAGAAAAAACAGTAAATAATAAGGTGTTGACTGGTAGTACATATAGTACATGCACTTGTAGTACACACACACACACACACACACACACACACACACACACACACACATATATATATATATATATATATGTATATGAGATTAAACTCAAACTAATTGGTCTTTTATCATCAAGGTTCCTGCTATGAGAATAAAAAAGGTCTACTTTAAGTTTTATTCATATGTTGTTACAATATACACCCAATATAAACAACAAGAACCTCTGGCATTTAAAATTATTTTTTGCAAACTCCATGATTTCACATAAACAGCCTAAAGATACCTGAGACTTCTGTGGATAAGTCCACTTAGGAATCAATAAGATGGATTTGGACTGTCATTAATAAATACAATGTGTTACATTGGCTTAGAGCTACATTTGCCATGAACAGTTAATTATGTTACCTACGAGTCACCCAGATACAGATGGGTTCCTCAAGGTTCTTCCTAATGTCATCTAAAGAAGATTTTCGCACTGTCACCATTGGGTTGCTCTTTAAGAATAACCTTATAATAATTTATACTCATTCTGTTTATCTGAATTTGCTTCGTGACTGTTGTGTAGTTACAAATAAAAATGAGGTGAATTATATTAGACTTCACAATTTTTGCAATATTTGCAGAAACCTATTTAGTAATTGCTTTGTTGTGTTTTCTTCTCGGTGCACTGACATAAATTCATTGATTTGTTCCACGTTTTCAGGCTGAGAAAACCCCAACTGGTGGTGAGGGACTGCTGATGCATGTCTATTGTGGTCAGACAGTAGACTAGCAGGGACTGCACGGCTTTGTTCTCTCTGACCAGTCACACATTGCCTTTCATCTTGAGCTCGAGCAGCTCATAAGATACTATCCGTCATTAGAGAACTGTCCATTGCCTCTAAGTGCCCAGGTGCAGCTGAGACTCTATATCAAAGAGTTTACTATTCTAAGCTTGTTGTTTCTATCTTGTAGGACATACTTTTTTTTTTATAATTTCTTGCTATCACTGTCAAGCTGCAGACACATTTCCAATCATTGAAAAAGCACTGTGGATAATCAGCTGTTTGGGCTGAGCGCTCAACACTGCCTTTAAAGTCATCAAGGGATCTGAGATGTGAATCTGCATAATGGGATTCATTGCAGGTGCTGTTTGATGAATACAATGATGAAGCAAAGCTTATTACAGACTCTCCCTGATTCTTATTTCTCTCCCTTCCTACACCACCTGTTTTTTTCCTGTCCTTTAATTTACATCTTTTATATATATATATATATATATATATATATATATATATATATATATATATATATATATATATATATATATATATATATATAAATTAAAGGACAGAAAAAAATGTTGAGATATATATATATATATCAACAAAAATCTAATCAAATGTACACTTATGCTCCAAAGTCCATTTGACGTCTAAAGGTTATTTCTTTAGTTTTGCATTGCAGCTGTAATAATAACTCGTGTGTATGTATGTGCTATAATTAGAATTTGATCAACACTATGGTGTGATATGGCTTGACACAAAGTGAGGTTGTTGTTAGCACATGAAGTTTATTACTGAAAAACCATAGTAAATGTTTGTGACAAAAACTGGGTCAAGCTCAAAATTTACAAATTATTCATCTTTTAATGGCTTTAACTACAAATTGGCAAGAATTAAACAAATAGATCTGAGTATATAGTAGATATGCATCACTTTTCCTTTTGATTTATTAAAATGTTTAAACCTTGCTGGTAGAAAAGGGTCCATTATTTTTACATTAAATCTTGGTGGCTTCAAACAGTTGATGAGTAGTGAGGAATATTTTGTGAATCGAAATTAGAAGGGGTTCCCTTTTTGAGTTTGCTTCCTCTGTAGGTTATTTCCTTATATCATCTCGAGGAGTTTTCCTTGCCACTGTCCCACTAGCACACTCAATATGGATAATAGTATTGGAACTAAGTAATTAATTATTGTATATTATTAATCTTTTTATCCTTCAAAGCTAATTTGTGCCATCATCTATTGTTAAAAGTGCTATACATATTCAATTTAATTCAGTCTTATTTGAATAGCACCTTTAACAATGGACATTTTCCCAAAGTAGCTTTACAGAGATAAGTGGTTTATAAAATTACAATTTATGCATTACTGCGTATAACCTAATGCCTAATGAGCATGTCATCGGCAACAGTGACAAGAACTCCCTAAGATGGTATGAGGAAAAAACGTTGAGAGGAATCAGGCTCAGACAGGAACTCATCAATGTCCATTTATTACAACTAATGTTGAGTTGTGTTGTTCAGTAAACTGTTCGTGCCAACTGCAGTCCTAAATCTAAGAGCAGATCTTTTGCATTAATCATAATCCGAAAATATCCTCATACTTCTTGAGTTGCTCAGTAACCTCTTAGATCTTTAGGCTGTTCATATGGAACCATCTTCAACTTCACTGAATAGTCTCCAATTAAAATTTTTTCTCTTTAATCATTTTAAATTGTAATTTAATAGTTTTTAATCAACCATAAACATTCATTTTCATTCAACCATCTCTTCTCAGATTTATGAGACAAAAGGTTGCATGTTAGTAAAGTATATTTTTTCCTTGTTCTGATTTCCTATGGCAGAAAATCTACAGTTATGGCTGCACCTCTGACTTTTACAAAACTCTAGAATTGAATAATTCTTCCATAAATGTTTAACTGTCCAATGAAACAAAAAAATGTTTAACGTCCTCTGTACAAGTCCCTGTTAACAAGCATTGGTATAAAAACAACGTATTAGAGCAAGCTATAAACGTGATTTGCAGCTGCACTGGTTTCAGAACAGCTGTCACAAAAACAATCAACAAACCAGTCAGAATCCAGACTTTATTCAGTTTATTAATGTTTGTGTAAATATAACAATTATATTAAGTTTAAACAAATTATGACATGCAAATAGAAATCTCAATTTGTGTAGAAAAAAAAACAAAAAAAACGTTAATTTATTAAAATCATAGGAAAATGTCACATCTAACTGGTTCAAGGCAGGATGGTGACAGAGACAGAAGTGACATCATCTGTGTTCAGAAAAGAGGTGAAGAGTCTAAAGCCTGCACTCTAGAGGCAAACAGGAGCACGTTCTTCTCCACCTCAGCATTCAGTTGCTGCTGAGAAGCTCTAGGGTTCCTCCTAACAAAATCTGCCACACTCTGGATGCATTCATTCTGTGAAGACATATGATTCAAAGTTAATATTGCTCAATATCAGACATTGGTGAGTCTTTTTTCAGGCCTTTATAAAATGTTTATTTTTTTTTTTTACAGATTAAAATTACTTCAAGTGCACATTTGAATGTGTAATATTTATATATATATATATAAACTGGTTTACCTAATGTTGGGTTTAGTTTATGCACTATTATCTGTTTTCATTTCAATTTTTAATTTCATTTTTAACAGTATCACACACCTATAATATGTACTCGTTTTTCCATTTTATTAAATACTCAAATAAAATCGGCACTATTCTGATACTAAGCATTGTTTTCATGTCAATACTGACCTGAGCTCTAGACAGAAAATACACTATATGGGCAAATGTATTGGGACACCATACTTTCCCAGACATATATGGTCCTTTCCCAAACTCTTATCGCAAAACTGAAGGCACACAATTGTCAAGGGTGTCGTTGAATGCAGTAGCATGCAATTTTCCCTTCACTTGAACTAGGAGATCCAATCCTGATCCAGCATGACAATGCCCCTGTGCACAAAGCAAACTCCATGAAGATATGCTTTGTAAGGGTTGGAGTTCAAGATCTCCTGCTATAGAGCTCTGACCCCAACCCTACTGAACATCTTGGGATAAATTAGGACACTGACTGCACCCCAGGCCTCCTCACCTCACCTACATCAGTACCTGATTTAACTAAAACCCTTGTGGCTGAATGGGATTAAATTTGGGACTAAATGTGGAATGTGATGCTTAAAAAGCATATACCAAACCTGACTAGGCGTTCACAACGTTTTTTTTTCTTTATGTGATCCATTGGTTTATAATTTTGACTTATGATGTTCAGAAAAATAACAATAATATTTGAACACTTAATGCTAAACCTGCTATAGTTACTATGTTACTTCACACAAGTACGAGATTTGCTCTCACTATTATATAAAACACAAGCAAGATCCAGACAGTTAAATACTGGAAGGAAGTTTTGTGGACAGATGAGTCCAAATTTGATATTTGTGGCATTTTTTCTAACATTTTTCTATGGTCAGAGGTTTATTCCAGGTAGATCAAATGCTGAACCAACATGGCTACTATTTTGTACTTCAACACCAAGCAATTCTGTCTGGATTTCAGCTGATTAAAATCAACTTCGCCATGCAATAAGCATACATCCAAGCTCTATACGTGCTATTTAGAGAGCAAAAAGTCGGCTGGTGTGTTAACTATCATGGAATGTCCTGCCCAGTCACTGCAATTAAATCAATCTGAACTGCATTACAACATCAGAAGGAAATATCTAACTAATGAATAGCAACTTCAGCAATTTTTAAAGGGAGCATGGTAAAGTATTCAGCTAAAAGTTTGGAGAAACAAACTGTCCAGATGCCAAGAGTGTGTAACGTTGTTATTCATGCTAGTCAAAGATTTTTTTCAATAAAAATAAAATCTATAAAATGTAAAAAAAATTTGGCCAAAGTAAATCTTTATAGCGTTAAATTATATAGTTCCAATTAAAAAAATCAAAAGAACATGCATGTGTCTCTTAAAAATGATAAAACTTTTAAAAAGCCTTGTCTACATAAATAATGCTTTCTTTAACCATATAGATACAGAGTGTAACACTGCCACCTCTGAGGTCAATCCAGAATACGTTCCTAAAATCAGATCCGTGTAGAGTTTCACATGTTCTCCCCGTGTCTCTAAAGATCTTTGTTCCTCCCACAGTATGACCAAGTGTGTGAATGTGTGCATGTTGTGTGTATTCTAGACAGAGCTCTAAATACATCACAAACCTGACCAGGATCAAGCGCTAAGCAAAGTTGAATACATGAATGATCTTTATTTTTTAGATAATATAAACTGCAATCAATAACCTGTTTGACAGAAACACCTCACCCTGTAAGCATCCACTTTGCTTTGACCTGTTAATCTATTAAAGACTTCTCGGACCACCTGCATGCCAGTAACCGCTGTGAGGAACTGTTTGCACTCCACACTGTCAGTTTGTAACCAGCCAAGCAGAGCTAACTGAATTTAACACACAAGGCACAGATTAACAGTTTAGAAAGCAGTATTATCAAAAGCATGCCATTTTCATACTAACAGAATAACACAATGTATAGAAATGTTTGTAAATGTTTGTAAATGTTTCTGTGTTGTGTTGTGTATATACTTGTATACTATAGTATGTGTCTATTCTTTTATATATTTGCATTTATTTATATTTTTTTTCTTTGCTGCTGTAACAAAGACATTTTCCTACTTTGAGACGAATAAAGGTATATCTTATCTTATCTTAAATTGGTTTGAAAGAGGCAGATGTAGAGGACAGAATAGCATTGAGACGGATGATGCACTTTGGCGACCCCTAACGGTAGCAGCCGAAACCAGAATAAGATAAGAATGTTTGTAACTATATGATTTTCATTGATTGATAATGAACATATATAAATAATTATTCCTTTACTTTACACGCTTTATTATTATTTTAGCTAATATGAGCATTTGTATAAAAACAATTACTAAGTACCTCTCTCGGCCTCAACCTTAAATAAAGCAAACTGATGGATTTATTTTAATATATATTCATATCACTTATTGGATTTGAATGTTTTATTACACTGTATGGTTTTTATATAGTCTATATTGTTAGCATTATTAGAATTTGACTAACCTGCTGAATTAACTGAGCGTCTCCCATCTCGCTGCTCGAGCTTGTTTTTGCCGACTCCGCCATTTTTGTCTGCCTGTGTTAATAGATTGATATCTAATAATGTAAAAAACTTACAGTAAAACTGAACAAATAATCATACAACGTTTTACTATCATTTATAACGTATGTTTTACACTCGCTTTGTTTCACTTCCCGTTTACAGTGCTTATTCTGTTGGCTATTTAATGGCCTCGTTCAGTCATCAGCGCCCCCTAATGGGTTAACATGATCAGTGCATATTTATTTATTGCTTTTGTACAACTACACATCGATCAGCTCTAACCTATTATAATATCTATTATAGTTATATTTGTCCCAATTACAGATATACCCACTATCTCAAGCTTCTATAATTTTTAAACTTCTATAATTTAATTTATAACTTCTATAATTTTCTCTAATTCAGTACATTTTAATGCTGGTTCATTAGGACAAAGACCAAGAATATCATCAGACTAAAAACGTCAGTATTATAAAATTATAGTTAGAAAAGCAAGGTTTGTTTTGGTTTGGTTTTAAATAGGAGTGGCTTATTTAAGTACTGCCGGAAGAGAAAGGTTTTTAGACATTATTTGAAGACAGTTACTGACTCAACTGTTGAAAAATCAAGAGGACTTTCATTCCATTACCTAAGTGCCAGAACAAAGATGATTCCCTTGTACCCCTAGAGATAGTGGAACCAGTCATGCAATGATTGAGGACTGGACACTCAGTATTTAAGGTGTTGAACATTTGATTGGAAGGTTGTGAGTTTAAATGCCAGCATCATTAAGATGCCACTGTCATGCCCTTGTTAAAAATCTTAACTGTTTAGTTGTTTAAAAGAAATAATTGTAATTTGTTCGGGATAAGCGTGTCTACCAAATGCTATTTATATTTACACACGGAATTGAGCAGGTTTAGTGTCACTCAACTAATACCCACATTTTGAATGGCCCATTGTCTTTAAATTGACAGCATTCAGCTGACACACAATAGATCCATTTCTCCTGTCAACATTCTCTTCCCCAACTTCACATTTCTCCTTTATTTTTTAAAAAGGAATGCAACCGAAGCATACTATACATAAAATAAATAAATCACATAGCACATCATTACTGAATGTCTGAAATTAATGATTAATTATCAGTATTCAAATGTAGCAAAACACTAACTTTTATTTAGCTAAAATCTACAACATGACCATGCAGGTAATTATTTTTTGGTGAACAGAGTGTGTTTGAGTGTTGAGCAGGTCAATTATTATACTTATAATTACTCAATGCTCCTCACACCAACACTCACTAAGAATAAATCATCAGATTCATGCTGCATAAAGTGACACGATTGCTTACCAACACATTTTTATTTAAAATATTGATTTAGTGGCATCTCAAGAAACCCTGTATGTCCATTATATATACAGTATATATGAATCAGCTGTCCTCCTTGGCTGTGCTGAAGAATCCAAGTTGTTTGGTGTTTACATCTCGAAGTTGCTCCAGCTGTCTCTGGGCTCGTCTACACAAATATTCTATATGCATCACATCTGTCTTTTGGATGGCAGCATTCGTGCGAAATTCCTCCTGTATTCTGGGTAAAAAGCCTGGCTTGTCTCGTCCGGCACGCAGGAACTGTCGGTAGAGAGATAACACCTGCTTCTGAAGCTTACTGTGACGCATCATAATGGAGATGGAGAGAGAGCATGAAGACGTAAACCTATAAAAAGCAAAGAGGTGACAGCATGTATACATGCATAAGGTTATTGGATTAAGTACAAAGATTATTATTGAATTTGTATTTATTTATTTTTCTATTCCTAGACCTCAAACATTCAAGTGTTCGAGATGTTTAAAAAGCTCATACGATTCTTAGGGTCAGGTGTCTACTAGGGCTGGGCGATATGGCCTAAAAAAAAAATCCGATTTGCGATTTATATCGATTTTTTCCCCCCTGCTTAAAATCAATCTGCATATGACAAAACATTTTTTTTTTTTAAGTTTTAACTTTATTAAATAAAGTTTATTTACCCTTCTGGGATTATAACCCACTTTGGGTTAAAGTGAAATCAGAAACAACGAGCCAAAAATACAAGCTGGCGGCCCTGCCTTTGTAAATTGTGAAAATAGAACGTAACATAACATAAAATGAGCAAACCTACAAAGAAAAATGTTTTATGAGTGTTTAAATGTGGAACGTGATTGAAAATGCACCTGAGGTTTTGAGTGATTTTGCCTTTACTTTTCTCCAAAACTCCACAGTAAAATGAGATAAAATTTAAGAGAGTAATAGACAGGGACACTGTCAATAAGAAGTATTTGAAAGATTGAGCAAACTTATAAAGAAAAATGTTTTACGAGTGTTTGAATGTGGAACATGGTTAAAAATGCAGTGATGCTTGGAGTGATTTTGCCTTTACTTTTCTCCAAAACTCCACAGTAAAATGAGTGTTTATGAGTGTTTGAATATGGTGATTTAAATGATCAGATTTTTCTGTTTCTTAACGGAAACGCCGTTCTGAAGCGTCTTTACATGTATTTTGGTCGCTTCCACCAACCGTACCGTAAGTGTACGATTGGACGTGCAACACTAAACAAAGTGCGGCTGCTTAACTTTTCTTGGGAACGAGTTCTTCTCTGCTCGCTGCCATGTTGTTTGTGTATCTCTATGGCAAACGGGCGGGGCTGAGTTCGTTCGAAACTATGGAAGCCCAGAGGGGCGCGTCGGCGGACATTAAAGAGAAAACCGATTTTTATTAAAACTGATCGATGTAAACTACACATTCGAGTTAATCGATAAAGTCGATTTATCGCACAGCCCTACCTCCAATCTTCTGGGAAGATGTTTTATTAGATTATGGATTGTGCTTGTGGAGATTTGTGCTCATTCAGGTACTAGCTGTCTCTTTATTTTTAATAGTACACCCATAGAAATGATAGAACCATTAAATAATTGTTAGTTGTCCCTCAGGGAGAATCATTTCAGGGTTCTTTGAGGACACCCACACCAACAGAAACGATCATGTATCAGAACTACAGCATTAATATAAGCATGTGATTTGCAGCTGCATTACAGTCAGAGCTACCTTTCTAGAAAATGCACCACCACTTTTGACCAATCAAAACACCGTCTGTAATACGAATATCTTACATTTAAATAACCATTTAAACTGTATAACTCTATTTAGGCTGTTAGACACATTATGACAAAAATGTCACGTTCATAATGCTGAATAAGCTGCACTTTGATTTATCTAACAGAGGAAATCAAAGTCACACACCTCAGTGATTCGCTGCTGTCAGTGAGCGCTCGGTACTGCAAAAACTCGATCAGGACTGATATCACTCATATTTATTCTCAATCTCTCAACTCACTCATTAAAACTATGCTAACTTAATAGCAGACTAAATGCTACTGTATTCATGCTTGACCTTCATTTTTTTGCTCGTCGCTGTGAAGTAATAACGGGATCACATTTTTATCTAACAGCGCCCTCTGGTGTTCTGGCTGTAATGGCGCTGTCATTACTGTTACTGCAGCATTGAGCTCTTCTTAAGTCTTTCATGCATACTTTCAAGCATACATAACCATTCATAAACCTTACAATTTATAACCCGTTCATACATACTTAAATGCATACATAACCATTCATAACCCCTTCATGCATACTTAGATGCATACATAACTATTCATAACCCCTTCATGCATCCTTATATGCATAAATTACCATTAATAAACAATTTGTACATACTTATATGCATACATAACCATTCATAACCCCTTCATGCATATTTAAAAGCATACATAACCATTCATAGCTCCTTCGTGTATACATAGCCTTTTTAACCCTTTCATTGTTACTGGCAGCACTTCCAGTTTGTTCATTCCATCTAAATTAGTCATACCACAAAATGGAAGTATGTTTTCAGTCAGTAGCTTGCTGTGGGATAAACCCCTGACCAACTACAATCTGTGTTGGGGGGTACTGCAGGGTCTTGCAGGCATCTTAGCAGTGGCTTTTCTACTGCCACTCCACCTGTCGAACCTAAAGCTTGAAGTCTGCACTTCACATCAGAACCTGATAAAGACTCGATTACTACAAGCAGTGTTAAGCCACACTTAAAGTGGTTGTCCTGTGAGCCACCTAAATGCAAGCTGTTGACTCTCAGAAACCCGTCTTCTGATTTTCTGGCTTCTGATATGGCTTTGGGTCTGCCAGATTCTTTTTTGTCATGCTTTCCTCCAGTTTCCAAGTGCCTTTGAGGCAGAAAATTGTATTCTCTGTCACCGTGGCTTTTTTTTTTTTTTTTTTTTGCAATTTCGCATAAAAAAAAACAATTTTTATTAAGTATAAAACTAACAAACTTTAAAAGAGAATTTTGTGTCACTGACACAACACTATTATCACTGCTTCCTAATAAATTAAGCTCCATAGCATAATTGCTAGTGCCACAGTGACTCTATTGGCTTATCTGTCATGTTGCTACCAACACTGCTCCCTCAACACTGGGGAGGTGGAAGCTCAGTGGTTAAGGCTCTGGGTTACTGATCGGAAAGTCAGAGGGCCAAGCCCCAGTATCGCAAAACTGCCACTCTTGGGCCCTTGAGCAAGTCTAAACCCCACTGTGGTCCAGGGGTGTGTAGAAAATGGCTGACCTTGCCCCCTGACCCCAGCTTCTTAACATTGCTGGGAAATGCGAAGAAAGAATTTCGCTGTGCTTTAATGCACATGTGACAAGTAAAAAACACCTTTACCCTAATGTGGGACATATGACCCAGAGAAAAGCCATTTAAGTTGTTTTTCTTGTAGGTGAGAGAAAACTGGAGCTATGCCTATAGTTGAAACCACTTCGTTTCCAAATAAAAATTAACCACAAATGAAGTATATGTGAATCACTTTAGGTCGATCTAAATTTATTTGTTAATTTGTGCTGAGTCTTAAATCTAAGACCACTTGAAACATTAACACTAAGCAAGTGTTAAAACAACCCACAAAATCTTCACCATGTGTGAAGAAATGAAATAAAGCAAAGGTGCCTTCAAAATAATTAAACATTTTCTACTTAAAAAACAAACAAACGTCAAATAGACAATATTATTTTCTACTGACATACATTTATTTCTGAATGCAAAAAAGTAATATTTGGAAAAGTAAATTGTTTTTACTTTTGTATACAACAGCATTCTGACCCCTGTCACTCGAACGCAACAATATATTAGGAAGATACCACAGGAAATTCACTGAAGAGCACAGGAAAAAGAAAAGAAAGTTCTCGCTCTTTTTTTTTTATCTGACATTGCATTTTGTGATATTGTGTGTCATATGAACATACAATTCTGTTACCAAAATTATAGATTTAAAAGAAATAATAGAAATTAATCATTTCAAAAAGTGCATTTTAAGTAAATTGCTATCAAAAATCCTTTAATGGCCTCGTGACATTAATATAAACACTTGTTAAACGCATTTTGTGTATTTGTTATTTTGTGCAAAACCATTCTCAACCGCGTTATTGATTTAAGAGCAAAATGCAAACGTTTTTAACAAAGATAAAATTTTATTTAATCAATATCATGCCACATTCTGTAAAGCTGTAGGGCCGAAATATGTTTACTGTAATA
Organism: Silurus lanzhouensis; assembly: GCA_039877035.1. Lineage (NCBI taxonomy): Eukaryota > Metazoa > Chordata > Actinopteri > Siluriformes > Siluridae > Silurus > Silurus lanzhouensis. Next base: position 8,345,054 of record JBCEWE010000458.1, on the reverse strand, counting down.
CGATCATTTCACTGAAGGTAATCTATACATTATTCAGGTGCAGCTCAATAAATTAGAATATCATTAAAAAGTTGATTTATTTTAGTAATTCATTACAAAAAGTAAAACTCGTATATTATATAGATTCATCACACACAGACTGATACATTTCAAGTGTTTATTTCTTTTAAATTTGATGATTATGTCTTACAGCTAATGAAAACCCAAAATTCAGTATTTTAGAAAATTAGAATATTAAAATATTAATATTAATATATTAAAAATGAATAGATTTTTAACAAAAAATGTTGGACTACTGAAAAGTATGAACATGTACAGAACTCAATACTGAATTACTGCAGCAATGCGGCGTGGCATGGAGGCAATCGGTCTGTGATGCTGCTGACGTGTTATGGAATCCCAGGTTGCTCTGATAGCAGCCTTCAGCTTTTCTATGTTGTTGGGTCTATTGTCTCATATCTTCCTCTTTACAATAACCCATGGATTCTCAATGGGGTTTAGATCGGGTTAGCTTGCTGGCCATTCAAGCACATGAATACCATGGTCCTTAAACCAGGTGTTAGTACTTTTGGCAGTGTGGGCAGGTGCCAAGTCCTGTTGGAAATTTAATTTAGCATCTCCATAAAGCTGGTAAGCATGACGCGGTCTAAAACTTCCTGGTAGACAGCTGTGCTGTCCTTGGACCTGATAAAACATAGTGGACCAACACCAGCAGGTGACATGTCTCCCCAAACCACCACTGACTGTGTAAACGTTACAATAGACCTCAAGCAACTTTCTGTTCCTGTGATTCTGTGCCTCTCCTTTCTTCTTCCAGACTCTGGGACATTGATTTCTAAATTAAATGCAACATTTTCTTTCACCTGAAAAGACAACTTTGTCCCACTGAGCAACAGTCCAGTCCTTTTTGTCCTTTGCCCAGGTAAGTCAACTATGACGTTGTCTCTGGTTCAGGAGTGGCTTAACACAAAGAATGCGTCAGTTGTAGCCCATGTAGCACACGTCTGTGTGTGGTGCATCTTGAAACACTGACTCTAACTGCAGTCCACTCTTTGTGAATCTCCCCTAAATTCTTAAATGGGCTTCCTTTCTCCTTTTTCTACCAGATTTTTTTCCTTCCAATCAACTTTCCATTAATGTAAAGGTTTTCTGGACAACTGTCAAGTCAGCAGTCTTCCCCATAATTGTGTAGCCTGAACCAGACTGAGACACCATTTAAAGTCTCAGGAAACCTTTGCAGGTGTTTCGATTTAATTTGCTGATTAGAGTATGACATCACGAGTCTCAATATTGAACTTTTTCACAAGATTCAAATTTTCTGAGATACTATTTTGGGTTTTCATTAGCTGTAAGCCATAATCATCAAAATTAAAAGAAATAAACACGTGTGTGATGAATCTATATAATATACGAGTTTCACTTTTTGTGAAAGTGTCGAAACATCACAATAATATATCATAATAAAAAAAAAAGCTAAAAGTAGTTTTTCATTCATTTAGAAAATACATACAAGAGTATTTTTTTGCCATCCTGCGTACTTACATCTACAACTGCGAGAAGTGCATCAGTGCAAATCCTGGACCTTTAAAAGGCCTGTAACAGCAACATTATGCTAATGAGGAGAAAGTATCCTGAAAGGCAGGCCTATTTTATACAGAAGGATTCCTATTCTTATTTCTTGTCATAATATGACAGTATTCCACTGCATTATTTAAGTGCATGTAAATAATCTAGATCTAAAGTTTTGTTCAGACATTACAGGGTGTGTATATATTGATACAGAACTGCAGAAATATTTATTATTAGCATTCTTTATAGAAGCAGTGTAAACATTACAGAAATGCTAATGCTAATGCTCTGCTCCTTTCATACAATCTAAGGCTATTGAAAGGTAGCTTGAGCTTATTGTGTATATTATTTAGTATAATGCAGTATAGCACAGTCCCAGTCATACTGTATTTTAGATTTAAACTGACCAATAAGGCAGCTTTACATATTTAGCATAGAGGTATGTGAGAAGATTACAAAGGTACACAGTGTACTTATCATCTACAATCCGAGATATTCTGCTAAAAAGACCACCAGAACTTTGGTAAGATTCTCCACTGTATGGCCGTCAACCTTGTCAGCACCATCTTCCACTGTATGTCGATATGATGGGAATGGTGTAGCAATTATATGTAGAACTGGAACCCCTGCAATAAGCCAAACAAGAAACGTGGAAATTTTCAGTATTTTTAGAAATAGGAACGAGCTAAATGGAATAGGCTAAACTTCCCATTCTTACCTTGCTGAAGGAAAGGTATATGGTCATCATCTACCGGTGCCACAGTTAAATCCTTTCTGAAGTACACCTGCCCGCTGGGGTGAGAAGACAGCAAGCCCAGATTATGGAGTCTCTTTTCTTAGACAGAATCAGAGATACAGAGTTTATAAAAATATAACAATTATGATGATAAATGAGGGATAAAGCAAGGCCAGGTGTGCGTCACACACTGTGCACAACGTACTGTAGAGGCAAAGAACCACATAAGAAGTAAATAGCACACCTTTCTGTTGAAAGAAAGGAAAAACTGTCTTTTAAATTTGCCGTGTAAAATTTGACAAAAAAACTATAAAAATATCAGTTTAATTTTCATCAATTGTTTTATATAAGGTTTTTATCGTTCGATGTAGAATTTTGCCCACCCATAATCCAAGTGACGCGATAAGATTACATTTAAATGTGTTATAATAAGTGCATGTATTGAATTTATTTTATTATTATTAATACACATGCCTTTTCATTTAAACTGTGTAGCCGTGGATTTCAAATCAACAGCTATTTAATCAACTAAATAACATTAATATTAATCGCAATTATACAGCTCTACTAGTAGTAAACATCTAAAATTTGACCTGTATTTATCTTATTACAGACATTTAACAGCTTTAATTTAGTGGGCCAAGTCAAAACACTGAAACTTTGCTTGAATTTAAAACCCATTACCTGCCAATACAAGTCGATCAAACCAGCGAGCACTGTTCTCAAAATGATTCACAAATGTTGGACTTCGGGCACCAATCAGAGCCAAGAGAATGAAGAGATCCTGATGAGTGCAATAATTTCTTGTTGTTATCAGAATAGCTGATTATAGTGAAACAATATATATAAGTATTAGAAATACAGACATCTTCCCCCCCCCCCAAAAAATAAAATAAATAAAATAAAATAAAAAAAAAACACATTCCTACCACGGCATGCAGCAGAGTTGTGTGTTCAGAGCCTGGAGGATGTGGAACACTAGACATGTGTTCAACGAGGTGCCGGGAACCATACAGAGAGTCTGTGGTAGACCACTCCTCAAAAGCTTCTGCCCCATCAAAGAAGACCAACTGCAGTGTCACCTGAGACATCTTCATAAAGAGCAGACACACTGCTCAAATCTATATACTATTCACATGTTACAATCTAAGACAACATACTGACGATTTAGTGTGAATAAACATATATGCATTTAAAAGTGATCAAATGATCACACTCTTGATATCACAGAAATGAGGATGGGTTCCCCTTTTGAGTCTGGTTCCTCTCAAGGTTTCTTCCTCATAACATCGAAGGGAGTTTTTCCTTGCCACAGTTGCCATGGCTGCTCATCAGGGATAAATACACATTGTTCACCTTAACTGTTAAAATTCTGTAAAGCTGCTTTGAGACAATGTCTGCTGTGAAAAGCACTATATAATAAACTTGACTTGACTTGACTTAAAAGTAAGGTATTGTGGCGCTAAAGTAAAAAATACTACTAAGGTTTTATAATTGTAGATTGCTTTTTTTTTTTTTTACAGTATGTGATAATGTTTGGATCTCCTCAAGACATTTTAAAATCTGTTAACACCTATATGGTGCAAATATTTAAAACCTATATGGTCTCAACCATAAATACAGAAACAGCATTGGAACAGTTTGGAATATTCATCTGCCTGGAGCACAAGTATATTAGTGTATTAGTATCAGGTCTGGTGAGAGACTGGTGAGCAGCCATTATTCCAATTTATCCTAGAAATATTTAGTGTTTGATATCAGGCTACTGTGCAGATCACTCCAGTTCTTCTACTCCAACTTGGCAAACCATGTCTTCATGTGTAAACTCCTCTGTTCTGAACACTTTTCATGTGACCCGTCATGCTCCTGAGGCTCCAGTGACCACTGTTCCTGCCCCTCTCCCCTCCGTGGATCTTCACACTTCTGTGCAGCTTGGGACGGTCTCTCATCAACACCTTGGGTGGTTCCATATAATTCCGGAGTAGAACGGGTGCTTTGAGGATGGATTGGACTGTAGTTGGTGTCGGTGGTCTGCTGCACTGACTCGGGAGTGCAGTTTGCTTCTGATCATCATCACTGCACCCCGCAACTTTGTATATCTGCTTCAAATGGACATTTGGTGCAACCCAGATGAGGATGGGTTCCCTCTTGAGTCTGGTTCCTCTCAAGGTTTCTTCCTTATGCCATCTCGGGGAGTTTTTCCTTGCCACAGTTGCTCATCAGGGACAAACATACTTACAAAGAACATATTTACATTTAATCACCACATTATCTGTGTAAAGCTGCTTTGAGACAATGTTCATTGTTAAAAGCGCTATACAAATAAAAAATGAATTGAATTGAATTGAATGTACAGTTCATGCAGCTATGTAGTTATTATTCTTCAAGGGAAAAAAAGATTTATGAATTTATGTGATAGATTAAGGTGATTTGTTTGTCCTTGTGTTTCAGAGAATGGTATCAATTATTCATCTGAATGACCCCAACACAACCTTGTCGTGTACAGAAATTCAATTCCACTGAGAAGATGCTAAAAATATAACATCTCAGTCAAGTCCCTCTCACTTCTGTGACATGTAATATGACATCTACAGTGTACATCAACCCAGTGTAAAGAGATTCTGCCATCAATATAAAAAAGAAATCACCTTGTTAACCATTATCATCAATAAAGATTACATGGAAGTAAAAAGCAATGCCTGGCCGTTACCTAAACTATGAAAGTGCACAGACTTACTTTTAATTTGTATCTATATAATATTAACTACAGAGAGAAGGAGCTAACCATAATATCCAGTTAAGTTAAATATGACAGCAAGATAATTCAATAAACTGCAGGTGTACTGATGTCCGAGAAATCTTTCCCCACTGCTTGTTAAATCAACTTAAAAAAAAAAAAACTCAACCAGCTTGCTAAGAAATGCTGTGCCAGTGGTGTCTTGTGTTGGAAATTACATCATCCTTGGAACAGAATAAGAACATAGGGGTGAAGGAAATGCACATAAGATAAACTGCACAGACCAACAACACCCCCCTAAACCCTCTTGGCACATTTGAACATTTTGTAGTGTTTCAATCTAAAACGAAAATTGATTTGGGATTTTACAGAAACAATAGGTCCTAAATCTGGGCAAAATATTGACACGAAAGATAACACTGCTAATTTCCCTTTAAACATAGTAAAGCATGATGCTGGTACTATCATGCTGAGAAGTGAGGTAAAGCATGGTGGTGGCAGTATCATGCTAAGCAGTGTGAGGCCTCTTGGTTGCTTCTCTGACTAAAGCCCTCCTTACCTGGTTAACCTTTTTTTTTTTTTATCCATAATTAATGCTCATCTATTCTGGTTTGGATATAAATAGATGGATTAAAAAAAATATGTTTTGGATGCACCCCCGCAGCCCCTATGGTACCTTAGCGAATTCATCTAGACATTGTCACTTTGTTACAATAATGTGTTTTTAAAATTTTTTATAGAATTTGTTAGTAAAAACATAGTGTAAAATGTTATTACTAATGTTTCTAAACATTCACTGCAGATTCCCACGAATTTTAAGATAATCCGCAACTTGCTGTTAGTTTCTTTTCCAAATGAGAACCCGCAAATTTTCCGAGCCGCAAATTTCAAATCGCGAATTATAAGGGGGTTGACTGTATACATTTTCTTTTACATTTAATGATCTACAGTGCTGTGAGAAAGTGTTTGCCCTTCCTGATTTCTTATTTTTTTGCATGTTTGTCACACTTTAATGTTTCAGATCATCAAACTAATTTAAATATTAGTAAAAGATAAAACCAGTGAACACAACATGCAGTTTTCAAATGCAGGTTTTTATTATTAAGGTATAACAAAATCTAAAACTACCTGGCCCTGTGTGAAAAAGCGTTTGCCCCCTGAACCTAATAACTGGTTGGGCCACCCTTCGCACCAACAACTGCAATCAAGAGTCTGTTACAGCACTGTGGAGGAATTTTGGTCCACTCATCTATGCAGAATTATTGTAAATCAGCCACATTGGAGGGTTTTCGAGCATAAACCGCCTTTTTAAGATCATGCCACAGCATCTCAATAGGATTCTGGTCAGGACTTTGACTAGGCCACTCCAAAGTCTTTATTTTGTTTTTCTTCAGCCATTCAGAGGTGGACTTGCTGGTGTGTTTTGGATCATTGTCCTGCTGCAGAACCCAAGTTCGCTTCAGCTTGAGGTCATGAACAGATGGCTGGACATTCTCCTTCAGGATTTTTTGGTAAACAACAAAACACAACGAGGCTTTATTTATTTATTTATTTATTTATTTTTGTTCAGCAGCGGTTTTCGTCTTGGAACTCTGCCACGTAGACCATTTTTGCCCAGTCTCTTTCTTATGGTGGAGTCATGAACACTGGCCTTAACTGAGGCAAGTGAGGCCTGCAATTCTTTGGATGTTGTTGTGGGGTCTTTTGTGACCTCTTTGATGAGTCGTTGCTGTGCTCTTGGGGTAATTTTGGCAGGCCACTACTGGGAAGGTTCTCCACTGTTCCATGTTTTTGCCATTTCTGAATAATGGCTCTCAGTGTGGTTCGCTGGAGTCCAAAAGCTTTAGAAATGGTTTTAGAACCTTTTTTAAAACGATAGATCTCAAATACTTTCTCGTTTGTTTCAGAATTTCCGTGGATCTCGGCATGATGTCTAACTTTTGAGGAGCTTTTGGTCTACTTCACTTTGTCAGGCAGGTCCTATTTCAGAGATTTCTTGATTGCAAACAGGTGTGGTAGTAATCAGGTCTGGGTGTGGCTAGAGAAATTGAAAATTTGAGAAAAAGTGAGAAATTGTGTGATAAACCACAGTTTTAACAGGGGGCAAACACGTTTTCACATAGGGCCATGTAGTTTTGGATTTTGTTTTCCCTCAATAACAAAAAAAAAGTTGTGTTTACTTGTTATCTTTTACTAATATTTAAATTAGTTTGATGATCTGAAACATTAAAGTGTCACAAACATGCAAAAAAATAAAATAAAATAAAATAAATCACTTTTTCACACCACTGTATAGAAGGTGTGTTTTCCTGATCAGCATGCTTTGGTGCCCATAACACTGTGTGCAAGGCTGGACAAATTGGAATGCATACAATCCCAGTAAATTACATTCCAGTTGTATCACTAAAAAATGTTCATGCCTGGGGGGATTTAAGACAGAAATACAGTATTATATCATCACAAACAGAAAGGGCAAATAAAATTTACCTGCTGTTTGAGCATTTTTAGATGGCTGTCTAGTGCAGTGGCAAGCTCTAGCATCATAGCACAAGGAACAGCTGAGTCACTTGCCCCCAGAAACACTTGCTTTGGCTCCTGATGCCCTAAAGGCATATTCTTTGTGTCATAATGACAAGCTAATAGCAGGCGGCGTGGAGCCATGGGATCCAACACTGCCAAGATGTTGGAGAAGTTGATTGGGCCAAGTGGGGTTACAGAGTTGAAGGAATCAATCTGCACTGACCACCCCGCAGTTAGAGAGTCCAGCACAGAATAAACATGCTGTGTTTAAACAGAAAAGAAAATTTAATGAAGCAACCATATAAAAGAAATAAGAATGAATCTCTGTACACCACGTCTATAGTGTATGCCTGATTATCACAGAAATTAATCATGGCACATTTCCTAGTCCTGAGAAAATAACTAAAACCTGGTCACTCAAAACATATTATTCTATCCAAAAAATTGTTTAATCTCTGATAGAGCACATTCTTAACACATCATGGAAATGCCTTTGAAGAAGAATTCATGAAAGAATTTTCTAACAATGTTTAGTCACTTCCCAACAACTGCCCACAGATACGTATATATTATGTAGCTCAGACATATATTTGACTTTATTTTCGCAATTTAGGAAAATGTGTGTTGAAATATTTGTCTATAGTAACTGCTGGCATGTTTTCTAAAGTGTTCCTTGTTTTAAGATATTTTGAAAACTCAGTTTAATCATTACTTTACCCTTTGAACAGTACGACTACCATGAGAGCCTGGGTGCCGCTCTACGAGGATAGGCTTGAGATGGGCATACCACAGCCGAGACCATTTCACCTCAGAGACAAGCCGCTTTACCTGGGCAGAGGTGGGCTTATTCGGCCTGTGGGTCAGCTAAAGAAATTGTGGGATAGACATTGACATGTTATATATGTGCATGTGAGGTCTTGATAGCACAATTATTTAGAATTCAAATGTTATAGTTTAAATATCTCTAAAACAGCTTTACAGTCATTAATACCTTATGCTGCATAAAATAAAAATAAGAAATTAATATAAATGAAATTAATACTTTCAGGTTATATCATGTTAAATACGAATCCTAAAAAAAAATGATCAAATATAAAGAGAATTTATTAATTTAACTTTAATAAAAATATTTTACCTATTTTAGCTAGTAGTGTTAGCCATGGCTTTAAATGAAAATATGTTAAATTAATATGGCTACAAAAATCTACACAGAATATTCTTACTGGCAGATACAGTGACAGATATGGATGCCAATGACTTGTCCATAATTTCAGATGTTATCATGAAACTGAGAGTGGTGTAGGTTACCCACTTTATCATTTTTAAGGTCTGGAACTCTCACTGATAAATCTTCTGATCTTGCATCGTGGTCAGACAGCATTAATCCCAGACTCAGAGTCACTGCCAGCAGCAAGCACAAGCAGAGTAGCAGCATTCTCATTCGGCAAATAGGTGGCTGCCTACACAAGCCAAAAACACAGCTCAGCTGAGTGGCCTTGGACCTTCTGTGCTTCATCTCGAACTGTGCAGCAAGTAATAAAATTGATCAACATACACAAAGATCGTTGAAATAGCCAGTTTCCACAGTTTTCCTCTGCAAAATATATGATGTAAATTTAGTAGATCAGCCAATCCAAGTTCAGTATCTTAATTTAGCTTCTTCTTCAGTATTAACTAAAAAATGAACAAGCTCCTTATATACAGTATGTAACTACCATTTTATTATTCTGCATAAATGTAAATGACCATGTGATTTCTGAAACTGTGATTTCAAACTGTTAAAATGTCATACACTTAAAGCTCCATTTTCCAGACAAATCACATTCTTACTCAGATTATTTTTTGGTGTTGGCCCCCACATTAGGATCATATTTTGAGTGACAGTATATATATATATATATATATATATATATATATATATATATATATATATATATATATATATTTTTTTTTTTTTTTTTTTTTTTTTTTTTTTTTTTTTTTTTTTTTTTTTTTTTTTACTATACAAGAAATCCAATATGAAAGTTCTGTATGTTACTTTTGTACCTTATTCAAGCATTTTAGACCCTACTCTGATTTTCTCATAGAATTTGCAGATTTCATCACAAATTTAGCTACATCTTTAGACAAAGCATTAATTGTTGGTGACTTTAATATTCAATTTGATAATCAGGAAGACTCCTTAAGAGCAGCAGTTGTGTCCATTCTAGATTCAGTTGAAATTAATCAGAATGTTATAGGACCCACCCATAGTGGTGGACACACTCTCGATTTATTGTTAACATTTGGATAAAAAAAAAAAAATGTAGTCATAACTCCACAGACCATTATCTCATCTCTTTTAAAATCTGCCTCAGTCATTGCATTAGTACCTCACCACGTTATCGTGTTAAGCGTACATTCACGTCAGTAACAGCAGTACGTTTTATTAATAATCTTCCAGAAATTACGATATTAAATAGATCTCCGTCTGACCCTGCAGAGCTCGACTGGGCCACTGAATACTTAGAATCAACGTTCCGTTATACTCTAGATCAGGGGTCACCAACACATGAGTAGCCCGCAGGCCTTTTCTAAAAATAGCTGTTTCCTACTTTGTTAAATCATTGTTGATAATTATTATGAGAAGTCATTAACATGATCAGTTTCTTCACATAGATGAATATTATTAATTATTAATAATTAAATATAATATAAGGTAAATTGAGCAAATTTGTTATTTCAGATCAAACTGAAAACTGTGCGTATCAAAACAGTAGCCCTTCACATTAATCGGTACCCAAGAAGTAGCTCTCAGTATCAAAAAGGTTGGTGACCCCTGCTCTAGATGATGTAGCTCCCCTTAAGACCAAAATGATCAGGGAGAAAAAATTATCACAGTGGTATAATGATCATACGCGCACCTTAAAACAGACGACTCGGAAATTAGAACGTAAATGGTGTCAAACAAAATTAACAGTATTTCAAATAGCATGGAAGGAGCACCTCCTAAATTATAGAAAATCTCTTAGTGCTGCTAGATCAGCATATTTCTCCACCCTAATAGAAAATAACAAGCATAATCCTAGATTTTTATTCAGCACGGTAGCAAAATTAACAGGAAATAAAAGCACTGCACTAACATGCACACCATCAATAGGAAGTAATGATTTCATGAACTTTTTTTTATAATAAAGTTGAAAACATCAGTCAAGAAATCCAGACGATTAATAAAAATCCAAATTATTTTACAAGTAACCCTGTAGACAGCAGTGTAATTATACTCCTATTCATTAGAATGACTTAATTTCATTAATTTCCTAATCAACCTGCATTCTCGATCCCTTGCCTACAAGTTTCTTCAAACAGATAGCTCCAGAAATAATTGAACCTGTAAAAATAATAAACTCTTCCATTAGCACTGGTTATGTACCTAAATCCTTTAAACTGGCAGCTATCCACGACCTTATTAAGAAACCCGACCTTGACCCATGTCAGCTGTCCAAATACAGGCCAATATTAAATCTCCCCTTTATATCCAAAATTTTAAAAAAGGTTGTAGCACAGCAGTTATGCGCACATTTACTTATGAATAACATTTTTGAAATATATCAGTCAGGATTTCGGCCTCATCATAGCACAGAGACGGCGCTAGTTAAGTTGGTAAATGACCTGCTATTGGCCTCCGATCAGGGTTTTGTCTCTTTACTTGTTTTGCTCGACCTCAGTGCAGCTTTTGACACCATTGATCACACTATACTGCTTGCTAGACTTAAGAACGTTGTTGGAATAAAGGGAACAGCTCTCACTTGGCTTGGGTCTTATTTGACTGATCGTTATCAGTTTGTTGATGTAAATGGTGAGTTCTCCACACTCTATGAGGTAAAGTTTGGTGTTTCGCCAGGATCTGTCTTAGGCCCACTGCTTTTCTCTCTATATATGCTGCCTCTTGGTGAAATTATACATAAACATGGTATTAGCTTCCATTGCTATGCTGATGATACACAGCTGTATATTTCAGCAAAGCCAGATGAGAAAGATCAGCTTAACAATGTTGAGGAGTGTGTAGAGGACATTAGACAGTGGATGCTAAATTAACTTTCTTCTGCTCAACTCAAATAAAACAGAAGTACTTTTACTAGGACCACATGCAGCTAGAAGCAACCTTTCCTATTACGTAGCATCTCTGGATGGTGTTTCTGTTTCAGCGTGTACAACTGTCAAAGACCTTGGTGTTATTATTGACCCGAGTCTTTTCTTTGAGGCTTACGTGAATAATATTACCAGGATTGCCTTTTTTCATCTTAGAAATATTGCTAAAATTAGAAATATGATGTCGTTACAGGATGCAGAAAAACTAGTTCATGCTTTTGTTACATCTAGATTAGACTACTGTAACGCTTTACTGTCTGGGTGTGCGAGTAAGTGCATAAATAAGCTGCAGTTAGTTCAGAATGCAGCAGCATGAGTCCTCACTAGATCTAGGAAATACGACCACATCACCCCTGTTTTAATCAGTCTACACTGGCTCCCAATCAAATCTCGCATTGATTATAAAATACTACTACTAACGTATAAAGCACTTAACGGTCTCGCACCGCAGTATCTGAGTGAACTTCTGTACCAGTATGATCCTCCATGCCTACATAGATCAAAAGGTGCAGGCCAGGGGCGTAGATTACACGGGGGATGCGGGGGATATGTCCCACGCACTTTTTATAAAAAGTCAATTCATCCCCCTTACTTTTTTAGTGGAGAGTTGTGTTCATGACATTCTGAGGTTTTAATGGAGCAATGTATATAAATGCAGAGTGATTTAAAATTCAAAGAGACAAGATAGTCTATACATGACGTTCACATATCCATGGCAATCAGTCACTCACTTGTCACGTCATCATCACACGCCCTAGTACTGTAGCTCGAGTCGCATCCGCAGCCCTGCGCGCGATCGAACATTCGGTTGCAATGAGCTCAAAGCGATAAAAAACGCTTCACTCCATTATTTAACAAAAAAGTCAAGCAGTGTAAGTTGGCATATGGTATCCGAATTGTGTTGTGCAATGTTTAGTAACTCTGCCTGTTGCTCTTGTTGAATAATTAGCAAGTTTTAAAGGATTTAAAGGATTATAAGGAAAAATAGCTGCTTGGACAAACGTTCACTTTTTATATGTTAGCTTTAACACTGTGTAAAAAGCTACTACTATTAAACAAACCAGCCAGGAAGCTTAAAAGAAGTGACACTAAATGTTTATGTCATCTCATTGTATAATTGATATAGGGTCTTGACATGTTTGTCAGTTGAGTTCAATACATATTTTCTTTCAATAGTTTGTTTTGAATTTGTTTTGGAATTTGAATATTCCATAAACATGGACTGTAGAATACAACAAAATAAGGTATTATTTGAATGTGCAAGTATCCATTACTGTGTGCCATGTACTGTGCATTCACAAAATACAATTTGAAATATGTAAACAATATACTCTTAGTACCATTTTAAGGACATCTTTTACTTTATACTCAAAAAGGTACACATTACTACCTTAGAGTACCAATGTGTACCTTAATGTACAACTATAAATTTGTGGTAAATAAGGTACAAAGGTGTCCTTTCAAGGGTACTGTCCCAGTGGCAAGCTGTTGTATTTCTTTCTTTCTGTTTTATAATCATATATAATCATAAAGCATATAAAGCGAAAAAAAATATGATTAAAAATAAAACCTGTCAATTACACAAGGGTTAACTGAAAAAGAAAAAAAAAAAAAAAAACAGGTAACACTAGATATTTCGTCCCCCCCACTTTTGAAATGATGGCTATGCCCCTGGTGCAGGCTATTTGTTGGTACCTCAAATAATGAAGACTACAGCAGGGGGCAGATCTTTCTCTTATAAAGCCCAACAGTTATGGAATAGCCTTCCAATCAATCAAGTCGAGGTTGAAAACGTATTTATTTAGTCAAGTAGATTTTTTTTCTTAGGTAAAGGTGCAGATCTGGAGGGAAAATGGATATAGAGTGTTTGGTGAACTGGGATATTTGTATGCTGTCATCCCCTCACTTTCACACGTTCACTCAGGTTTGTTGACGGTGGTGTGGTGGGTCGTCTCTTATCCCAGAGATCCCTTATGTTGGTGTGTCCTTCTGGTTCTCCCTTTTAGCTATGCTGCCATAGCGAGTCTTGCCAGAGTCCAAACCGCACAGTGATATTACTTTCATACAACAATAAAGACACATAATAATCCATATCCTTCTCCTCCTGTCACCCCTCTTCTCTCTCTCTCTCACACAGTCGAGTTTAACATGCTCCTGAGGTTCCAGTGACCACTGTTCCTGCCCCTCCCCCCTTCGTGGATCTTCCCACTTCGTCCAGGCCTGCCTCTGGATAGTGTTCTCTTCGATTGGAGGCCACTCTGTGCAGGATGGATTGGACTGTAGTTAATGTCAACAGTCTGCTATATTTACTCAGGACTTCTTTTTCGCTTCTGATCATCTTCACTGTACCCCACAACATCGTATATTTGCTATAAATAGACATTCGGTGCAACCCAGATGAAGATGGGTGCCCTCTTGAGTCTGGTTCCTCTCAAGGTTTCTTCCCTATGCCATCTTGGGGAGTTTTTCCTTACCACAGTCGCCACCGGCTCGCTTATCAGGGAAAAACTCACTTATAAAGAACATATTCACTTTTACTCACCACATTATCTGTGTAAAGCTGCTTTGAGCTGCAATGTTCATTGTTAAAAGCGCTATACAAATAAAAAAGAATTTAATTGAATTGAATTTTATAAATTAGTATGTTGAAATGGTTTTTGATGATCTAGACATATAGATTAAGTAATATAATTGTTTGGGTTTTTTTTGCTTTTTGTTAGAAATTTTAGCTTTGTATGTGAAAAAGGTTTTTTTTATTTGAATTTCTGCATATTTACCACACTTGTTTTCCATTCCTCGTACAAAATACGAAGGAAGACAAGGAATATATGAAATATAAATACAGTTTTTAAATTGCTATTGTATTGATTGGATAAAAGTACTTCACCCATGTCAAAAAGTAACTGCCACCGTAAACTTCATCATTGGCTTTGCCTACAGCAACTATACACTTCCTGTAATTAGAAATCAGTGTTTCACATTGATGAAAGGCATTTTGCATCCAAAAATATGCAAAATTGCTTTAACTGATATAAATGTAATATTCAACTTATTTTTAAGCACAACATCTAAACGGGGTTCAAGTCAGGACTCTTACCTTAATGATTTATTGTTTAAATTTAGAGTAATTCAGAGGATATGCTTCAACTTCAGGTCATGGACCAGATATTTTTCTTCAGAATCTTTCTAAAAGTGGAATAATGAATGCTAAGCATATGAGGTGAGGAAGGCCTGAATTTTATTAGCTGTTCCCCTGAGTTCTTTTCTGATTTCTGAGATAAGTGTGAATTTTTGTCGGCTGGTCATTTCTGAGATGAAACAGCACAATTTGAAGTTCTCTTCGTTCACCATTTCTTCATTCATTTTTTCCTATATTATTGGTTTGTTTGTGTTCCAGAGCCTCAGAAATGGGTTTGCAATGCTAATCTGATAAATTGCAATACTGTTCTCCTACATTCTGATGGGTTAGGGTTAGGGTTTAAAACCTACTTTACCACTTTGCCACACTGCTATAAAGGGATGTTTAGATACAACAACGTTGGCGTTCACCTGCACGTTGTGTCTGGACTAAGTACACCAAATTATCAATAAAATATGTTTAAATTGAATACTGACTAATGATTAGTTTGTTTGTTAGTTTGGGAGTGGGGTGAGGATTCCTTGTCATCCTCTCATCATAATCAGTAATATTCCTAATGGAAATATAATTCCACCAGAATCACAGTGCTGCAGTCAGCATAACACAATGCCAAAAAACTGAATAAGTGACATTATGACAAACAGCACAAAGTGTATAAATAAGTACAGATAACAGGCTACACACACACACACACACACACACACACACACACACACACACACACATATATATATATATATATATATATATATATATATATATATATATATATATATATACAAAATAGAACAAACATTATAAAGACTGAACTCCACTGCACAGTGAAATCGATTTGCAAATGATGTTAACACATAATTATAATGAACTTTTTGTGTCTAAATCTATGACTATTTGTTAAAAGCAACAGACTAACAATTGATACAACAAAAAATGTCCCTGTAACAGCAATACTGGGCTACATATCACCCAGAATACAGTACACAGTATTGAGCAAAACACTTACTGTATCTGCAGTGCCAGTTTGCTGGAATAAAAACAGCACGCGATGCTCAACCTTGATGCAGTCACCTAGTTTTAGGAAAGGACGCTAAATTGCATCGTCCCCGTCATCCCACAATGCATTTTATTTACAGTTCGTTTTCGCGTATGCCATTCGCATAGTGTTTCTTCCGGACAAGACCAGCACGCGCGTAGCTCTGTGCTTACACTGTGACAGAGACGTGCCGGAGAATCGGAATCGGAGTCTACTGAGTCTACTGACTGCACTGCATCCAAATGATTCATTGAGTCAATAGTGAAAATGAATAGCTTACAAATAGAATAGAAGAACGCCACTCACACAGAGTGTGTGTGTGTGTGTGTGTGTGTGTGTGTGTGTGTGTGTGTGTGTGTGTAATGATAGATAGATAGATAGATAGATAGATAGATAGATAGATAGATAGATAGATAGATAGATAGATAGATAGATAGATAGATAGATAGATAGATAGATGCATAGTACAGGTACACAGCAACGAAATGCAGTTTGGCATCTACCAGAAGTGCAAAAAGTAGCAATCGTGCATTTGATATATGTAAGCATATGTACAGTGAAAAAAATATAAAGGCTATAGCAGTGCAGAGATGTGTGGACATCGTTGAGAAGTATATATATATATATATATATATATATATATATATATATATATATATAACATATTTTTTATAGTATAGTATATATAATAGAGAACACACACGAACTTACTGTATTAGTGACTACGCAATGAGAGACAGTCCATTGCTATACAATATGTCACATAATGTTCTTAAAATGGACTGACATTTTTTGATCTTTTTTTTTTTATAACATAATAATAAGCAGAATAAAGTCAAAATTCAGTTTTTCTGTTGTTTTTGGAATTACTAACTACCAACAAATCGTTAAAACTGTAAGCCATGTTCCGCTTAGTAACAGCACGGCAACGCTGCTACCAATAAGATAAAAGTGAACTGCTGTTCGCAGAACGCTGTTGCGCTTCATACGAGACTCCAAGCTTATTATTGGTTGTGCGCGAGCCAATCAAAGCGATCGCGCAGTAAACGGAGCGCGAGATGTCACCGATTCTGTCATAACAATCTAGGTGGTAATAAAGGTGAGTTAATAAAACACAAGAAGAATTGATATATAAAAGAGGTCAATTATATTTTCTATGTTAATCGTCCATGTTTATTACACTAAACTGTGGCTTTTTTTTCTTCGTTTATTTTGTATTTGTGTGATGAGAAGACAAACTTTTGTTCAATACGGATTTGGAGCAGTCACGTGACCACTTTGCCTCAGGACTGAGGAGATGTAATAAATAGATTATGGAATAAATGTGTTGTATTTTGTTGCACACAGGTCTGTGGTGTTGGTGAAGCCATGCCTCCAACCAGTACGAAAGTAAAAGGCAATTCTTTCAAGAAGAGGTAATGGAATAATGTACTAGGGTGAAGGTGCTGGCTTCTTGTCAGTTCTTATACATAGATCAGAAAGCTGAAGACAAAAAAAAAACAGATGGGGCAATTAGATATTTATAAAATACCATTGAAATAAAATATTTGTAAAGTCCTAGAATTGATTCGCCTGGAAAAGTCATCCACTGAGAAGACCTATTCCAGTGTTATTAATCTCAATCAAGCACCAAAATCCACCATGATGCACACATTCGGCAATTACAACCGTGCACATGGAAACATAGCAAAAGTTAGATTTTTTTGTCCTGACAATTTACGTAATTTAAAACAGCACAATTACTTTAAAACATTTACAAGACTGTCTTGCCTTCATGTGCTATTTTAAGTATGGCTCCACTAATAATAAACGTATTTTGCTTAAGGCATATATTTATATTTGTCCATGGCCATGTTAATTAGAGTATTAAAAACTTTAAAAGTGTTCATTTTGGGTACATTTAGCACAGATACAAATGTGCGATGAAGTTGTGATTAATCACGAGTTAACTCATGACAATCGTGCGAATTATTGCGATTAAATATTTTACTTTATTGACAACCCTTATATACAGAAAGTATTTAGACCCCCTTAATACCATTGAAATTCACACCCCCTTAATACCAGATAGCTCAGTTTGGCCGGACGGCCAGCTCTAGGAAAGGTTCTGGTCGTTCCAAACGTCTTCCATTTAAGGATTATGGAGGCCACTGTGCTCTTAGGAACCTGAAGTGCAGCAGAAATGTTTTTGTAACCTTGGCCAGATCTGTGCCTTGCCACAGTTCTGTTTCTGAGCTCCTCAGTTCCTTTGACCTCATTATTCTCATTTGCTCTGACATGCATTGTGATCTGTAAGGTCTCATATAGACAGGTGTGTGGCTTTCCTAATCAAGTCCAATCAAATCAAACGCAGTATAATCAAACACAGCTGGACTCAAATAAAGGTGTAGAACCATCTCAATGATGATCAGAAGAAATGGATAGCACCTGAGTTAAATATATGAATGTCACAGCAAAGAGTCTGAATACTTATGACCATGGGATATTTCAGTTTTTCTTTTTTAATAAATCTGCAACAATGTCAACAATTCTGTGTTTTTCTGTCAATATGAGGTGCTGTGTACATTAATAAGGAAGAAAAATGAACTTTATGAATGATTTTAGCAAATGGCTGCAATATAACAACGAGTGAAAATTTTCAGCTGTCACATCATGTGTTGCCATAAGGCCAGTAGAGTCAGTACCTGTGGCCTTTTTTTTTTTTAACAATTATGCTGAACAAATATTTTCCAGAGACAAGAATTCCACATGTGCAACATTTAAAATATATATATATATATATATATATATATATATATATATATATATATATATATATATATATATATATATATATATATATATATGTGTGTGTGTGTGTGTGTGTGTGTGTGTGTGTGTGTGTGTGTGTGTGTGTGTGTGTGTGTGTGAGAATAATAATGAGTTTTATTAAATGAATATTTTCTCTACTCAACACTATATGTGGCCAATGCGATGGGACTTTTTGAGGGACACAATGCTTAACCTTGATGAAGTCAACTATTTTTTAGAAAGACAGTAATGTGCATCATATATTGGGTTCATCCTTCAACTTCTGTCATCTGTGTCCAGTAATAGTTTAGTGAAACTTGTAATTGGACTGAATGCAGGGTGTGTTTTAGTGTGTAATAAGAGTCACTAGGTTCATTGTCATGAAAGAGCCCACACGCATATAAGCAAGTTCTAAAGGATAATTATTTAGCTTGACAGGAATCCTGCTTATACTCAATCTTGAAACTCTCCCCAGTCCAAATCAATTAGCGTTCAGGGAAACAATAACACATAAGAATAACTGTAAACCTGTGATTTGCTAATACAGTAATGTCAAAACCTCAGAGATGTTTAATCAACACATTTGGACCAATCAGGTTTTATATGGAATGCTGTGTTATAAATGAAAATGGCCAACTGGTAAAAGATTATTGGATCATTTTAGGGATCGCTATTACTGGAACACAAGCTGGAGCAATAGCCTGAAAGAGATCCGTTGCCTTCTCCCTGTTTCTGAGCCAGCAAGTGGGCGTTCTCTTTCTAAGGTAACCATACAATATACTGAATCTCTAACACTAACAGCACCCACAGCATCTACTGCATTAAAGTGAAAAAAATAAATAAAAAATAGTCTATGTTTATATGCTCTTGCTAACAGAAAGAAACTTTAATCCACATGCTCCAATACTTCGACTTTCTCCAGACACATATTCAGAGATTAGAGGACAACCTCCCTCCCCACTACCTTCCAGAAAGCAATGTCAGAGGTGCAATTCATTCTTCTTATGTCCTTTTTAAATTATTTTATGTAAGTGGATGTATAAATTGATATACTTTTTTGTCTGTGTGTGTGTGTGTGTGTGTGTGTGTGTGTGTGTGTGTGTGTGTGTGTGTGTGTGTGTGTGTGTGTGTGAGACAGATGAGTCTGATTCAGAGAGCGAAGACACAGCTCACTCAGAGCCCAGCACTCCTCCACGCATATTAAAAGCCAAGCGCAAATATAGTTGCGGCCGCCCTCGCAAGAAAGACACACTGAATTCAGGTAGGCAATGCAGTCATGCCTAGTGTTTTGTACATAATACAGAAAAAAATATATAATCTGTTAAGTAGTTTTACAAGAAAGAACATCATAAACATCATATATCAGGTCATAGAAATCTAAATATTTGATCAGTTTAAGATTTTCAGTTAAGATTTTCACTTTAATACTTATCCATTTGGAATAATATATCCTGTGATAGATGGGGTACACTGTTTCTATACTTTCACTACTCTGTGTAATTTTACTCCACTAAATGTACTCTTTAAAAATGTTTACTTTAGTAAAAGTAGAAAACTATTTGCTTTTGAATGTACATATGTATCAAAATGAAAAGTGCTGATCTGTACAAACTTTATTCATGCAGTTTAATGTTCCAGACTCCTAAACATCAGACCTTTATAATGAATTTGATAATGATCAATTATTTTTTTATATTTACAGAACACAGTAAGAGTCACAAATTCTAGCGAGAACTGTTGGGTTATAGATGTGGTCTTGTGACAAGTTCTTTTTAAATGCAATTTATTAATGTGATTTGTGTAGATTGTAATGAGATTGGTTTTCTGAAATGTAGTAAAAAAAAACAAAGTGAGATATTTGCACAGTCAAATTTAGTGTTAGGTTCAAGTTTCCCATACCAAAATGGCAAAGATTTTTTTTAAAACAAAACGATGCATTACAATCTTTTTTACATTTTTCTTCTTCTTCTTCTTTTTCTTCTTCTTCTTCTGCTTTTTCAGCTGCTTCCATTAGGGGGCACCACAGCGGATCATCCATCTCCATACCACCCCGTCCTCTATATTTGCCTCTTTCAAACCAACTACCTGCATGTTTTCCCTCACCACATCCATAAACCTCCTACTTGGCCTTCCTCTTTTCCTTCTTCCTGGCAGCTCCATCCTCAGCATTTTCTTACCAATATACCCCATGTCCCTCTTCTGCACATGTCCAAACCATCTCAATCGAGCACCCCTGACCTTGTCTCCAAAACGTTCTACATGCGCTGTCCCTCTAATAAACTTGCTTCTAATCCTGTCCATCCTCGTCACTTCCAATGAAAACCTCAACATCTTCAGCTCTGCTACCTCCAGCTCCACCTCCTGTCTTTTACTCAATGCCACTGTCTCTAAACTATACAAAATCACAGGTCTCACCACAGTCCTACAAACTTTCCCTTTTTTTCTTGTAGATACACTTCTATCACAAATCACTCCTGCCACTCTTCTCCACCCACTCCACCCTGCCTGCACTCTTTTCTTCACTTTTCTAACACATTCTCCGTTACTCTAAATTGTTGACCCCAAGTACCTAAACGTATCCACCTTCACCATGATCTTCACATATTCACTTCTTTATCTTCACAATCCTTTTTTACATTTACGAATAGGTATCTTATTACCAGTTTTTTTCTGGCTATACAGAACTTTTTTGCACTATTGTGACACCAACTAATTTCAATCAATGGTTAATGGGTTGATGATTGTTTGATTTTAACACATTAACATCATCTCTCAAATTGTTAAGACTGCCACGAATTAGATTAAAGATCGCTTTATTTATATGGTTATGTATAAAAGTGGTGGTTTTATGTTATGGTGTATACTGTTGACTGTTATTCAAAAATACATTTATAATTACATCCTTAATGTTTCATCAAATTGAATAACTAGCAATATAAGAAAATGTTTAATTGTATTGATTAATTAATTAATTATTATTTTTTAATTAATGTAATTTATTTCTTTAGATTTACATTTTGCACTTAGTTATGGATGCCCTTATTTCTGTCTGGTTGTGAACTAAACCAAATTATGTGATTAAAATGTATGCAGAACTGTTTGACGACAACATTCAGACTCTCCATAAAGAAGATGCTGATGGAAATGTAATGACTATCACAAAAGGAGAATGCACACAATCTACTGATGAAACTCTGTGTTCTTTCGAGGACAACAGCTCACTTCCATGCTCTTCTGATTCCAACTACAGTGTCAGTGCACTTCTGCCAACTACTTCCTCTTCCACAACAGGTCAAAAGTGAATTTAAAAAGGCATCTATATTATTATTATTATTATTATTATTATTATATACAGTATATAAAAGGATGACATACATTACACTAAATGCAACATCCACGTTAAATGAATTTTGCATAGTTTAATTAAGAATCAATTAAAATCTTAATGTGTTAATTTCATTTGTAATTAAATTTATTGAGTGAAAAGATGAAAAATCTATGTATTTGTTGTGAGTACCTTTTGGCTTCAAAATTTGCATCAATTCTTACACTTACACACTTTGTACACTTTCACAAAGTCATGGCTTGTGTAGGATTAGTGTCAGGTGTCTGATTCATGTGTTAATAATCATCAATTTCATATGTATATTAAACACAGTCCAAACATAGTCATTAATTGAAACAGAAACAGCTTTGTAAGAGGCTTAAAACTGGGTCCGCTGCTAAGGTGAGGTTGTGGAAGACAGTTTCATGTGACAGGACATATGCCATGGCAAGACTAAGACACAAGCTAGTTATACTGCATCAGCAAGATCTCTTCCAGGCAAAATTTCAAGGCAGACTGGGTTTTAAAGAAGTGCTGTTCACGATACTTAGAAGAAGCACGAAAAAACAGGCATCGTCGAGGATACTTAATGTAGCAGATGAAGGACACATCATGCTTACTTCCCTTCGAGATCAGAACATGTCCATCAGCAAAGAAATGGCAAAAACCAGTGGGACATAGGTACACCTATCTCCGGTCTGGACAGAGTGTTCTTCATGGAAGAATTGTGGCCAAAAAGTCATACCTCCAACATGGAAACAAGGCTAAGTGATTCATATTTACACAAAAACATAGGAACTGAGGCCCAGAAAAATGGCAGCAGGTGCTCTGGAATGATGAGTCAAGATTTTAAATATAGTTTGCCGAATGGCTGGAGAATGGTACAATAACGAATGTTTGCAGCCAACAGTGAATCACGGTGAAGGTTTCTTACAAGTTTGAAGCTCCATTTCTGTAAATGACTTTGGAGATTTGGTCAGGATTAATGGTGTTCTCAATGCTGATAAATACAGGCAGATACTTATCCACCATGCAGTACAATCAGGGAGGCATCTGATTGGCCCAAAATCTATTTAGCAGTAGTACAATGACCCTAAATTTACAGCCAAACGTTCATTAAAAACTGTCTTCAGCAGTGAGAAGAACAAGGAGTCCTGGAAGTAATGGTTTGGCCTCCACAGAGCCCTGATCTCAGAATCATCGAGTCTGACTGGGATTACATGAAGAGAGAGAAGGATGTGTGCAAGTGTACTTAGAGGAATTGATGCTTTTTTCTTTTCTTTTTTTTTTGCAGGCCAAGGCTGGCCACACCAAAGATTTATTTACATTGGATTTGGATTTTTCTTTTGTTTCATTTTGTTCTTTGATAAAGATAAAATTACACTTTTATTATTTTGAAAGCATTCTTAGTTTACAGCATTTATTTCACACCCGCTCAAAATTTGTACTCAGTACTGTCAATTATATAAAATGTCAAAATATAAATTAGACTATATGCAAATAAAAAAAATTTAAAGATATTTTCTAATAAAATTAAATCGAATTGAAATGAATTAAATTGCATACACACTATTCACTTTAATAGGACTCTTGGCTATTGCAATTATCCAATGAGGCAATCATGTGGCAGCAGCACAGTGCATAATTCATGCAAAAATCATGGATTTGCACACACAACAGTCTTTAGAGTTTAGAGTTCTTTACACAGAAGGGTGCAAAAAACTGTGAAAGGTCATTTATTGAGAAAGGTCAGAGGAAAATGTCTATTCTGGTTCAAGTAAGTAATTGCTCTTTACAGCTGTGATGAACAGAATCTGGACAGTCCAAGATTAAAAAGCATTACCAGTCTTCACCTGCCCCGTCTCAGTAGGCCTGTTCATGGCTCACAGGAATGGAACCTGTGGTCTTCCCCTGTTGTGTAATATTCAGCCCAAGGTTTGAATTATTGTGAATGTCTGAGAAGCTTTTCTGCTCAACACAAATGCAAAAAGTACTTTTTTGAGGTACATGTCTGGTTGTTCTCCTCTGACCTTTCATCAATAAGACTTTTTGTGTGGCTGCCACATGATCCATTGATTGGATAACTGTTTAAGTGTTTAGTTCAGGTGTTCCTTCTGAAGTACTATGTTTTTACCAGTGGTCACAGACCCTAATTATTGCATGTTTTAACAATACACTGAACGGTTGTGAAGGTTCCTAAATGGATTACATTAGCCTATTATTTGACCATATAAGTGCACTTAGAATAATCTTATTACAAAGACTTTTTAAAAAGACACATAGTAAAATAAAACCTGGACTCTTTGCAGAAAGCAGTGTGGATCAGGAATCACCTTGTCATGGAGTAGGAAGCCAGTGCTCTCTCTGTGATGATAGGACAGGAAGTGAAAATGGAAGTCAGGGAAGCAAGGAGCTAAGTTCTCCCCTATCAGGGTATGTGCTTGCAGTAGAATATTAAACATTTAAAAAAGAATATTAAAAAATATGTCTTGCAATACATATATTGGAAAAAATGTGCAAAATAAATCATCCTTAGTGTGTCTGAAATCTGAGTCACTGCTTAGAGATGCCTTTGAAATCTCTAGGTGGTTAAGGCTATTTTTAACACTGCCATCATAAAACCATATGTATAAATTACATTATTTTTATTACTGTATGTATATTGGTATTGGTTTTATAAAAAATTAAAAACCTTCAACACACATTTATTCATGACGTCCTTCCTTTAGTAGGTTATATAAAAAAAATAATAATTGTTTAAGCACCGAACACCAAAATCCGTGATGATTCACACATCCGGCAATTAAAACCGTCCATGTGAAAACATAGCAAAAGTTCTGTTTGGTGTCTTGATGATTTACCTAATTCAAAACATTATAATTACTTTAAAACATTTACAAGAATATTTTGTCTTCATGCTGTATGTTGAATATGGTTTCACTAAAATTAGCATATCTTTGCACAAAGCATCTATATTTGTCCATGCCTATGGTGATTAAAATATAAAAAACTTTAAAAGTATTAATTTAAATTTAATTTAGAACAGATAAAAATGTGTGATTAAGTTGCGATTAGTCACAATTTTACTCATGGAAATCGAATAATTAATCACGATAAATATTTTAACCCATATACAGCCCTAATATTCATAACGTATATAAATAACACTTGGTGAAAGGACCTGATTTGCTGTTAAAATTGAAAAATTAACTTTGCGGTGGTAACATTAAAGCACTTCATCACAAACCCCATGTTCTGTCATGTTTTATTCATTCATAGGTTCCACCTAAACTGTTTTCCCTGTATTTAGGTCATTTGTTTTGAAAGACCGGATGTTTGGAGTTCTTCCTCCTTCGGGCAAAAATCATTCTGATGATAGTCCTACGCTCCCACAGACACCTCTGCTGCCATTTCTGCCACTGCTGGGATTTCGAGAAGGGCTGAATCTCAGTCCCTCCCTACTCACATCACCAGCTCGAGGACTCAGTCACACACTGCTACCTGAGGGACAGGAGGAACTACAGAGTAAGACCAGATGCACAGGGAGCAATTACACTACACAGTTACACATTTCCATCTCCATACTTTATTGGTCTAACTTGCAGCACATCCTTCCCAGCTCGGTCCCTCTGCCTGGCCAATCGGTATAAATCCTTTTCTCCTTTCTTAGTGTTCAACCTCTCATACAGCTCCTCATATGCCTTTTTTTTTTGGCTTTCCCTCTTCACCTGCTGCCGCATCTCCTTGTACTCCTGCCTACTTTTCTCATCACTCTGTCGATTCCAATTCTGTTTTGCCAACCTCATTCTCCTTATGCTCTCCTGCACTTCCTCATTCCACCACCCTCCTATTTCCAGAAGTCACACCAAGTACTTTTCTAGCTGTCTCCCTTATCACTCCTGCAGTAGTTGCCCAGTCATCCAGCACCTCTTCACCACCACAGAGCCCCTGTCTGAACTCTTCCCTGAATCTCGCACTACACTCTTCCTCCTTCAGTTTCCAACATCTTATTCTTCTTTCAGTCCTCACTCTTCCCCATTTCCTTTTCACCTCCAAAACCATCATACAGACCACTATCCGATGCTGTCTAGCTACACTGTCCCCCACCAACACCTTACAGTCTCCAATCTCCTTCAGGTTGCATCTCCTACATAGAACATAATCCACCTGTGTGCATCTTCCTCTTCTTCTTAAAATATGTATTTACCACTGAGATTTCCATCCTTTTAGCAAAATCTACCACCATCTGCCCTTCCACATTCCTCTCCTTAAAGCCATACCTACCCATCACCTCCCCATCACCTCTGTTCCCTTCTTCTACATGCCCATTAAAGTCTGCCCCAATCAGCAATCTTTCATTCCTAGGTACATCATCTACCACTTCATCTAACTCACTCCAGAATTTTTCCTTCTCCTCCATCTCACTTTTGGAGCATAAGCACTGATGACATTTATAATTGCCTCTTTAACTTCCAGCTTCCATCATCACCCTATCAGAAACTCTTTTCACCTCCACTAGACTCTTACTTTAGGATCACCTGTAAAACCATTTCTCTTTCCATCCACACTATTAAAGAACAGTTCCTGGCCTTACTCCCTTTCCACTCGGTTTCCTGAACACACAACATATCTACCTTTCTCCTCTCCATCATATCAGCTACCGCTCTCCCTTTACCAGTCATAGTACCAACATTGTAGGTACCCACCCTCACCTCCACTCTCCTACACTTCTACTTCCTGATGTCTTCCTCCTCTCCTTCTCCTCCTTCGGCCAACAGTAGCCAATACTAACAATTGGCTTACGATACCTGTGGTGGTCGTTGGTAACCTGGGCCTCGACTGATCCGGTATGAATTTCTGATTCGTGATCCGCATATTTGATTTGGCACATGTTTTACGCTGGATGCCCTTCCTAACACAACCCACCCCATTTATCCCGGCTTGGGACCGGCACTGAGAGTGCACTGGCTTGTGCACCCCTAATGGCTGAGTTAAAATTGTACTATTGGAAATAATAATAATAAAATATATAAAAACTGCACTTAACAGACTTGTGCTAATGAGACTTCATAGTGTAGTATTTATCCAGGTAGTGTAGCTTTAGAGCAACACTATAATGTTTCCAAATCTTAGGCTTCTGCTACAGTTATTTCCCAGGTGTTATTTCCTTATGAAAAATACTTGTACATTCCAAACACAGCAAAGACTACTGTAAAAAAAACAGTAACTATCATTTGGTCTACGATAAAATGCCACCTACTGTACAGCTTTATTCTATAACTTAAAACACATTTTAGAATGGTCAAATAAATAAATATGAAAAATACAGATAGAGAGTACAGACATTTGACTGAATGTAGGTAGGTAGCAAGATAAGTCTTGGTCACTATCAATTGACTGCTTTTTATTTTCTTACAGCATTATTTGAAGATGTGTGGGTCATTCCTAAACCTACTGCTCCAAAGGTACTTCATTTGCTACGCAGTTTTCTAAATGGATCATATATATATATATAAATTGTTTTTTAATACAAAAATATATACAATAAAAAATTTATTATAAAAAAAAATTCATAAATATAAAAGAGGCTATTATTTTTAAATTAAAACCTTCACACAGCATATTTATTTATGACGTCCTTTCATTAGATATAAAAAAAAACTCATATATGAAAAAATAAATAATAAACTCAAGTGCTCATTGAAATGAAAAAGAACCTGGTATTTCTCTGTTCTTTTTTTCATGTGTCTAATAGACATGAACAAGTTCTTTGAAAAATATCTATGACCTTTGAAACATGTCTAGTTTCCATGCTCTATGTTAACTACCGTTTCTATAATAATAAACATACATTTGCAATGTGCTATGTACAATTTAAACAAATGTAAAGCAGAGTCCATTATTTTTTAAAGGTTGGGGAGATTTGAAATAACGATAGTAATCATCATACGACAGTAATCATCATTAATCATAAAGGTTTTATGCAGTTTTGGATAAATAAATTGTCAATGTTGTATGGATGTGTGTGTGTGTGTGTGTGTGTGTGTGTGTGTGTGTGTGTGTGTGTGTGATTAGAATCCTAGTATAAACTACACTCTTTATTTGTTTACAGTTCATGCATTAGCTGGAGTTAATGAGATAAAGCAGTGTTCAGTATGTAAAATGTATTAGAATGTATCTGCGCTGTGGTATGAGCAGCCTGACAGGAGTATTTCTCATCATTGCATTTTTTTGGACTAGCACTGCACGAATGGCAATGACGGACATGCCTGCACTCAATGTGAGGAAGAGGACAGATGTTTAGATGACATCACCTTGACCCCAAATCAGCGTACCCATGTTAAGAAGAAAAGCAAGAGGGACTTTAGTAAAGGGCAGGCTGTTTCAAGCCCAATCCAGAAGAAGAAGTGTGTGAACGGTTTTATCATGTTCTGTCGCATGAACAGGAGATTGTATCTCAGGTATCTCAGGTTTTATAATGAGATTTAGTTATTTTTTTTACAAATTAATTGAACGAGGACAGTAATGAGACATGTCTCTGTCCTCTGAGCAGAACCCACCCTGGACTTCCTTCTACTGTAGTGACCAAAGAGCTGGCTAACTTGTGGCACATCATGCCTAAACATGAGAGGCGTGTTTACTGGTAGGCAGGTTTTCATTAAGTGTGTTATCGCATTGCTAAAGAAGAATATACAATAGTACAAAATGTTTTGTTTAACAATTTGTCTAAACAAACTTTCAGATGATCTAGAACAAATCAAATAATACCTTCTTTTAGCAAACAAGATCTACTTCACAAAATGTCTCTTCACCATAAATGTTACATTACACATAAAACTAGATTTGCTGATAATAGATCTAAATTTTAAATAGTTAATCAAGCAGAGTGAACATTCCCTCAGTAAGGGATTTCAGCAGCCAATTTAGTATATCTGCTCAAGGGAAGATAATAAAAATGAAACTTGGATATATTTTTTAGTAGTCAACGTGTAGCTTTTACAGCAGTACAGATTCACTCTCCTATAAAAATAACTCAACATACAGCAATTATTGTCGAGATAAGTGATCATGTCAAAACTGTGTCCAAAGTGTCAATATTTTGTGTGAGCAACACTGCTATCAAGCACTGCCTTAATCTGCTAAATGTTAGACACATGGTGCTTCTTCACCTTCTGCTTGAGGATGCCCCACAGGTCCATTACCTTCACCTTCAGCAAGGCAGTTGTCCTCTTGGCGGTATGTTGCACTCATGCAGCCCCAGACCATGATGCTACCACCACCATGCTTCACTGTAAGCAAGACACAATTTTCTAATTACTCCTCACCAAGGTGTCACCACACATGCTGGACACCATCTGAGCCAAATAAGTTTATCGTAGTCTCATCAGACCGCAGGACATGGATCCAGTAATTCATACTATTGGACAGGTTGTCTTCAGCAAACTGTTTGCAGGCTTTCTTGTAAGCCAGCTTCAGAAAAGGTTTTCTTTTGGGAAGACGGCCATGCAAAATGATTTGCTGCAGTGTGTGGTGTTTGGTCTGAGCACTGACAAGCGGACCTCCCGCTTCTGCAACCCTTGAGGCAATGCTGCAGCACTCATGCGTCTGTTTTTTGAAGCAGCTTCTGCACCTGACGCACAGCACGAGGACTCAACTTCTTTGATCGATCATTTGTGAGACCTGTTTTGAGTGGAGTTCTGAGTTCTTTGCCATGAGGTGCCATGTTGAACATCAAGTGGTCAGTATGTGAGAATTGTACTTAAAGCACCAAATCGGACCTGCTCCAATACAAGATACACAAATTTGTATGGTCCTGTCAAGCAGACAAAAACATGAACATGATGAAAAGGACATGTGGCTTTGCATGTTGTTACACGACATACACTTGTTTTCTCTTAGGGTGTACTCACTTTTGTTACCAACCCTTTTGACAATAATGGTGTATGTTGAGTTATTTGCAGATGACAGTAAATCTATATTTCTACACAAGCTGCATATTGACTACTCTAAAATATATCCAAGTTTCATTTCTATAGTATTGTCCCATGAGAAGATTTACTACAATGGTTGCTGAAATGTGAGTGGTGTACGTATTTTTGTGAGATATGTGTGTGTGTGTGTGTGTGTGTGTGTGTGTGTGTGTGTGTATATATATATATATATATATATATATATATATATATATATATATATATATATATATATACAGTATATATATATTTCTTTTTTTTTTCTTCTTCTTTTATGTTTTAGTCTTAAGGCCAGACAATTCAGTCGTCAACACAACCGGAATGTGCGCAGTAAAGGCCAGGAGGCAGAAGAGGAAGAGGAGGTTTGCATTCCCAGTCCACTACACATGTTACTAGCACACAGAAACATGTGGTTTACCTCCAGTGAAAAGTCCTGAACATCAGTTTATGCTCTCACGGCAGCTATACCATATTGAGATTAGAGTTATCAATGAGTGTTTCATCAAAAAAACATAAACAAAAACAAAAACATTAAAAATGGAGACATTTACAGCTGCTTCTTGGTAGACGAGTAGACGAGCAGCGGAGACATGTTTGGGCCCTAAAATTTGTTTCATTCATTGTTCAATTGAAGTCATGGAAGTTTACAACCACCAGTTTAGCACTGTGTATAAACTATCTATATCTATAAATCCCTTAAACCAATGTGAAGTTGTTTGATGAAGTAGTTTCTTGAATCCACGACTTTTCCTCTGTTTTTTTTTTAATCTTAATAGAAACATATCTAGTCTTATTATCTTTTTTATTATTATGATTATTATTATGTTTATGTTTATCGTTTTTTATGCGCTACTGTGTTATTGAGTCAAACAGTGTATTTTAAGGTGAGTGTGTGATTCTTTAGCCAGGATGCTAAACTAGTAGCTATAAGCTTCCATAACTTTTATGTATTTTTACTTAAAAGGTTTGTAGTTTCTGTACAGAACTAAGGAAGCAAACTTTGGACACCAAACATATTATTGATGATTGACTCCATCTGGTGTAAAGAAATATTATATGATACACTGACATGTATATTTTTCACATGTTTATTTTCCAAAATAATTAACTTAGTTAACTATCAACTATTGTTGGATAGATGCATTTTAGAGTTGCAGTGTTTTTAAAGCGGCGTAATTTGGGTAGGTATAGTTTTATGTTGGGTTGCTTACATATTTAACAATTACATAAAACTGCAGATATAAAAAACAACCCAAAAAAAAAAGCAGGCAAATAAAAAACATTTTAAATACACAATATAGTTCACAGAGTATCAGTGATTTTAAAATCATATGCATAAAGTATATGCATAATTGAATAGATTTTAGAAACAGCTGTTTGTTGATTTATTTATTGAGACATACATTTTATTATTATGTTTAGTTATGTTACAGAATTATTGTGTGTCTGGATGTTTCATCAGAGTTTTAATTTGAGAGTTAAAAAAAAAGTTTGTGGAATTGTATAACATTTGTATGTTGTCATGATATTTTTTTTTACTGGCAATTAAATTGTGAGCCATTTGGAGTTTTAACACAAAGATGCCTCATGGTGTTGCTTCTGGGTTCTTCTACTCCACTGATTCTGGGTTTATGCCGAACATCTGGCAGATTTTGTGCAGCTGTACATTAGCAGATAGCGACTCCTCTTTCAGGTGCTCGTTGCTCATGCGAAGTTTTAACACCTCTGCCAGCAAAGCCACCTTGTCCTTCTTTTCCTGAGTGAGAGAACATGAAGGAGAGACAGGAGGACATGGGGTTAATGAGCAGGTCAGTAGATTCCCAGTGCAGTTGTGCTCTGACATTGTTTTTGGCATTAATTTGAAGCTCACCTTCAGCAGATCAGTGCTGAGCCTCATCAGCATGGTCTCCAGGTGAGAGAGTGGGTCACGAAAGTTAATGAGAACATTGTCTCTGGAACAAAATGTTGTACAACTTGAGTCATCCGACACATTAGAGTCATTAAAATAATGCAGGAGTTACTGTATTTACTCAATATTTCTAATTATAACAAAGACGTTTTTAACAAATCACAATAATGTACACACATAAATAATATTGAATAGGAATTGAAAAGCGCCTCAAATTCAATACCTTCCAGAAAAATCGAGTTATAAACAAATATTTAAAAATGTAGTTAATGATAGTTTCTAATCGAATTTCCTTCCTTTAATTTGATAATGTTAAAATGATTAAGTCATTATATGGACTAAAAAAAGCCTGATGGATTATAATGAAGTTAAACAGGCATTGCTTCTTTCATATTCTCAAATTTATTAGTGACTAAAAACAAGGTATACGAAAAGTATAAATTTCTTTAACGAAGAATAACGTCATTTTTGACATGGTAAGTTTTTCAGTGAAGATACACGTATTTAACTTTGAAGGGGTCTCAAGGTCAGCATTTTCAGTCAAATGCAAAGCTGTAAGTTCTTATTTGAGTGTGAAAAGTATTCAGGATTAGTAGGTTTATGATTCTTTTATTTCTTTAAACAGACAATGTGTCCATTACTTAAGCAATTTTGCTGTACTTTATATCAGCTTGGCTTGTCTTTGTGCCTACAACCAAATACCAGCTGTGCTGATATACTGAAATTCTGTACAGTAGCATGATTGCAAGTACAATATTGTTTTTATACAACAGTTCTTTGAACAAGACAGTAATACTGATTAACTGACGTTTCAGACAAAGTAGCTACGGTACATTTATTTTTACTTTGTAATCGGAATTGTTTGCAAAGAAGCCATGCACAAAGGAGTGATGTGTGCTGCACAGCATGCAACATATAGAACGACTGACTGGCCATAGTAGTGCAGTAGCAGTTTCAATAAAACTGATGTTAAAGTGTGACTTTTCGGTTGCAAATACAGACAAGCAGAGAGATACAAAGAAACAGTGTCAAGTGCCAGTGCTGTTGTAGTGTTCGAATGTTGCTTGTCCAATCAAATTAATGGCCCAGTGCTGACTGATGGTCACAGTGAATTGTGCTCACATTTTCTGTTAATGAGGTACATTTCAAAAACCTAACCTAATCTAACCTAGCTATCTAAATAAACTAAATGGAACGCATATCATGTCATGTATTCCAGTATGACTTGGGCAAATTTTTATATCCAAACTAAATTAAATTAGGACATATAACTAATTTTATCCTCTTTTCCGGACGTTTCATTTTGCTGTTTAGAAATTTCGAAAGTCTAAACACTAAAAATAATAAAGAATTAGAGAAAAAAACCTAGATTGAATGAGCAAAACTGTAAAAGATTTGACTCACTCTGGAGCTTCACTGAGAGCATGAGGAAGGTGTGGACTGTGTGGTTCAGAACTCCTACCTGGCTGCATGTCACGGGACTCACCAGACAGGAGATCAGCCACCCCCTGTGCTACAAACACCGTAAATAAAACACACAGGATGTACAAACATGAGCTCTTAAAAATCATGTTGTGTTGTGAAGTCATTACGAGAATTATATATACAGTATTTTTTGGTTCTTTAATTACTTTCATAAGCCTCAGCTGCGTTCACCAGTCTGTTCCAGTCAAGCGTGCAGGCTGTGTTTGTCAGATGCAGAGGATCCTGATCAAACCGTACGTCCTGGTCCGACACCAGTGTGTCTGAGAGACCACATCGTGGTTGGCACACTATGGAAAATAATCTTAATGAATACATTTTTTTTTTTTAATACATCATTATTTTAAAATGACTGATTTTTTCAGTAGTAACTAATGTTACTAGCATTGGGGGGAGCAGCACTGATAAGGTTTTGCTATACAAATAAACAAATTAATAAACAAATTAACAAAATATGCTGTTGGTGTATTTCCAGGTCATTATTTGTGTGAAATTTGAATCTTTCACATTTTTGGCAAAAACTGTGAAAAAATATTTTTTACAAATATTTTTTTTAATTTATGTTGTGATTTTTTTTGGTCAAAATATCTATTAATAAGCCTTTCAGTCACAAATTTTGCCAAATGTCAAGTGTCGTATGAGATAGTCACCTTTTGTTATCACTGTTATCACACATAAAAGATGAGGTTATTGGCTCCTGTCTGCGCTGCATCTTTTTTTAAATATGTGCAGCAGAAAAATGATATCAGGTGTATCTGACTCTAGTCAGGAGCTCTTACCTTTGGTGTCAGACTGCAGAAAGAGTTGGTTTGGTGTGGGAACAGGGCGTCTGGTGAAGACAGGGCTGGAGAACATTAAGGGCGTTGGTAAAGATGAACCTTGATGACACTCAGTAGAACTTCTTCTTGTTTGTTTTAGCTAAAACACAAACAAACATGGCAGTCAGTGTGAAGTGTTGCCTAAGGAAATCACTTTCAGTGTTCGTCATTGAAACAATGGTTTGGATCGTGAAAGAGCACTAACCGAGTCAGTTCCTTCGTCCATCAGAATGAGCTTTTTCAAGTCTTCCACTACAGTGGTCTTGTGAGCAGGTTGTGAGGTACAGCCTGAGCGGAGTGTAGCAATCACACGAGGCTGGCCAAACACATTTTTTGACTTTGTGTCTACCTGCCTGAGTGAAACATCATATAAAATAAAGAATGCTGAAAAAAAATCACATTTGCTTTATTAATCAGTAACTGCAGGTTTTTTCAACTCTAGCAAATTACTGAAAAAAAATTTTATATTAAAAATAACATTGCAAGACTTACATATAATATTTTTAAATTCATATTATTATCGAATATCTAGGCATTTTTCATTTAATATAGATAATAATTTTATTCATCATTATTCAAAGGAATATGTCTTACTGCAATAGTAGATTTTTTTTTCATTCATTTTGCTTTATTAAATGATTCACATTATAAATATTATTTAAAAAAATGTTTTGATTTACTTAACAAAACATAAAAGTAATTTTTTGAAAAAATTAAAGATAAATGTAAATATTATTGTGTAACATATATTTGAATTCTTTCAAACTGCTAGTGATTTAAGT
Source organism: Silurus lanzhouensis (assembly GCA_039877035.1). Taxonomy (NCBI): domain Eukaryota; kingdom Metazoa; phylum Chordata; class Actinopteri; order Siluriformes; family Siluridae; genus Silurus; species Silurus lanzhouensis. The sequence goes on along the minus strand of JBCEWE010000458.1, from coordinate 8,310,113 downwards.
TGAACACACCTTTTATTACTGTTGGTGACTGAATAATTTCCTGCATTAGTTGAGTCCTGTTTGTTGTTCAGTTGGCTGTAGTTTTGAATGCCTCTGCTATGTGACTGGCTGGATGAGGCACAGTTAGAAATATCCTGGGGACTATTAGAAGTGTAACTGGTGCCGTTGTACACGCTGAGCTTACAGTAACCAGTAAGCTTACTATCTCTTTGTAAAATCCGATGGTCTGGTGAAGAAGGACTTTGTGAAAGTGTAAAGCTGTTGTTGAACACATGTGGATCTTGAGCCCATTTCTTCACACTGAAGAAACTCTGTTTTTTTGTGGTCTGAGCTTGGTCACAATGATTCCAAAGATGTTCCTTTTTCTTTGAGATCTCTGTGCTGGTTAAGTTCAGTGAACACTTTTGCATGCTGGAGAAACAACGAGTCTGGACTTCTTGGTCCTTAACATGCTGAAATCCTTGGTCATATGGCTGTTGCTGGATTGGATTTATTGGGTTTGCCTCTGGAAATGTTGGAGAAATTGCAGCCCTCATCAGTCGAGGCTTCTCCACCACTGAGGTCTTGATTCCTTGTGGCCTGGAGGACAGTGCACTAGAATAGACATACGCAAAGTAGTGGAATGGGTCAGGACAAGATTACAACAATATTTTCACACAAAACAGTCCCTAGAGTTCACTCAATGGGGTGCAATAAAGACGTCCAGTGGGTGGCAGTGCTACAGACATGTTGATGTGAAAGGTCAGCAGAAAATGATCAAACTGGATTGAGCTGGATCAGGCACTCTGTACTACTCAAGCGTTTCATGTTAAATCACAAGGGGAATGGATACAACCACAAGATCCCATACACAGTTTTCTAGTCTTATAATGGTTTATCCTTTTAAGAATTCACAGGTGAAACCCTAGGCTTAAATCAAGAGCAGAGAAATCAGAAAATCAGAGAAAATGTTATTGTTCTAATATTAATATTTTATCTCAAACAAGTTTTGTAATATTTTAAATCATTTATATACACATACAATTACAACTTTATTAATAGCAACTTATTGTAACTGTTCCAGTAAACGTTCTCAACCCCCGACTCTTGAAACAGAACCAGTTTAAATAAGATAGTGTTTTGATATTATAAATAAATATATAGTTATTGTATTTATCTAAGACTTCTTTTGAGCAATACATTTAATAGCTGCATTATACACACTTTGATGATTATCATCAATCCTCACCTTTGCTTGAAAACAGCTAATTTGGTGTGAGGTAAAGGCAGAGTATGAGCAGAGTATTCCTTTGTGTTATTGTTCATGGAAAACTCTGCTGAAGGATCACAATGTCTCGATCGGGTGATTTTGGGACTGTAAAAGCCTGGCTGTGCGAGTGGGTGTGGACTACATGAGTGAGCCACACTTGCAGAACTGTCCCATGAGCACTGATCCTGCAGCCATTCACCCTTGAAGTAGAGGTCATGGCTGTCAGGAGAGAATGCGCCTCTTTCTGCAGCCGTTCGAAAACAGTCAGGGGGCAAAAAATGTGCCTGGAAGACAAATATGTGAAGCGATTTGATTACTCAAAGGCAAAGCCCTGAATGTCAGGGGTGATGCAGCAAAACTGAAAATGCAAAGTCACCCTTGGAAGGCTTCCGCAGAACTCCCCGTCCAGATGGTCCTGCTGATCTGAGCTTTTCTCAGCTGAACGAGGGGCAATCACCATGTGCCATCCTTCATCTGAAGAAAAAAGAATTAGATTTCCTGCTGAGGGATAAACCCTTTTAATTATTTCTTTAATAAAAGCAAAAACTGAGTTTTGTATGTAAGGTACCTGCACTGTCACATTTAGTTGATGTGTTCATCCTTGTAAACTCCATCTTCCGATTTAAGCTCCATTAAGGTATGTGTACATATTGTGCACTAAAAAGACGTGCTCTTATTGACTATATAGACAACAAAATCAGAGAAAGAGATGAAAGATGAGTCATTCTTTTTGTTAACAAAAATAGCAACAAATTTCTAGCGCTTTACGGGGTAGGAGAGAGGGAGGGGTAGTTCAGTGGTTAAGATACTGGTCTTCTGATCAGATGGTTGTGAGTTCATATCATACTATCAATAAGCTGCCACATCTAGACCCTTAACCCTCAACTGCTCAGTGTTATGAATGAAATAATTGTAAGTAGCTCTGTATAGGGGAGTCTGCCAAAGCCTAGAAATGTAAATTCTTAAAAAAAAGAGATATTTTTCAACTTCTCAGACTTTCAAGAGGATTTACTGTTATCATCTTAGTTATTCATTGTCCATAGAAGTAGTGGAGGTTCAGAATGCAATGTATTAATATAATGCAGATGTGCTCAGTTATGGCAAACACTCGGCTTGAATAGTTATCTTGTTGGGTTGATCCGCAAGCTGACAAACGTGATTGTGTTGGCGATGATACTAACATGATAACTGAAGCTTTAAAACTGTTAAGCAGATTGTCTAGAAGGTCAAAATCACTGCATCATATTTTTTTAATAGATCAAGGCTAAATGCCATTAAAAACGTATATATATAGATCTATATCGATAATACATAAATTATATCTATAGGTTATATAGAGATATTTGTTTTCCAATGGCTGGGTATTTTCAGCATTAAAGAAGCTTTTGTATTCATCATGTATACATTTTTCTTTTTGACTTTTTTTGTTAACAATTTAACCACAACTGAACAATTCAACCACAAATGGAGTATTTATGAAGTAAGATCACAACAACTTTCACATCTTTAACATACATTTTAATAGCTCATCATATTCCTCTCAGATTTCCAATATAATCTTAACTGTCATATTATCATACTAACTAATAATAAAACAATGTCGTCTAACACATTTCTCTTTTAAACATAAGTAGATTATGTAAAAAGATGAAAGAAGGCATTTGAAAACCAAAACTTACTTAAAAGTGGTTTCTACTCTGTGGCTTCCGTTCCACACTAATCCCAGAGCTCTGGAGCTTCTTCAGAGAACAGTGAGAGGAGATGTGATGGCACTGAGAGCTCCGATTCAACACAACCACACATACAAGATGCACAAGAGGAAGAGCTGTGTGGGATTTGTACTGATACTGAAACAGAGGATGGGATTGTTTTGGGGTTTTTTTTGTCTCTTTGGTGTCAATAGTATAGTTGTGTGAATTGAACCACACTGTGCTATTCAACACTCTATTTATAATGTAACTGATACACATTCTTATGTAACTTTGCAGCATTATACAGAAAGAGAAAAAAGTACACATCAAATAAAATAAAACAGATAGCTAACAGCATTTTATTATCCAGTAATTCTGCAGAGCTAAAGATGTTGAGGTTTTCGTTGGGAGTGACGCCGATGAACAGGATTAGAAGTGAGTTTATTAGAGGGACAGCGCATGTAGGACGTTTTGGAGACAAGGTGAGGGAGGCGAGATTGAGATGGTTTGGACATGTGCAGAGGAGGGACATGGGGTATATCGGTAGGAGAATGCTGAGGATGGAGTCACCAGGAAGGAGGAAAAGAGGAAGTCCAAGGAGGAAGATTATGGATGTGGTGAGGAAAGACATGCAGGTAGTTGGTGTGAAAGAGGCAGATGTAGAGGACAGGGGTTTGTGGAGACGGATGATCCGCTGTGGCGACTCCTAATGGGAGAAGCCGAAAGAAGAAGAAGAAGAAGAAGAAGTAATTCTCCGAACATAATCGAACAACAAAGTCACAGAAACATTTTTAGTTTGCGATAAAAAGATGGATTTGAAAAGAAAAATCAGCATTTTGTTTTTATTTTCTGATATTTGCATCTAGATGCATTAAGCAATTTACAGTAGAACATAACTCCTTTTGTATATTTTGTTTAATGTATTTTCTGTTGCCCAAATGCACCATGTTAGATTTATTGTTGAAATAGTTAAGACTCTGGGTCTGTTTGAGCTCTGGTTTTCATTTGAATTTACTGTATAAAAAAATGATAAATAAAAAAATTTAAAGGATAAAGAAACATGAAGACCAGAGAGCTGTCCAGAGAACTGAAGATGACCAGACTAGTGGAGCTGAAGATGAGGAAAAAAGTAATAAACCACTGGTTTCATAAACAACCAAACCTTAAACAGCTTGGCCAAATTTAGCAGACATTTACCACAACATGCACAAGCACAGTAGACAGTAATGTCATGGCTTCGGCTTGCATGGCTGATTTTGGAACAGTCTCACAAATATATATTGATGATAAAGTTCATGATGGCAGCAGAAGAACATTCTCCAGGAACATTCTCTGTGCTGGTAAACAGCAAGACAAGTCAATGACCCAAAACACACTGCGCACACAACAAAGGACTTCATCAGGGGAGGTTTTCAAATCAGTCAGCAGACTTCAACACAAATGAGAATATCTAACCTTCTGAAGATGAGAAATAACTGAAATAAAGTCATAATTAATATCTAATAAATATAAGGAACAGTTTGTTGAGGTCACTGGCTTGATACAATTACAGCAAGCAAGTCTGACACCAACAAAGGTGACAAACAAAAGTGGTTTGATATGAAATGATTCTCACATTCTTCTTCTTATTTCAAAAACAAATGTCTTCAGCGTAAAAAAGCAGAAACAATCAAATTTGCCTTCCTTTTCAAAGTCTTTCTGAGATGCACTTTGTTAGTGTACAATTACTCATTGTAGCCCACTGTTTGCTCTGCACAAAAGCATTAGCCCACTCTTGTTCTCTATTTGGGATGTTCAACCAGTGACCACCAATCTGTATCTGTTTAACCATCCACATGCTCTTAACTGTGTCTGTGTCTCTGTTTTAGTTAAACCTGAACTGGGTGTGGTCTAAACCTTTTTTTTTTTTTTTTTTTTTTTTTTTTTTTAATGTGTTCATTGGAAGTTCCATCTATTTAAATCAATTTAGTAGTTTTAGTAAAAAAAAATTTTTTTAGGTTATAGTTCAGTTTTTTTATTGCAATGTTTTTATTTTTCAAATAAATTTGAGTGGTAGTTTATTCTCAGTACAGAAGTGACAGGGTTATTTATTAGATCATAGCCTGTTAATCATCTAAGTGTATTTCCATGCACATTGTATTTTATTATTTCTTGGTCATCTGTCTGTGATTTTTGATCAGTCGATTGTTTTTTCAGACAATAGAGACCCTTTGGTACTGAAAGTGAAACATCACTAAAAAATAATAAGTATTATCTCGGAGTAAAGAAGCAGCTGGTGCTAATGCTAATGCTAAGACTACAGACTTCACACAAGACCATTTTTTTCATTGACCGGGGTCATGCAAATAACTAAAAAACAATTATGTGCATGTTATATTCTTCTTCTTATTGTTATTGATTTCATTATTAATTCATGAATAATAGCTCACATTCTCATAATACAGAATCAGTAGGAGCTTAATTTATCGGTGCACAGAAAAAACTGCCACTGAAACAAGTGTAAGAAATTGGTATAAGAAAAAGGCAAATTAAATGATCTATGGCCGGTGGTTGGGGACCCCTGACCTACTGTATACTGCAAGGAGGTTTTCATTTCCAGAGTCACCTTTGGCTTGTGCATTAGGAATCAAAATAAAAAAAATCTACACCTGAAATTATGTAAAGCTGATTTGTGGTTAAACACTACAAATAAAGTGGATTTAAACTGAGCTGAACCCATGCTGTAGGTTCAGATGATGTATGCTACATTTAGACACCATGGGCAGTGGCATGGTTATGGCACAACTTCAGGTTTGTAACACCCTTTTTACATACTTAAACCCTGTGACCTGTGGATTTGGGGAACCTCACCAACTGGGTTTTTAGTTTGATGGGATTCTTAGTGCTATACCTTGTTACTTAAAGGTATTTTTAATTATGAAGCAACTTTCTGATTGATTATGTTTAGACTTTAGGAAACACTGTGCGAGGGCATTGTGTACTCTCTCTCTCTCTCTCTCAAGTGTATAATGAAAATGTCCGGAGCTCGGCAATTATATAACCTTGTGATTTAGTGTGCTGAAATATTTACGAAGACAAATACTTCATTATACGAACACCAGGTAATGTTTATTGTGTTGACGATAAAAATCAACACCGTCAAAATTACAGCACAGAAATCCGGAGTGATATCAGAAACTAGAACAGCAGCGCAATCACAAAACTCTAAATCACAGAATTATCATCAAGTCCACAGTAAGAAACAAGGCACAAACACATGGACTATATATTCGCTTATAGCATAATCCTAGTTCCCAAAAAAAAGAAGGGCCCAAAATTGCAAAATCACCCAGAGTTATCTATCCAGATTTTGCCGTATATACAATTTTCTGGTCCTGGTGACGCATCCACACACATTTCTTGCAAAGAAAATCACTTAGGAATGTGTAGTACAGCATAGGTCAATGTCCAAGATGCGAGCTTAAAACTGTTAGGAGACTGAATACACATTAAACATCACTTCCAATATTCTAAATTAAATCTCTCTTTTCACAAATTAATGTACCAGTTTAACAAGCACCTGACTGACTTTGGTTGCAAACGAACGCTAAAATGTCTAACAGATCTACAAGTAGATTTAAAGGTTAAATCATTTCTTTTAAAGTAACAACACTGGAAAAACTGGAACCTACAGTACAAATTCGTTAATCAGCCACTAAAAAGACGTTACTGGTTCCCGCTCAATGTCGATCCACAAAATATAAACTACACCATATTAAAAAAATAAAATTAAATAAAAATCTATATACACTGGTACATTTACAGACGTTTGCTTCAGAGAGATGAAACGTATTCATTCTCACTGCCCAGAGATCAGGTCAGTTAAAATATGAATAAAATTGTCCAGGCCCCAAAGGTAGCCGTCCTCTCGGTTCCCCTCCACCCACGGGCTGCGGTGATCCAGTGTGAGAGGAGGAGGCACGGGCATGGTCTTCCCAAAATCAATCATCCACACACCAGCACGGCCGCTCCGGTCATGAACAAACAGCAGCGAGCTTCCCACCACCTTCAGCCAAAGACACAAGAAAACTGGTTAACCAGCATATTACAAAAATATAATAAAATAACTGCACCCACCGAACTGCAACTGAACATAAGTCTGATGCTGAAAAGTTACATTTCTGGTATAATACAATTTTTTTTTTACAGAATAAAGCGTGTTATTGTGTGGAGGTGAAATGTTCTGATGAGCAAAAGTGACACATAAATAATTAGTTTGTTTGTAGCAAGCAACTTTGCACCACGATGCCATTTCATCATTTTAGTGCTTCAATGAATGTTATTAACGTCACATCCTGGATATTTTCAAAACAACTTGTATTTCTTACTTTTGTTCAAATACAAACAAACCAAACTGTCTGACGCAATCATTTTGTCAGAACAAGCAGCTACAAAGGAGCATACGATCCTGAATTTTTTTTCTTGTCATCATTTTATTTTCAAGCATATTTTTCATTTGATTTACAAATTATTATTATTTTAAGCATTTACTGACAGAAAGCAAAATGACTGATTACAGAATTTGATCTTATATTCGAGTTATAATAATCTCAATATTAGCAGCATTTGCCCGTATACAAGTTTTCACTTGGTAAGATACAGAATCATGTTTTTGTTGTATACATAATGACTGTTAAAATAAAGAAATAATTTAAAAAAAGATTAAAATATATCTGATGAATACATACATTTTCAACCATTAACTGCTTCACTGGGAACAACAATCAACAGGAACTACAATGCTTACATATGCATGATTTAAAAATCAAAGCAAAAACAGACAACATCCCTAATATTACCTAATAGATGCCTTTACCATTATGTCATATCATATTATTAAATAAAAACAAAAATATCCGAATATAATTTCAAAAAAATCAAATTTTTACCTCATGTGTTCTGAAGAACTCCGATTTCTCAAGAACCAGGCGTAGCTCTTTTAATCTCTGTTGATAATTTCTCTGTAATTCCAAAGAACATTATGTCATAAATAACTCCGACTGTGATGCATTTCAATGAAGAAAAAATACAATTCCTGACATACCAGCAGTGGGACATCGCTGTCAACAAAATCCTTTAGAGCCTGCATCACCTCCTCCTTACACTTTGTCCTTTTAAAATTAGTGTTGCATGTTCCGTCGGATTTCTGTACATGGACGAGAGAAAAGGGAAACACCGCTCAGAACGCAGTTATGCACCAATACAAATGCAATATTCCTCTTGCACAAATCACCTTGATGCCCTCGATGCGGAAGCCCAGTGTAGCTGTGGAGCTGAGTGTTTCTCTCCATTGCATGTATCTGGTTTTCAGTACTGCTTGCTGAACATTTTCCTCTGGAGTCGGAGCCATAGGGTCCACTGCTACCATTTTCTCATACATGTCCTTACGAGGCTGAGGACGCTTCCGTGCTTTCTTCAGTTCCTCCTCCAAATAGGTCCTGATCAGACATGAACCAGGCAACAATTACAACTTTTTATTCAGTGTTCATGAAATTGTACAGTTTATCTATTAAATTATTGTGGAACAATAAAACAAGTTCCTTCGTGTTATCGCTTGTCACAGGATCCCTCATTCCACCATCCCTCATTTATAGGATTTAAATCTGTGACTGGCTTTGCAGTGTTCTGTTGGTATACATTATATATCTAAAAGTTTGGGGACAACTGACCATCACAGCTAAATCAGTTACCCCAGCTGTTCCACAAAGTTGGAAGCACAAACATGCCAAAGTCTCTTTGTACATAATCCAGAGAGGACAGTTGGGTTTCAAGGTTAAACTCCTGCACAAAGCCTGGGCCTCAACCCCACTGAACATGACATACTGGAATGCTGACTGCACCCCGAGCACCTTCTCCCCTGACAACAGAGCCTGAACTCTGTAATGCGAATGCTGAAATAAGCTGCCTGATTTAAAAAAAAATAATAATACTGAATTGGAGAATCTGAATTTTATTAGATTTTTGACTAGAATAAGTTGAATACAAAGAATCATCGAGGCAAATTATTTCCCACAATGCTTCGTTTAGTCTATTTAACTTGACACGGAGCACTGCACCGCCTGCTAAACCCTGGAGCGCTCTTGACAGGTAACACAAAAGATTCTGCATAATGTGAAATAGAGGAATTGGAAGAACACAGCGAGGGGCGAGGGGAAGATTCAGGCCAAAGAAAAACGACAGAGTTCGACAAAGACAAAGTTTGGCATCATTTCAAATTGTAACATGGGGAAAAAATATTAATAAATAAAATTAAACACTCTACAGTGTGGTTATTAAATACTTAATAGGCTTAGTTTTCAGATATTCTTGTACACAAGTTCAGCAATTAAAAAAATAAATGATAATAAATATAAAATAATTACTTGTTCATCTTAAGAGCCCTTGTATTATTTTTATCTTGTATATTTAGCATTGCTCTTTATTAATTGCCCTAGTTGACAAGACTTTTTTTTTTTTTTTTTTGCTGTTCTGAGATTTTATCTCAGTATCTACATTCAAGGTTTTTTTTTCTGTAGATACTGAGATAGAATCTCAAAACAGCAAAAAAAAAAAACAAAAAAAAAACCTAAAACTGAAAGTGGTTCATTCTAAATAAATTTTCCAGACAAGAAATATTGTATATAATCAGTGCTATGAATTAAACAGTCTAGTTTTCATTATTAGGACTAAACAAAACAAAAAATCTTTTTGAAGTCACTAAAAAATATCACTAGCATTTAAATGATCTTTAATAACAATTGATTTAGATTTTAAATCGACACACTCAGTAGGCTAAAACAACCCGGAGCTCACCGGCTTCCCATTTTGCAGTCCATTATGCAGGGTGTGTCAAAATAAGACAGCAAATCGTCCATGAGGTTGTAGTCCTGCCCGTCTCTCTGGGTCATGCCATGATACCCGGGCACGAAGGGCCGCAATATGTCACCCATGAGCCGCTGCAGACACTGCTGCTCGTACACACAGTACTTCTTCAGCAGCTTCCCATCACGGCTTGTCTGAAAATTACCTGTGAAACCAGAGAAAAGCATGTGAGGCGAATAAGGTTGTGGTGATGACATTTGACATTGCAAACAAAACAAATGAACTGGAATAAGTGTGAAGCTCACAAGACATAAATATTGCAGCTGAACACAAACCTGCATGGCCAACCACTTGCACCCACGGAGAGCGCTTCTGTAAAGGAACCACAAAAGGAGACCAGTTCACCATGGTTTTATTCTTTTCCTGCAAAGGACAGTTTCCAAAGTTCAGGTCAAAGAGCCAAATTTATTGTGTTTCTTATCCAGTTTATGAATTAATTTGCTTCACAGAATAAAAAAATAGCAGCCTGAAAGAAAAATCTCAAGTAAATAAATAAAACAAATTTAATGTCACCCAAATGTGAGGAGAGATGAAAGAAACAGTCAGATTTTTTCGCCTGTATTTAATTTAAAGTACATAAAACTAACCAGTTACATAATGTTCTATATTTGCAAACCAGAACACATGAACCATACCAGATTAAACACAGCAGGTTTGAACTTTTTGAAACGCATTTTTCTGTTCTGTTGTAAATCATTTACACAAATGCATGTGATTGAACAAGCCACAACAGAAGATCTGCTACAAAATACAAGCTGGTTCATGTTTAGATAACTGAAGTCACTGAACTTGGGCTGGATATTTCCACTCGTTTATCAGCTCTGTCATAATATTGTTCGAGTGCTCAGTCTGCGTCCTTGAAATATTTTTTTGTGTCTTCATTCAAACCAAAGTCTACCATCTGATGACGTCTTACCTACAAGTCAAGTCAAGTCAAGTTAATTTCTATAGCGCTTTTCACAACAGACATTGTCTCAAAGCAGTTTTACAGAAATTAACAGTTAAGGCGAATGCTGTGTATTTATCCCGGATGAGCAGCCATGGCGACTGTGCCAAGGAAAAACTCCCTTAGATGTTATGAGGACATAACATACATTGAATATCCTAACTTTAAATGCTCAAGGGTAGTGGAACAGTTTCGGCTTGCTTTCGAACCTTGCTTTGGTGACTGCCTGAACAAGCCAGAGCAGATTAGAGAGAGTTTACTGGCATGCTAGTCGAAGGATGAGGCATAATACCGATCCACAGAAAATGACACAGTGGCTTAGCTGTTCTGAGCATGATTTTTTTGATCGTCTGTCAAATAGCAATTTACACACAAAAAAAAGTTCTTGCTAATGTAAAGTGCTAATATCAGGCAACATCTTATAAAATTTTGTACCGCTTGAAAAGCTCATATCAGCTAATAACAAACTGAAGAAATCCCATATTCACTGTGGGCAGTGACAGCAGCGACTAGCTAGTTAGTGTCTTTGTTCGTTAAAAACATTTGCTTGTTCTTCGTTTATGGCCAATGATGAAATTAGCATATAACTTAATTATTTCTTTACGTTTTACTCCATAGTGAATAGAAAAGATTTTTCCACACAGACATCATGACTAAAGTGGTCAGACAGCTACATGCTGGAGCTAAAGCTATTCAGTTTATAATCAGATAAAATGTCTGCAACGTTCCTGCAGTGCTCCAGTCGGAATATCATCCGAATTGGTTCTTTTTTTTGGTTTTAAAAGGCAAAAACATTTATTGTGGTGAAGAAACATACAAATAAAAAACATTTATTAAAATCTGGAGTTTTCTGGACCGTTAATGTCATTGATTTAAATTCACTTAAATTTTGACCAACGGGAATGGGTTTCCTCTGCACAACACACATTTGACAAGCAAAATAATGCGAAATGCAGAGGTAGCATTATTAATCATTCCTGTTCAGTAATGCTGCCAAATTCGAATGCCTGGTCATTAACAATTTTAACATTCATACAAACTTTACCCAAAAGTACCAACTTATCTGCTAGTGTAATATCGAGGACAACACACAAGTAACCCAAAGTTAATTTCCTCAAATTCAACAATCTTATATAATCGAAAATCAGTGATTATGCCTTTGGTGTAATCATGCATCATAAACAATAAAATAGTTTCATGGATATGGAAGGACAATAAAGATCGTTTAAAAAAAAAAAAAAAAAAAAGAAAGAAAATACACAAACTACCACATAAGGACACTTGATTTATGAGTGCCCTGCGCTAATCACAAAAGTCTTTAACATATCGGTTTCAAAATCTTCAAACCCCACATCTCCAATCCTTACCTCAGTCTTCAGCTCGCACAACTAACTCCTTCTACACTAGCGCCCATCAAGCCAATCATTGACCATGCTAAACTTGCTAAACTTATCAAGCAATATACTGCGCTGAGTGATCGCTCCCTCATCTTACACAATAACTGATGAAACATTTACAGAATGGACTTGTTTTGCTAATGCCACAGACCAGGAAGCCACTCGTAATAAATAAAGTGCTCTTTCTGCTCATTTCCGGTAAAAGCACTCCATCTGGGTACTCATTTTCACAATCTACATTTTGGAACAAATTAATTCGAATCTCTGGAACTATTTAGAATATATGGCAGTTAAAGAATGTTGGAACACCACCACACCTCCTACCAAAGTCTGGTGCTGGTGTGAAGCTGTAATGGGATGAATGACCGTTCACTTCAGAAGTTTGAATTAGTTAAGAATTGTAGCTCTATCATGACAGAGGTCACATCAGCCCAACTGCAATTCGCATTATGCTAAACTGGTAGTTGTTTAGTTTGATTACTTTTAAGCGATATTAGCCAAATTTTGTACACCATGCCAAGACGTCAGACAAACCACTCTCTGGATAAGCTTGCTACATAAAGGATGTTGATTCTGGAGGGTGTGGTCTTAGAGAGAATGTAGGGGTAAACTTAAACAGGGTTTTTCCCCCCCTAGGTGTGCACCACGCAACAGTAAAAAAACAAACAGCCAGCAAGTCCAGCATGAGCAATACTATCAAACTAAATTTGTTGAAGCATATTAAAGACAGATGTTAGGAAACTGCAGAAAAAGGATTAAACAGTCTGAGATCCTGGAAGTGTCCATTTCTACCAGACCCCAAAATTTATAGAGTCCCTTATCCACATAATTTCCAGTTCCACCATCATGACATTCTCCAGAACACAAAAAGATGGCAGAAGAGGAATCCCACCATCTCCAGTGAGCAGTGCATCCAATGTGATGAACGTATAAGTCAGGGGTGTCAAACTCAATTGCACAGGGGGCCAAAACATCAAGCACACTTTAGGTCACGGGCCGAACAGGACAAACATTTATTGAACACACTAAAACAAATGTTTTTTATCATAAATATGAATAAAAAAAAAAATAGGAATATTATTCCACAATAAATCAACTTAAATTTAAAAATTTTAATTTAAATATTTAAATATTTTGCTCTCCATAAAAATATATCCTGTCAAATTTATACAAATTCGAAACATGAACATGCTGCAAAAAAAAAAAAAAACCCTGGAAATATAAATAAAATTTGTGCTTTTCAGCAAAAGCTAAAATAACAGCAAATCAAAACATTCAGTTTTCTTTGCTCTTTTACCATTTTGTCGCACACCATCATGCAGCTCTTCAAGCAGCTTCACTTTGTGATTTTGCTCTGGTGGAAAAACATCTGCTGAAATGTCAGATTCTTCTTTGACTCTTCTACTTTCTGTATCTTTGTTTTTTTCTGCTCTACATTCAGGTTTTTCAGCTTCTCCTGATGTTTTGTCTCGTAGTTCCGTCTTAGATACAATTCCTTAATTACAGCCACATTAGCGCCAGTAAACATATACTCAGAATCCCATCGGTTTTAAAACGGCTCTGTTTTCAGATTCAGCTTTTCTCTTCGCCATTGTGAGGGGAGAGCTTTACAATAACTTTACAATAGGGTTGTATACATTAACAGAAGCTTGACTTGTTTGACGCTGGAATGTTCCCAGGTAGCATACCCTTTGGCAAGGCAGCTGAAGCGCTGCATTATGGGATCTGTAGTTTGTGTGTTATCAGCGCTTCATAACGCCGGGGCATTAATAACAATTATAATAGATCTAAAAAAAAATAAATCATCTCGTAGGCCAGATATAATTGTACGTCAGGCCGGATGTGATTCCTTGTGTTTGACACATATGGTACAAGTGCACAAAATACTGAATGATGAAATGCGAGGCAGAACTCTTCAATCTAAAACATTCATCAACCACAGATTGTGTTTTCTTTAAAATTGGGTTCTTCTGGTTGTCTACAGCATCAGGAATATGATGTATGCTACTGGAACGTTAAACATGCACCAGTGTAGCTGTAACTAACACAAACAAACAATAGATTCATCCTAAAAAAATAATTAATTTAGAAAGTGCAAACTATAACTGTAAAATTAACATACTTTGGAGTGCTGTGGACAGGTAACATAGACGATGCTGCAGAATGAAAAATAGAGGAACTGGGAGAAAACAGCGAGGGATCATTTCAAACTAAAAGAAAAGACTGTACTATGCACTAATTGGGTTTAGTTTTCACAGATATTGTATGCAATTTCAGCAATACAAATGTTAATCTTTCTACAAATAATTTTTCTTCTTCACATTTTGAGAGACTCGTCTTCTTTTCTCTTGTATATTTAGTATCGCGCTTAAAAAAAAGTACTTCTTATCCGAGTTAGAGCGAATGAATTACTGGTTGAACACTCGATTACTAAAATAATCAATAGCTGCAGATGTATTTTATATTTTCGATTGTCCAAAGTAGCTTTGATGACCACCTGGCAAACTCACAGCATTCTCTCACCAGAGTCACATGGAAAGGTTTTCAATTAATAGATGTGTTTTAGACCATCAATTGTCTTGTGCAGAGGAATGAGTGAATACAGAGTCAATAGCCCTATTAATGCTAGTACATTTGTTCTCCATCAGGTCAAATGATCCCAAAAACACCTCTGGCGTTCGTAAGACCCATTTGTCCAAGAAGAGAGTGATGGAGTGCTGCAAACTTGAGCCTCCACAATCTAACTACAGCCGAGATGGTTTGAGGTGAGCTGGATTGGAGAGTGAAGGAAAAGCAGTTAACATGCACTTAACACCTCTGAGAACTCCTGAAGATTGTTGGAAAGCATTCCAGGTGACTGCCTTATGAGGTCGACTAACAGTGTGTGCAAAAGCTGTAATCAAAACACTGCCACCTTCGTAATACTGCTTTTTTTAAAATCAGATTATGAAAAATACTAATAAGAAATGACGCATTATAATGAATATGAAACGACAAAGAAGCAGGACAACAAAAACGGAAAAACACAAGACGAAAATGACCTTCATGCCAGTAGATGTAGTGGCTGAATGTGGAAATGAAACTGGAATCGGTGCATGGACGCGTGAATCAAACTCACCGCGTTTCTCCCCTCA
Organism: Silurus lanzhouensis; assembly: GCA_039877035.1. Classification (NCBI taxonomy): domain Eukaryota; kingdom Metazoa; phylum Chordata; class Actinopteri; order Siluriformes; family Siluridae; genus Silurus; species Silurus lanzhouensis. Next base: position 8,294,796 of record JBCEWE010000458.1, on the reverse strand, counting down.
CTGAACTCCTCCTCGTACTCCTCAAAGCTGGAGGTGGGAGAGAGGCCCACAGAGGAGCAGTCTGAGAGCTTCCTGAGCCCGAGTGAGAAGGCGGGGGAGCCGCCAAAGCCGCTGTCTGAGCACAGCGACTCCTCGTCGGGCTGCGAGCCGCAGGAAAGTCCGCTAGGTTTGGGCTGATCGAGCTTCTCGGTCTGGGCCACGCACGGTTCACAGGTCACAACCAGTTCAGGAGGAGCAGCTCGCACAGCGACAACACGGCTCTGCTGCTCGGGGTGCAGCGCTGAAAGAGTCGACCAGTGAAAGCTGTGGATCATATCTGCAACATCCGGACATGGAGCAGCGCTGCTGGGCGTTTTAGTCATCCTGATCACTCGTGCAGTATGAGCCCGCAGCTCCCAACCGCTCCTTTAATCCTCCAGCACAGATCGGGGTGTGTTTTACACAGGGCGTTTACTCGCCCATTAATTCGCATTAATCTGTTCACGTAACCGTGATCGCATTATCTTCACCCGACTCGCACATTTCTCTTAATTCTGAACCGGTGCTCGCAATAGAAACACGCCTGGCGCGTGCGGCTCTGCACCGATTGCGTGTTAGCAGCGGATTCCGCTTCCTCGCCTGCGCTCATTGGTGAATGGCGCTGGCCACGCCCCCTTTGATCCTTTCCTTAAAGTTAAAGCACTGCTTAATCCCATTGTTATTATAAAGAATATAAATAACTTGTTACAAATCACAGCAAATAAAACCCACATACAATTTCTCTCATTTTACAATAATCATTATCTCAAATTTCTTACACACGCTTCATCTTTAAACAGCATTTGAAATTAATTTTACATATAAAAAGTAGTATGTAAAGACTTTTCATTCATCCCTTAACCTTGGACTTGCAGCTGAAAATGGCCTTAACTAGAAATGTTAACAGTTCCTGATAAAAGTGGGCTACATACACAATTTAAACATCTTTAAAAAGAAGACACTTTGAGCTTCACTGTCATTATTACTACATTATTATAAAGTTTATATTGCTCAAAAAGATAAGTTATAGATGATGAAATATCATTGAAAAAAAAAAAACAATTTCTTCATATTTAAATACATGAAATCAGTCCTGGAGCAATCCGGGAAAGTAATAGGTTAAAAGCCACATGTCTCAGGAGTTTATAGATATCATGAAACACGAGATTCCTACAAACATTTATTTGAGACTATGTCTGGTTCACCCCTCTCTGCACCCACCAGCCCAAATTTAGGACTCACAGCTGAAATGCGCTACCTAACTTTAAACTAAAATAAAATAAAAAATGTGCTACATACACAATTTAGATATCTTCGGAAAGAAGACACTTCGAGCTTTACTGTCCATCCATCAAAATTGATATTGCTCGAAATGATAAGTTAGTTAGATAAGTAAAAGATGATGAAGTGCCATGGATGTACATTTCCTGCATTGGACATTATTTTCATTTCATTTATAAATACATGAAATCAGTCCTGGAGCAAATCCAGAAAAGTACTGAAAGCCACATATCTCATGAGTCTATATTTTAAATTTTATCAAGATTTTCATGACAAATTAAATTCCTACAAACATTTATCTCAGACAATGTCTGATCCTTTTCTCCCTTCCCCTGTTTGAGAGACACCTGCTAAACTCAGGTAGTCATTCATACTCTATTCATACAGTCTGCATAGAAATGAATGGCTAACCATTAAAGGCTTTTGTTATACATGTTTGACTATTGTTGTTGATTTGGCATTCATACTGATGACCAGGTAGCCAGACAAGCTATTGTTTTACAGTCATGGCCATTCATATTGATGTGCGGCCATTTCAATCTCAACAATACACACACACTTTCTTTTTAAGCATTTCTCTTATAAAAAACAAACGGGCAAAACCTAGAAAACCTATAATGGTTTAAAATTGTAAAGGGAGATATATTGTAACTTACAGATGTAAAATAGCATCTCCATGCAGATCTCCATGTCTGTTTGTTACTTCGCCCCAAGAACATTTTCCACATCGCTGATTTGCGCAAATCTCCAATAAAACTACTTTTTTGATTGTCCATTTTTTTAAAAATTTTTCTTTTTTGTTTGTTTGTTAACAAAGTCCAGTTAGCACGAGATATAAACATGCTGGTTGTGCAGAACTCAGAGATGCATCTGTTCCTGGTTCGTCACTACGCACGTGCTGCTTCGGCCAGTAAGAGTTTGTAAAGAGTAATAAAACTAAAACTCTCACAGGTGAGGTATAAAATCCTCCCATATATCGTTAGAATCCTGCACTTATTGGCTACATTTTCCATCAGTCATCAGGACACCTGCCTGTAAAGTGAAAGCTCAAGCCCAAGAAGCAGTGGATGTGTTTGTGACTCGTTATTACAATAATAATTTAAGTAGTGCATCTCTATGCATATTGTATTTGTGTACAAAATACATCTGTTATACGTTTCCCATTGATCTGAAATCGCTGCTTGAGGCTTAGAGCTTTAGAATGATGTATAGTTAGTCATGGTTACTCTTCTCCCTTTTTATTTAATCTATTGCTAAACATTAACACCTGAGAACAATGGGATATCGGTTGCGTGGCAACCCCGACGACTAAGAGGGTTAACTATAGTTAGAGTGACTATCACTATAAGCATATTCTAATTATATAAAATTATCATAATTTGACTTATTATTAATATGAAATAATTTCAACAATGCTTTAAGGAAAATGTAAGTGCAGATTGAAATCTTAAAAACAAACAAACAGGAAAGTGGTATTGCATTATAAAATATAAACCCAATGAAACTGCAATATGCAAATATATTTTGGGGAAAAAAAGGGTCGAGTTCAGATTGGATTAGGTGGATCCCAAATGCAGCTTCACCATCTCTTTTTTTCCTCACCACTATGGGATAAAAAAATCAGTATATGATAAACTTGCATGCTTTTAACAATAGTCAGGAGGCAATTAAACTAATTAAAAAAATATATATAAATGCATTTGCTGAACATCCCTGTCTCCTATATCAGAATCTTTTCACACACCAGCCTGCCACTTTTCTAGCATTTTATATAAACCCAGAGATTTGTCCTGAATGATATGTGTGTGAGAGAGGACACAGCAGATGCTACGCCAGATGGATAAGCTGCAAACACACAGCACTTCTCATTAAAAGATGTGATCCAGCTGTGACAGGGTACAGCAATCCACCACACTTTATCCGAATCCTTTCTCCAGTTACAGCACAGCTTAGGTCTAGATAACACCACATCATGTGTGTTAGTTACATTTATATAACAGCAACACTGACAGTACGGCAGCTATAAATCTAGGGTGAAACTCGCATGCTTCTTTTTAACATTTTATTCATAACAGCCTGAGGCTCTAAATAACAACTTTGTGAAAACATTTTGGTGGAATAATAAATAAATTATGGCTTATTACACTATGTGGCCCATATTTCACTAACAATTTAGTGGAGCGTACAGGTAGGTATTCATTATGGAAAGCCAGTAATTTGCAGGTCAGAAAAAAAAAAAATCTACCATCTAAAGAAACAGTTCTTTCCTAAATAAAATATTTCCTTTTTGTAGTCAAAACCCACAATAAACATTACTCATCTAAAACATTTTTGCTTCTACAATTTAAAAATGGAGCTTCAAGGTTGATGTTTATAAATAATGTACATGGTGCATTGAAACACCTGCTTATCTAAATCTCTTTTTGGTCCAAATAACTCACCGGTGGGAAAAAGGTGGCAAAGAGATGAAAACATTCATAGCTCATAGATCTTTAGTCTGTGCAATATCAAATTAATGGTTAAAATGTAAAATAAATGTGCATAAATCCATTATATGCAAATAGTGTAACTGACTCACAAACAAAGACCTTTAAGGAGAGGGAAAGGTTTGCCAAACAGGAGGCAATTAGCGTATATTTCTTAGCAGTATTCACCTTGGCGTTCCAATGGTGTAATAAAACATAATGCAAAGTATGATTGAGCTGATCAATCACATCTCATATGACCTGTGACATGAGTTAAAACATTGTGTAAACTTTGCATGTGTGCTTATGTTTCAAAACAAACCTTAAAAGGTTTTAGATGTAAATGAGTGGATCACAATTAATCAGTCAACCACAATCCCATTGTATGTCACCACCATAAGGGGACATTATCTTAGAAAACGAAATTGAAGATATAGGTAAAGAAATATGAATTAAAATCTTTGTATAAAAATGTTATAAAATGTGTACAAATTGGTTAAAACAAGAGCTACACCACATACAAATATCCTAATTCACAAACACAGCATATACAACTAGTCACATAAAACCCTAAGAGTCCTTCAAGTCAGTGTTAGTCAACACTGACTTGAAGGGGACTCTTCAAGTCAGAAAAGGACTCACTCAATCATCAGAATTGTCCATTCTGATGAATGTCATCACCTGCTTGTGCAATAAAACCCTAAAAGATCAATTCCACCATTTATTACTAGCGTCCTGTGTCCAGGTCTCTCATGTACTCCTGCAGGGCCTGGAGGCGTGCATCGATCTCAGACAGGTCTGCTCCTGTATCCATAGAACTCTCTGACATGGAGGCAAAGGTAAAGGGAATTTTTTTTTTATTATTAATAATTAGCAAATAGGTTCAATTATTAATACATTGGTTCATATTATACAAATTATAATAATGCCAAAAAAGGTGCATCCGTCCTGAATGTAAAAAGAGCCCGGTTTACAGCATGCTAACAATGGTAACCTGTTTCTTATCGATTTCTATTTCCGCTGTTTCTTTCCTTCACCCTGCTTATATGCTCGTCCCCCACACATTTGAAAAGCTGCAGCAAACACTGTTCATATGCTTATTTAATCTGAATGAAACCCAGAAATCCACAGAGAAGATGAACAACCACCTCAGAAATACACAGCATTAACGTAATAAAGGATTTTTATTTCACTGTATTTTTGTCTGAAATAATTTAAAAACCATGTCTAAATTCAAGCTTAGAACAAGTTTTTTTTTTCCTTTAAATATCAAGAAATTTGTCCAGACATTATATCCTATAGCACTTTAACTATAACTCTTCATCAAACAGATACAGTCGTCATGCCTACCTTTTACTCTTTGTGTTGGAGTGCTACACATTGGCTTTTTATTCAAGTGTCTTCCTCTCATCTATGGACAAGAAACAGTTTATAGTTTCAGTGAAAGTACAAACAGAACTTTTGACCTCAAAGTCACTTTAAAAGGTGTTAAACCTGAAACTCACCTCAGCTGGACCATTATACGCTAGTTTTCTTCCCCTGTGTAAAAGAAGGAATATTTAAAAAATCCAAACACTACAATGCATGAATTTATGCATCAGTAAAATATGAATGCATGTTGATTTTAGTGACCTGCTATTTAGAGGCTTGGCGAGATCCTCAAACTCAGCCATTGAGCTTTCAGAAGAGTGACGACTCCTCCTGCTCTCCACAGAGGTGCTCCTGCCCCGGCCGCCACTCCCTCGTCTAATCAGCTGAGGACCGTGCTCTCTGGACCGTGAACGACCGCGTTCATTCAAAGCTGGTGATGCCAACATGTCCCTTCGAACTTTTCTTTGGCTAACAAATTAAAATATATAAATCACTTTTTTATAGAGAAACAACAAGTGCAGTAAGAAAACAACTGAAGATCCACTGTGGTGGTCATGAAAACAAACAGCCTCACTTCTTCAGTTCTGTTTCTTTTTGGCGTCGTTGTCGCTCTTGAATGTAAGATGTTGGGTCAAAACGAGGCCCCCGGGACCCTGGCGGTAAAAAAGAAAAAAAAAAAGTGATCTTTGTCAATTGTCTAATCTATTATTTTCAGTTTAATCACAAATCTTTCACAAGCTAATGTTCAGCTAATGATATTGCGGACAAGCGAGTGCAACAACCAGAACGATTTGGCTGAGAGCAAATCCACCAGGCAAAGTTTGGAAAGTGGAATTTGTCCACGTCTGCCTAATCTGCTATTAACACAAAATAAAATGGATTTTATTTTTCAGTTTCATTATCATTTTCACCCCTTGACAAACAAGATGAATAAATCTAGGAGGTGAAAAAATTTAATAGTAAGTGCTAAAGGCATAAAGAAACAGAGATACAGCACAATCAGTTCACCATTTACTAATTTACCACACAATATAAAAGCACGTGCCTGTGGGAGATGGTAATGGCCGTGACAAGTGGTTGCGTGCTCCTGAAGAACCTGATCTTCTCCCTCTATCTTCTGACCTCCTGCTGTGATCCTCTGCTCTCTCTCTGGACCCTGAGCGAGTTCTTACTCCTGCTCGGGGTAAACCACGCTCCCTTGAGGCGGACCGTGGAAAATCTGCCTCACCCCTGGACCCACTCCGGCCAGACAGAACTGGTGTAATCCTCCTACAAGTGTGAGGCAGGAACGACTCAAACACTAGCACACAGGATCTGAGAGGTAGACTGTAATAGATCAGACAGTTACATAGCACTTACCCCCTGCGTAACACGGCTAGTTCAGTGGTCAGACTCTTCACACGTATACGTAGAGCTCGCTCCGAGGCCCTTAGATCCTCCAACTAGGAATGTAATAGAATTTTGTATTATTGGTGGTAACAATCACTACAGTACTTTTAGCTATTTTATCTCGATATTTGATATGGACAAGCAAAAAAAAAAATCATTAAAAAAAAAATACCTACTTATTTAACATTATACATAAGATCTCAATCATTCATCTGGTTTTGAAAAAAAATTAAATTGCCTTACAGTTTTCATTATTTGTACTAGAAAGTTACTATCTGCATGTCAATATGTAAAAAAAGGCACGTGCAAATTTTGAAATATAACCTGAATTCTATAGATTTTTTTATCAGATTTTGACAGGAAATCATCAATAAAGCAAAAAATAAAAAATACAAAACATTTTGCAGGTGTCTATTAAAGTGGGAGCTACAAGCCCCTTTAATTACGCTATTATGTTTGAAAATGTAAATTTTAGAAACCCCATTATGTCCAAAGATAAATGTCATATGGCTGGAAATAATATTTCTGCCAATATTAAACTCCAAACATGGCTACCCACATTACACAATTACATTTTGTATACGCATTTTTTTATTGGAGTGAAAACAATAAAAAAAAGTATGGAACAAAATCTGAGACATGCAGCAAACATTTCAATTATCAAAGACAGACTTCAGAACTTTGAAGAACATAGAAATCATCTGAGTGCATCTGAGCCAGGCGCACTTAGTCCCATGTAAACTCAATCATGTGTTTAATACAAGAACCAAACACATAGAAATTAAGTGTGTGAGACAATTTGATGTCTGGGAAAATTAATTCTGCTTCTTTAAGATGCATCATAACATGTTAACTTTCTTTCGGCTTTTCCCATTAGGGGTCGCCACAGCGGACCATCCGCATGTTTGATTTGGCACGTTTTTACGCTGGATGCGTTGGGACCGGCATAAGGCTTGTGCAACCCTAATGGCTGGGGTTGGTTCCCTGATAGGGGATTGAACCCGGGCCGCATCGGTGAGAGCGCCGCATCCTAACCACTAGACCACCAGGGAACCCATCATGTCAACTACTGTATACAATTTATCTTGCGGAGCCATCAAAAGGTAGTTTCACTTTCACCTGTATACTGCACTTAACTCGGAACTGCACTTAATTTAGAAGCATGTTGTGTGTTGGGCTGAAAGAGGCTTAACCAGAAATATATATATATTTTTTTTCAACTATAACAAAATATATTCTTGACTGGATTCCTTATATGTACAATTCAATCGTAAGGTGTTGCACTCATGCACTTCAGATGGATGTTTGGTAGCAGCAGTTGCAGTGATGCAAAGTTTTGGTTGAATTATTTAAGGCAGTCATCTACGGTCAAATAATCTTTCCATATTAAAAATGCTTCTTACAATGATTACTTCTGTTTGCTGTCTATACAAAACAAATTCCATCTCATTCATGTAATTTATCTAAAATTAGCAGTGAACAAAATAGCACCTCTAAGCACCCTGTCCCCTGCTAGTGTGAACACTCACCTGTTCCATTAGATGGCGCTGTTCTTGATCCCTCTTGCTTGCCGAGCGTTGGCTTTTGGCTCTTTCTCTCAAAAGCTGCTCCTCAAGGCTGCGCAACGCTTCCCTGAGTCCCCGAGCGCCTGAATTGGAGCCAGTCCCAGCTGTCCGAAGCCGCTCCAGAGCCTCAGCCAGGGCATTCTTCTCCTCCCTGACCACAGCTAACCTAATATTCAGCACATACCGTTTGTTAAAATTCATGAAGAAGACATGGTCTCCCGTTATATATTTCACTTTCTTGATTGTTAAAATATAAAAACAGAACTGACTCTGCACGCAGTCGACGTGTTTCTTGGTCTGGCACTGCATGGTCTCCCTGCATCCTAATAGCATTTAGTTCATCCCTTAAAGCCCTGATCTCTCTCTGAAGAGTTGCAGGATCAGGCTTACCAATATATGGCAGTGGCAAAGGGTAGTGAATCCTAGTGAAAGCAGAAAAATGGCATTTAAAACAACTGCCAAACAAGAAAGAAGAAAATGGCTTGGTGAGTTCTACACCAAAGTTCTGAAGTGAAAAAAAGGATTGTAAATGTCAGATCAACAAATCATGGGTTCAAATTCAAAAGTTCAAAACTACTGCTTTTGTGTGCTTGAAAAAGGCCCTTAACCTTCAACTGAATATTATTATATTTCAAATTGAAGTAAAAAAAATATAATAATAATTGTTAACATTTTTTATGTATGATTCTTTTATTTATATATTTGTATTTTGATGTTATATGTACTACATGTACTAAATCGGTTTAGTTTTCAAAGATTGCAATTTTAGCAATAAAAATGTACACTTTTCTAAAAAGGAAACAAATTACATGTTCATTTTAGGAGATCTGATTTATTTTCGTTTGTGTGTGTGTGTGTGTGTGTGTGTGTGTGTATGTATGTATGTAGATAGATCCTAGTTAATATAGATGTAAGTTATATCATATAAATGTATCCTAGGCTCTGCCACTCAGAGTCTATAGATGAAATTACAATAGAAAAATGAAAGAATTGGGAATGATATTACTAATAATATGTGTACAAAGTTTAACAGTGTTGTTTAGAACACTAACGCAAGTATGTAAAGAAACATTTGTCAAAGATGTCTCTTGGCTCTTTCCAAAAAGTAAAAAAAATAAATACTTTTTTTTTTTTTTTTTTTTTTTCCTAAAGACACGTCAGACACCAAACGTATCTCGAAAAAAAGATAGGAGTTGAGTAGAAAACTGTGCAGATACTAACCTATACAGTATGGTATGAATACTGACCTATCGAACTCCACAGTGTAAATAAGGATGAGGTAGCGTTTAGTGCTGAGAGCAGGAGACTGCTGCTGGGCACGGGGCCTTCCCACCACACCCGCCTTTCTGTTCCGCAAAAGCTCCAGGTCCGAGTAGGTCAGCAGATCAAGTGTAACTGACTCACTAGTCTGAGTGTTTAAACCATGATAATTGTGTTGTGAGTGTTTAAACAATGATAATTTTATAGCACACCAATTACAATGATTTAATAATTACAAAACACCATTTTTTCTTCTTTTTTTATCCATTCGTATGCACATATACTTATAATTGAATGTTGTGGAATTTGTGCAAAATTAATTATCTCGTTATCCCTTACATTACAGATTTCCTCATTAGTTTTCACCCCCAAATATATCCAATTAATCAATAATATATCACCTATAAATAATAATATTTGGACTGTGCAGGTTACCTTACTGACTGCTGACTCGAGCATGCTACAGAATATAGGGAACTGTTTGAAGTTTCCAGTTTTGCGAGTGAGATCTTCAACGTCTGAAAGACAGCAACCAGCAAGATAATATAATGTAAGGATAATTCATGATAAACAACATGATATTTAGTTCAAATTGTTAAAGAAGTGCACACTTACAGGCTGGATCGAATTCCCCACTCCATTGGTCTGCTGTCACGATATCTGAAATCTCGACCGTTAGTAAGCGATCTTGCAGTTCCACTTTAATGGCAAAATCAACTCCACGAAATTTCAGTTCTTCTTGTATGACCGTACCCACTTCCATGATCAATTCTGGATACTTTCAGTAACCTGGAAAATATGTCACTTTTTAGCTGTGTATACCACTACTGAGAAAAACTTGACATTACATCCCCAATTGCAGAACATAACAATAAGGCTGTAAATACTGACAAAGGGCCTTTTTCCAGTCTTTTTAGTAAAGTTGTGTACAACTGTTTTCTTAAGTCAAACTAAATTAATTTCCACCAGATTTACATAAGTTTATGCAAAGCTTATGTATGTTTGTGGATGAATGCCAATCGTGGAGAAATGACAAGTCTTGGGAAACCAGGAAGGCATCCAAGTGTTAAGTGTCACAGGAAGCCTCATATAGGCACACCCGTAAATATACGACAAACTACAGTTTGAGACACTTTGTTCACTGATCAGTATTTTTTTTTTTTATGCGTTTCTTAAATAAATAGCTGTTTGAGTATTTGCTTGTTTTTATTTTCTACCTAATATTTCATTTTAAAGCTAAATACAATCATAACAATCATTCATTTCGCATATATTTGAAACACAAGCTATTAAAAAAGAACCTAGAAGACAATGTATATGTGCAGTAACTCATCGAGATTTTTATATGATTAAAAGTCGATCGGTTAAGGCTTACACTAGTAAGTTTTCTTAGGTGTAAATTTACAAATGTGCACACACTCGCAGCCTTCAGTGGCATCAATAATAGGCAGAGGTGCAATTAAACCGATGAATGAATGTCATTACTAAAGCAAGAAACCTAATGAACACAAACCAACAAGTCTCATTTCACTGTAGCCACAGCTGTGCCACCTGCATACCTCATCTCTAGAAGCACCATCAATATCAAACTCATAAAATAACCCGCATTTTCTGTGCATTTCTTTCTTTCTGGGGATTTGAAATTAAAGTTTAACAGCTGTTTTTGAACTGTTCTGGCTGACCACATGATGTCCAGCTTTCCTTGAAAAATCCATCTTCTAAATGTCCTTATAAGTATATATGCAACCAAATCAATTTCTTCTCCTCTGTCAGCCATTGTGGAATGAAAAAACTGCTCTTAAATCCACACAAATATAATTGAGCTTGTGTGGTTTGCGAGCTCTGAATAGTGACTTAGTTATACTTTATTGATCCCGTGAAAGAAATTATTGCGTTACAGCAACAGCAGAAGGTTACACAAACAGTAGTGGGGGGGAGGGGAAAAACAAAAGCAGAATTTAATTAAAATTAAATATAATTAAGTATAATATAATTGTAACTTATATAAATAAATACATTGCAGATGATGCTACATAAAAAAAAAACAATCATCCAATCAACGCTGTGGAAGATCACATGTGCAGATTAATACATAGGCTTCTGTCAGTGACTGATACAGTTACCCGTGCTCCAGGATAAAACCTGTTCAATGTTATAATGTGAGTGGAAACAAAGCAGGTTAAATAAATAAATAAAACGAAGAAACTTAGTATTAGGTTTACTTAGTAAAGTCAATCCATGACGAAGCTACTTTAATAATTTGAAATAGAAGATTGAAGCAGTTTATCACAATTTCCATCATTTTCTCTTCAACAAGTTCAAGTGCAATTTTGACATCTTGCCTCTTACTTTACTAAAACAGATAACCAACATGTGATAGACAGCCTTTTAAATGGGGGGAAAAAAAACGTTTTTACTACAAATGTCATCTCTATTGTCACTTATGTTTGTAATGTGGAATGTATCCAGCCAGCTATTATACCTGACTAGCTAGTGACTTGTTAGCCGGCTATGCTAACAGGCTACATACCCGTTACAGAAGAGGATGTGGTTACCTCGAGTTGGATTGAGTGATATAAATCCTACATTTAAACGTTTTTCATTTGTAACACGAAAACTACTAAACACGAAACAAAACACTGTTAAAATGTCAATACAAACAGGTTCCATTTAACTCTAGATGCGCCATTTTAGCCAGAAAGCCTTTCTCCGTGGGTCAGTTAAAACAATTGAAAACAGCGGCACAACAACCGGGAATGAAAAAATCCCGCCCCCAAAATCAGCCATTGGTCAGAGACTTAAAAAAAACAACGTATAATTGGGTCTTTTGCCTGTCGATCACAGGATCACGCCAATCCGCTCGCTCACGCCCACTAGTGCGTACTACCGTACTAAAAAGCGTGTATAAAATGTGACTCGCTATAAGCCGTAGCGCGCTGTTTAGTTTGTTAGTATGCGGCGTTGCATATAACTAATGGAGGAGCTAAAAATCACAATCATGACCTTTAAAAAATATAAATAAACAAACAAATGAACACACACACGTGATTTCTTTACAAAATAAACCATTGAAATCACAGTAAAAAGGGTTTCTTGACACTAAAAACCAATATGCAAATCAAATGTATTAAATATCGTGCAACGTTAAAACAACTGAGTTCCTTTAAACATGTGGGTTGTTCTGCTGACAGTTCTTTCATCGCCCCTTTTTTCTTTCTCTGCAACACTGATTTAAAAGTAAAGATATAAAATGTCATGTTACAGAGAAACCACAACAAGCCTAAAAATAAAATACTACGTTTCTGTGTCAGATAAACTCCATTACAGTTCACAAAGTTTTTACATAATGCTGACACTGGAGACTTCATAATTCATAAATCATAAATGTCAAACTCGTGTCTCCTTAAAGAAAATGTCACCATATTAATGAATATACATTGTTTGTTAAATAACAAAGTTGATAAACATCTTGGGACCAACCACAGAATCCAACAACATTGTGGTGTGCATTTAAATAGTTATATTTAAATAAAAAAATTAAATAGATAAATAAATGTTTATAAATGTATTTTATAACCTAGTATTCTAGGTTGAGTGAAATGCAGCTTTTAGACATGCCATTAGACATAAAATGTGTTTATTTCGAATATATATACATCTGCCAAGATAATTGCTGAAACATATATACAATTACAATAAAAAAAATGTACAATAATACAGTGTTCACATTGAAAGTGCATACAGCGCCATTTTAATACTCAAAAGATAAAGTCTACTGGTATAAAGTAAATTTTGAAAATCTCAGTTTTAAAAGGTAGCTCTGACCAACTGACTGAAGTGGAAATAGTTTGTCTTATAATGCATTCCAGACATGTTGGCTTGTAAATAGGAGCACAAGTGAGCATCATATGGCTGACCATTATCAGTTACTGCCATTCTGTGTCTGAGGCATGTAGCCCAACATTAAATCATTATCACCTGCAGGCGTCACAGGCAGGTTGTATGTTGGGTTTGGAATCCCGGGACATGGAATCTCCTTGTAAGAAAAATCAATGATGAGAGGGAGAGTTTGTGGATTACTATTAGGTGTTTGATACATGTCGGTTGATAGTGAGTCTTTGGATTGAGTGCTGTAGAGATTCTGGGCTTCATGATGTTCTTTCTGTTGATCAAGTACAATGATTGCAGGACAGATTTCCGGACTTTTTACTTTCAATACTTCACTTTCTTCATGCAACAGATGATCGATCACTTGCCCTTGATAAATATTCTACAAATAATAGAAAAATGAGGGGGAAAAAGTTAGGAGTCAAATGAATTTGAACAATTCACTACCAGAGAATGAACAAAGAGAGTACATAGTTTTGCAAACTGAATTAGAATATTCAAGAATTCAAGTACAGAAAGGGGATAAAAAAAACAGTGTTTTTGATCTGAATATTGAAGGTGCATCATTATGTGGAATGCCAGTGAAAACCAAAAAGTAAAACCCATTATTCATTCAAAATATATTTAAAACATAATAATTGTGAAGGAATTACCTGGTATTACCTACTCTAAGCACTAAAGTATAACCAGCAACTAATGTACTGTAGAGGCTCTAACTAGCAAAATTAAAGACTTCCTGTACGAATCTGAAGCATTGATTTAGCTAAATATTAAATTCAATCCCAAACGTAATCTATTATTCAAGCTTTGTCTGTTGTATTAGATGAGCCTCTTTAGTTTTAGTTTTTAGGTATGAAGCTAATAAGGTTACCAGTTTAGCCTTGTGCAAACAGCAGACCTACTGTTTCTGGTAAAAATTTAAATCCAACAATATCTCATTTGTATTTTAAGGCAAATGCATCTAATATTTCAAATTATGACTTTGACTGTGAATATTTTTTACCTAAATGAATTTGTCTATGTGTAAAAGTAACATACACGATCAGTAACAATATTTGTTTGAAACACTAAAAATCTCTAAAGTGATTTCTCACTAAAACAAGTTTACAAATAGCTACACTGGCAGCTGTAAACTTTTCATAGACCCCAGAAATATAACATGTGAATGTTAATTATTTCCTCACATTCTTGCATCAAAAAAGATCAACTCTTTGCAATGTGTGCAGTAGATCAGTCCTGACAACTCACCTTTTTAAGAAAGTCATCTGAAACCGTCGGCTTGGGGACTTCAGGCCACAGCACTGATTTTACCCTGATGGAATCGTTCAAGAAAAGTGGGAAAGAGGATATTAAAGTTCTGCACTCCGTATTGTCTGTAATGTTTTCTCATAAAGATTTAGAGAAATTTAAATATGACATACCATTTCCGATTTCTGAAGAAAAGGAGTGAAATTATGCAAAGTAAAACTAACATCACGGCCAAAAAAAAAGCAACTTTAATGATCACCAGGTCAACTGCAAAATAAATAAATAAATAAATAGCATATTAATACACATTAATAAAACTTCCAACATTAAAAAAAATCATGCATCTATTTAATGGGGTGGTTGTAATGCTGATTGTAAGAGGGTCCCTCTAAATTATGACATTATAATATATTGCACATAATATATATCACTTATTTGCCATTTTATAGTCAGTTGCAGTAATAAACTGTGTGGAACATATGTATGGAAAACCTTCCATATGGTTCAATGTAAATGTTTTTTACTATATATAAAAACTGCAAGAATTTTTATAAACATAAAGAAATAGTTGCAGAAATCCGATATTACATTATACAACTTACAATAATGGACTATATTGGTATGTGTGCACCTGACCATCACACCCACATGGGAAAATCCCATTCCACATTTAGTCTGGCTTAGTTGTTATAATAACCTCAGCTCTTCTGAAAAGGCTTTTCACTAGATTTTGGAACGTGGCTGTGGGGATTTTTGCTCATTCAGTCACAAAAGCATTAGTGAGGTTAAGTACTGATGCTGGGTGAGGAGGCCTGGCATGCAGTCTAAGTTCCAATTCATCCCAGATGTGTTCCCTGAGGTGGAAGCTTTGTGCAGTTCACATATTGGAGTGATGGTTAGGTGTCCACATACATTTCGAAATATAGTGTACATATGCTTTATTTAAGCAAACTATTGTATCAGCAAAACACCAACAAAAGGCATTTTTTTGTTTTGTTTTAAATGCACATTTTTCCCAAAAAGCCACACAAATATTTTACTACTTCTATATGTTTATATTAGAACAAACAGAGGATCATATACAATGTGTACAAAGTGATAAATAATAACAAAAGATGTGAGCTTATGTTGTGTAAATGCAGCAGGATTTAATTCCAACACCAAATCTGTAGCCTAATAGAGAAAGTGCCAAATGCAATTTCTGCTCTGCTGCATTGTTTGCTTTCGTGCCCTTACACATTTCTGTGTATCTGTGATAAGTAAAGTTATCATATTTAAAATTGTTTCAGATGCGAAATTAACATTGGTGTATAATAAAATTGATTTATGTCACTGGAAAAAGACAAACACTAGAGGTCAGTAAATAACTGCAAGTGATAAGGATAAAGCTAAATATTAGAATTTTAAATGGTAATTGTACTATGTAAGTACTGTTCTTAAGTAAATGTGGTTCTACAACATGAACCTGATCTCGCGTGACAGCAACTGAGCCTCCATCTGGAAGCTGATAAAGCTGGTGTCAGACAGATGAATACACACATACATATCCCCAAAAGTGTTTATCAGTTTGTGGCTACTTAAATAAATTGCACATTTCCTAATACAAAATTATTTTTTTTAAATCCCTATTGATCTAGTAATTAAACATTGTAAATGACAGGTAACATATGAGGTTAAAATTTTGAACACACACATACCCTGAGGATCCATTGATACAGTGGTCTCAGATCTAGGACCTTCTCCTGCAGATGTGAAGGCTTTCACTGTGAATATGTAGGTTTCCACAGGAAGACTGAACTTGTACTTTTGAATGCTGGGATCTTGAATTAATACGACAATAAGACATTTTACATTACTGTTTTTGTGTTTACCACAAACATGCCAAAAGCAGTGCAAAAATGTATTTCTTCTCTATAAAAATTCCGTTTAAGGATTTGTGCGTTTCATTGATAGTAACATAAGAGCTAATCTCACTTACCAGATATAACAACATTCACTTGATCTCCTCCAGCGTGACTGTAAGACACATTATAACCCTTTATAAAGCCTCTCTGCTCATGTTCCTGAACATTACCCCAGGAAAGGTAAATATTTAAGCCCTCCTGCATAGCAGTTAGATTCTGAACTTTTCCTGATGGGGCTGCACAAAAGACACATAAAATGAAAAAGTAACTGACAGAGTACAAGTACAGGATAAAAAACCAAGACATTATTGTATTCGCTCATAATATACATATTACATCATGTACAGAATACATCCATCCATCCATCCATCCATCAATCCATCCATCCATCCATCCATCCATCTATCCATCTATCTATCTATCTATCTATCTATCTATCTATCTATCTATCTATCTATCTATCTATCTACAAACATATATCTCTATCCAAGAAGATTTGACCAGCATACCCTATGCAAAGTGAATGAAGGACTATATATATATATATATATATATATATATATATATATATATATATATATATATATATATATAACAGAGAGCCCACACCTTCTTCACTGATTCTAATAGATACAGAAGCCACACCTTCTTCACAGATTCTCATAGATACAGAAGCCACATCTTCTCCACTAATTCTATTAGACACAGGTAGAGAGGTCACACTTTTTTGCACTGATGTTGAAATAGAAACAGTGGTCACACCTTCTTCACTGATTCTGTTAGACACAGAGGCCATGCCTCCTTTACAGATTCTGACAATTGCAGAGGCCATATCTCCTTTAGTGATTCTAATAGACAAAGAGGCCACACCTCCTTTAAAAATACTGACAAAAACAGATGACACACTTCTTTCACTGTTTCTGACACACACATACTCAAAACATCCTTCAAAAACATCCAAACCAAAGGAAAAGAATGCTAAGTACTTACGCAGCTCTACCATATAGCCTTCTCTCCTCTGCAGTAAGTATGGTGCTCCTGAAGTGCAGGCATAAACTGAAAGAGTGTATTTTACTCCCTCTTTAAAATCTGTTAATAACACAGCATAATCAGGTTAAACATGATGAATCTACAGAAAATATGACTTCAGCATATCCCTTTTTTTGTTTCTGTTTTTTACAAATGTAATGCTGTGTAGTGCTTACATTCATAAGGATTAATCAGGAAGTGTGTCCAATTTGTGTAAGCAAAGATGCTTAATTCAGCTACTGAAAGATGCTGTGCACTCTGAAAACATCCTTCATAATTAGATAAGATGTTGCTATGGTATATAAGACACTGCCCATAAAATCAGTGCATGAGCTGCTTACTGTGTAAGAAAGTACAGTGTAGGACACACCACAGTACTACTTCAATTTGTAACAAATTCTTGAATATGATTGTTCAGAAAGTGATGATTATTTTTCTATCAAAGCATATGATTGTGCTTGCTGAAGTTTTCAATAATCTATTAACATTATAGTTGGCAATAGTGTAAAAATTGAAGGCAATAGATAATATGCTGTTGGTGGAAAATTAGAAGGGGGAATTAAAGGGGTAACAGTTAATCTGCTTCACTGCATATATTACATCATCCAATGTAATATCCAATTACATGTCAGTGTAGTGTTATTTCTATGTACTTCTAATGGTGGCTTTTTAAGTTTTACAGCAGTACAGCCACTGTGAGGTTTCTAACACTGTCAACATAAAATTGTTTTGGTCACAATAATGGCATGTCAAACTATTATCTCAACATTGTGACCAAAATATTCTTTAAGACTTGTGATTTGTTATTACACCAACTAGAAGTTAGTAGCTTTGGCATACAGTAAAAACATAAACATTTTTGTTACTGACCTGAGGAAATTTTTGCACTGAAAACACTGGAGGGAATTTTCATCCACTGAACAGAACACAGTTGTGCTTTGTAAGTTGGATACCAGTCCAGCACATAGCCACATCTGGACTTAGGGCTCAGTTCCCACATTAATTCAAAAGCGCCGTTGTTTCCTGTAATATTCCTGGTAAATACGCCAGCACCTGTGTAAAGAATTTTAGTAAAAACGATCACATCCTTGTTGTGATATTAGTCAGTACATTCAAAGCACAACCACTGTCCATTGCAACTCTTCACCTGGAGACAGATTGGGGATGGTGATGTTGGAGGGATGAGAGACACCAGCAGAATTCTCAGCAGACACAGAATAGACATGAGGTGTTTTTGAGCTGCCTGCTGGCACCTTATGGCAGAGCTCGTTTGGTGATTTAGTGACATGCTCTGTTTTGCCATTTGTAGAGCTTTCCATAACCAGTTTATAAGCTGTGATGGTCCCATGGCTCTGAGCAGCACTTAGTTTCTATAAAATAGTTAAACATTACTATACAATTCTAATGTTACAATCATAACACCAGAGCACTTGACTGTGATATGAAGGCAAAAAACATCAAGTGAACTTACCTTCCACACAATATAAGTCTGTTCATTGAAAACCTGCATCCATACATCTACAGCTGCTGGAACTGAAAACAGAAGTGTAGTTAGAAGAAGCGTTTTTATACTGCATAAATAAAACTTTTATTTACATGACAAAGTCAGAAAAATGACATTAAATGGAATACAAAAAAGCTACAATTTTCCACCATCGAATTCTTATTTAATTATAAAAAATATATGGTGTGCCCAGTCTGTAATATGTTAAGTTAATAATCAAAAAAGACAAACTATTAAAATGCCATCTTCTAAAAACCTGTCCATGTGATGTAACATAAGCAAATGTATAGCTTACTTTGACTTATTTCTGCATGACTGGCCACATGATCATTTGTGCACACTGTCCCAATATTGCAAATTTTGCAAATAAAAATGTCTAAGCTTGACAGTCTGCAAGTATAATCTGACATATTGCCTACAAATAAATTTTCTATTTAAACGTTAATATGTTTAATACTTACTGTCTTCTTTGGTGACAAAGGTGATGAGGTTACTCCAGTCCCCCCATTTATAAAAATGCTCACGAGAGCCGCACCGTACGCAAACTTTATACTGAGTAAAGGGCTGCAGTTCTTCCAAGATCACTGAGATCAGTCCTGTACCTTCAAAACTTTCCTAAAAGGAAAGATATTACAATGATACAATATAAATACAATTATATTGAAACAGTATAAATAAGAAACTCAGGCGGAGTAGGAAAAAGTAAACAATAGTGGGGTAGTGCACTGAAGTGTATTTGCCCCCCATAAGTTGATTATTTACCTGTTGCAGCATCCCCATGTGTTTTATTCACCAGTGTTTATGCACACAACAATTTTCCAACAGCATTTTACACAAAAAAACCGTTATAAATCAAGTGTGTATATAGTTTCTCATTGTCTCGTATGTAGCCAATCTGCTAGGAGTTTTTTTTTTTTTGCTTTTTGGTTTAAGTCCTCAAGCAAATTTGTGGCTCTGCTTGTTTGGCACTTCGGTAGGACAGGAAACTAAAAACACTTATAGCTCCAAAATGACGTTAAATCACTCAATGTCAGCATCAGATTCAAATAGGAGGTTTAAGTGTGTAAGTTATACAATAATGTAAAGCTGAATTTTAATGTGTCCAATTCTGCTTTGTGTCCAATTAATGTTACTGATCCAAGCAATGTCTTTTGAGAACAAGTGTACAGACGCATAATGCTAAATTGTTATCTTTAAACTTCTGTTACTTTTATTACATTACTTCACCTAAACTATTTGTTTAATTCGAATGAGAAGACTTACATTAATTATGCGTTCATTGACCTCCACTTGGCATACCATAGAAAAGGAACTATAATTCAGTCCATTCCAAATCCACTCAAGAGTTGTATTTCTTGCATTCAACACAGTGACAGGTTTGAGTGTTGGTGCTTTCAGGTGCACTACAGAAAAGTGGGAACATTGTACATTTTACACTAAGATTGAACTGTTCAAAGAATCATGAATAGAAAAGGCCAAACTTTTATACTATACTTTACCTCTGTGTTTTGGATCAGCTGTGTCAAAGATTATTTTCGTGCCAAGTCTATTTTTTGCAGTGAGGGTCCAGTTCACCAAACCAGTGTTTGTGGTGTTGTCCAGAACACAAAACCCAGGTATATTACATTTCCTAAATGAGAAACATAATAAGGCATTATGAGCATTCCTTTAAAGAAGAAACTGAAAGTAGAATACGCACACATTGTACAATCATTTTAGTGTCTGTTTGTAGTGTTTTCTTGGTGTGAAATGGTTTGAAAAGCCTGAACAACTTTTCTGTACTTTTGGCACTCATCTGGCTGAATAAAAGTCACCAATAATCAGGTAACAAAGTAACAAAGAGTGATTATTTTTATAATGGCGCTTTCTCAACTTCTCACCTTCCATTGATGTAGTTTATTGGTTCGAAAAGTTTAGAAAGGTTTTTAATTTTCCCTTGTTTCCAGTGACACTCCACAGAACTGAGATCTCGAGTCTCACATGTTAAGCTGTGGTCATCAGGAGCATCTGCAGTAACCAATCAAGTAAAAACTTTGATCATTCTTAAATTTTTGCACCAAAAAAAGAGGTAAATTAGAGAAAACATTCTTCACAAAACACACTTCCATTGAATCTGGGAAAGTTTATGAATATGCTAGTGTATACTTACAGCCAATGTAGTAAACAGAGCCCTCATCCTCACAGTTTATATCAAAACCATGTTCAGGAGATGGATAAGGATGTCGGATAGGCTCAGTGGCATAAGTTCGGCTGCTGATCTTAATTGTGAAAACAGAGATTCCGGACTGGTAATTGTGACCTGGCTTCAGGATACAGCAAAACCTGATGCTCTCATTAACCATTGCAATATAGTTTTGAGGATACAATGTTGTGTCCGTGTCATTACCTGTAGGGTAAAGAAGGAAAAAATAATAATATTTGCAAATTTCATAGTGCTACTGTCATAATTATCAGGATACAGATTCATATGTATTGCCATGTTACATTTTATACAGTTATGAAGCAAAGTGTATAAGGTAAGTGGAATTCTTATGTATGTACATTCTAAACATTCAAAACATAGACAGCAACTAAAATATACATTTATTTTTTCACATTTTACCTTTCTACATTCAATCTGAGCTTGAGCATTGTACCTTACAAGAACTATGTTCACTTTGCTACACACACCACACATTAAAAACAACCTACACGTTCTTCACTCTCTACACTGCCAGAATACACGTGGCTCTTTCTAAGTGCAACTGATTCATGGTTTAATAACATCCTGCTCCCATGACTGTAATGATATTCTCTCCATTTCAACTCATCCAAAACGTTGCTGCCCATAATGTAAACTTTGACACTAAACCAAGTCAGGCAATACAAGGTCTCATATTGTCTTTTTTCTCTGTGTGAATCATCATCATAGCATAATTCAAAAGTAAACAGAGAGAGAGAGAGAGAGAGAGAGAGAGAGAGAGAGAGAGAGAGAGAGAGAGAGAGAGAGAGAGAGAATATGCTGTTTCACATATTTAGCGCTGCTTCGACATCACCTGTTGACATCGCCTGTAACAACCCACAATTTCTCAACAATCTGTTAAACTTGTTTTAAGAACAATGTGTGCACATCTTGTTTACATTTTTACCAGATTACATTTTAACCAGGTTAATTGTGACATTTTAAACTGATAAACGAATAAGAAAGCATTCTCTGCAGTCAGGGATCGGTTCAATTCATCAAGGAAAGGCTTGGACCACATCGTGTTCAAATAGTTACCCTCCATAATACACTTGACTACATACAGTCTCCAGTATCTTCAACATGTAGGAGGACAGATCCTCCATTCCAACAAAACAAACAGCTTAATCATTGAAACAAGTTTTCCATTGCATACAAAACCCTCTCAACATTCACCTATATTGAGTTGAGCTGACTCATTTATGAGCAACACATCACCAGTTCCTTTAACCACCCACTGTGAACTGTATTTGTGTTAAAAAAAAAAAAAATAAAAAAAACATTCAGACATTTCTCAGGTCAAAGAATTCAAATAAATACACACCAGATAAAATTTGCGGAGGTGTCCAGGAACTGGTGTGGTCACGGTCTCTGTAGCGCAGCTTTACAGAATGTGATGCACACTGCAGTGGTAATGTTGAAGTCCAGCTCCACTTATAATGGCCTGTTTGATTTGCTTTCAGTACTAATGTTTCCTAAAAGGCAGCGGATGCAAAAAGCACAACGTGTTACAATAGATATTAGTGTGCTCAAGAAGCTGCTACATTGAATGCCAGAACTGAAACAGATTAAAAAAAAACAGTACACCTTTTTCAAAAAGTGACTCGTTTTTGCTTCAGTTTTTAGAGCCAAGCCATTAGCAGGTATATTGAACCAATTCTGGCTGGTAAGCTATGGGCACCGATTATTGTGTTAAGCAATTTCTAAGGCTTGGAAATACCTGGGAATGTGTGTATCATTACTGTGCTGAAAAAAGTTATTTTGAAATATGAAATGAAACTTAAGTTCACATCTTTGTTTACCAAATCTATCAAAACAGTAATAATCGAATGATCAGTTTTTGAGCAAAGGTTATCGCTAGGCTTTTGGGTAAATTTGCTAGATAATTTCTTTCCTGTTATTCAGGCCATGATTTGTTGCAATAACTACTATTAGGCTCTTTACTGAAATAGAACAATAAAATTGGTTTATTATATAAATATCAACTTACATTATGAACCAGTTCCCCTGTCTCAGTATAGAAAATATTAACATCGTAGGTAACTGTGTCTGGCTGGATGCTGTTGGTAAAACCATCCTCCCACTCAATATTCATCTTCCAAACACCTAAATGATCCAAGCCACCTTCGGCGTAAACTTGCAGATTCTTTGGGGCAGCTAGTGGATGAGCTATTAACGAGAGTTTACAAACAGTAGCATGTTAAAATCAGCAAATGTCATACTGGGGTAAAAAAAAATTAATAATAATAAAAACAGCATAAATTCAGCATAAATTCAAACTCTGTCAATAAGCCCTGTATATACAGAACAGTTTCTATTTCTGTCCATATCAGCAATGTGAAAGTTCCTCCACCCCTGAGAGATTTCCTGCACTTTAGTGCCTAAGGGATTTTTCCGGAAACTCTAAGCCAGGCTACTTGTTTAGTCTTGCTTATATATATGTGATTTTACAAGCAGATGTTTCCTTTTGTGGAAAAGGTTGGTGGAACACACTGCTACACACCATATTCAAATCTTTTTGCATGTGCATCTTAAAAAAACAATTGCTACACACATATACTGTACATTGTAATGTTTTGTAAAATCCTCAAACACTTTGTAATTATGGGTTGAATAACTGTACATGACTGTCTTTTGCAATATGCTGTTCGAAAAAAATAATCAATTTGATTTATTTTAGGTCAAATTAATCCTCTTCATTCTGTATAATATAGAATTAGTTTGTCTGAGTTCATACATGAATTATACTGATATGTTTAAACAGTTCTCTTTTTCCAACACAATCTTGTCATTTAAAATGAATGACAATTCAATACAAATCTATATATTAACACATATAAGTCTAGCTATTCAGTTCAACAAAAGTATTGACCCCTTATAAAGAAAAGTAATTATTATTACATGTCTAGTATAGCCAACATATTTATTCAAAGGGCTATACAAATACACAATAGCTCGCTCGCTCTCTCTCTCTCTCTCTCTCTCTCTCTCTCTCTCTCTCTCTCTCTCTCTATATATATATATATATATTATATATATATATATATATATATATAGTTGTAAGTTGGTGATGCTATTGAGTGTAAATCTGATATATTTAACTAAAGCAGCTTTTCTATACACAGGATAGAGCATCACACGCACTGGACTAAAAAGATTCTCTAGATTTTTCAGTCATCTGGGCCTAAAATGTGAACAATGGGAACCTAGTCCAGAGACCATATGCACATGCCTGCTACTGTTCAACTCAGAGTCTTCTTCTGGTTTCTACTTTTAAAATTGTAATCTCTAAAAAAACATTTCTGTTTCTTTTTATTTAATCATAACAGTTTATATATTATCTCCATATACCTAAAAAAATACAAAAATGTCTATAAACAGAAGATTAATGATGGTTTAATATATTTTACACCATATGGGATATATTTTAGCCAATACATAGCATTTATAAATTCCTTCAAAAATTTTAATAAACTCAAATTTATGTTGCCATTTTAAGCAGAAAGGTTAAAGTCGCTGAAATTATGTTATTTATTGTTAATAATACTTTGTAGAAATGTATGTTTTGTACCTTTAAATTTATATGCTCCAGTTCTGCATGTTATATTACCAACAACAACAAAAAAAAAAAATGCTGAAATGCAACAAAAAAGGATTTATTTTATATATGGCTGAAGAAACCCACGCATTGCTGATTCAAACAGGAAATTAAGAATAAGGAGCCAGTCAGTAATACATAGCTGCACTCTCACACACTGATAATGTTAAGTCTGGTTGTTGGCCCACGTGAAGTAAACTGCTCCTTTACTTTGCACTGTAGTTACAAATTCACAGGCACAGTCCTGTACCTTTACCTCTGACTGTCCAAACAAATTTGACACTGGAAACTGCTTTCATAAATATACATTTATATCTCACTAGAGAAAACTTCACTATATCAACAATTACATGTATTTTAAATCTGTTTATGTGAGTTGCTCACCGAAAATATCCCTGTAATTGAGCCATGAACTAATAATGTAATTGAACAGTTACATTAATATAAACCTGTACATTGCAGCTGCACATGAATCAAAACCTCCTGATGGCATTAACCAGATTGTAATTAACAACTAAATTAGCGCACAAACTGTATAAGTTGTAAAACATAATTATTTGTGATAACAGTAGGTTTTTTATTAACTACAGGAGCTCAGTCAGTGGGGGTCAGTACCATCTGAAAGTAGTTTGTAGATCAGACAGAGAAGTAAGCCTAGAAAATTTGCAGCTTAGAACAATGCATGCTTTACAGATTTTTAGGTGTGTTTGTTTTTAGCTGTGGTGTAGACTCACCATTCTGTTTTTCCACGATCAGCAATAAGAGCACTGCACCCAGAAACCAGACACACACACGGGCCATTACACGACAGCACACAACGGCTTACACCGGTGTGATTAGTTACTGAGAAATGATATGCTGGAGAAACAAAACAAGGAGTTTTGATCAGCAGGAGTACAAGGAAAAGCTGTCAATACCCTATTGTTTGGAAAGTAGAAGCTTCCTGTTGTAGGTTGGATTTTGGCTAGTAAAACTTGCACATTTTATATTCCCTGCTACACACAAACAACTCATGCAAAACAGCATTTTGGTTTAAAAACAATTTTGGTCTTTTGCTGGATGATATCTGGCAAATCTGCAGATATATATTGCCATGGATCTTCCACATAACCCTAGGACACTAAGCTTAAAACACAGGAACATCACACAACATTTCGCACAAAACATTCTTGCAGAAAGTTGAAAATCAGTACTGTGCATCAGGTGAAAAGTAATATTGCATATTGGCATATACATATATATACATATTGTGTTGATTTCTTATTTTTTTGCATGTTTGTCACATTTGAATGTTTCTTTAATCTTTTCGTGACCTCAAGCTGAAGCGAACTTGGGTTCTGCAGCAGGACAATGATCCAAAACACATCAGTAAGTCCACCTTGCTGAAGAAAACCAAAATGAAGACTTTGGAGTGGCCTAGTCAAAGTCCTGACCTGAATCATATTGAGATGCTGTGTCATGACCTTAAAAAGGTGGTTCTTGCTCAAAAACCCTCCAATGAGGCTGAATTACAACAATTCTGTATAGATGAGTGACCAAAATTCCTCCACAGCGCTATAACAGACTCATTGCAAGTTATCGCAAATGCTTGATTGCAGTTTTTGCTGCTAAGTGTGGCCAACCAGTTATTAGGTTTAGGGGGCAAACACTTTTTCATGTAGTTTTGGATTTTATTTTCCCTCAATAATAAAAACCTTAATTTAAAAACTGCATGTTGTGTTCACTTGTGTTATCTTTTACTATTATTTAAATTAGTTTAATGATCAGAAACATTAAAGTGTGACAAACATGCAAAAAAAGAAGAAATCAGGACAACACTTTTTCACACCACTGTATATATAACACACTGATCAGGCATGACATTATGACCACCTGCCTAATACTGTATTGGTCCCTATTTTAATGCCAAAACAATCCTAAACCCACAGAGCATTACCAGTATTAACTTTTTCAGGAATTTTAACTACAGTAGCTCATCTGTTGGATCGGACTGCAGCCTTCACTCCCCATGTGTATCAAATGAGCCTTGGCCGCCCATGACCCTGTCGCCGTTTCACCACTGTTCCTTCCTTGGACTACTTTTGATAGATGCTAATGACTGCAGACTGGGAAACACCCCACAAGAGCTGCAGTTTTGGAGATGCTCTGACCCAGTCGTCTAGCCATCACAATTTGGCCTTTGACAAACTTGCTCAAATCCTTACACTTGCCCATTTTGTCCTGTTTCTAACCCATTAACATTGAGGACAAAATATTCACTTGCTGCGTAATAAATCCCACCCACTAACAGGTGCAATGATGATGACATAATAAGTGTTATTCACTCATCGATATACAGTGAGGAAAATAAGTATTTGAACACCCTGCTATTTAGCAAGTTCTCCCACTTAGAAATCATGGAGGGGTCTGAAATTGTCATCGTAGGTGCATGTCCACTGTGAGAGACATAATCAAAAAAAAATAAATTCAGAAATCACAATGTATGATTTTTTTTTAACTATTTATTTGTATGATACAGCTGCAAATAAGTATTTGAACACCTGAGAAAGTCAATGTTAATGTTTGGTACAGTAGCCTTTGTTTGCAATTACAGAGGTCAAACGTTTCCTGTAGTTTTTCACCAGGTTTGCACACACTGCAGGAGGGATTTTGGCCCACTCCTCCACACAGATCTTCTCTCTGGCCTGTCGCTAAGAAACACAGAGTTTGAGCTCCCTCCAAAGATTCTCTATTGGGTTTAGGTCTGGAGACTGGCTAGGCCACGGCAGAACCTTGATATGCTTCTTACAGAGCCACTCCTTGGTTATCCTGGCTGTGTGCTTCGTGCCTGTCCCATGTGCAGAAAAACACCCCCAAAGCATGATGCTACCACCCACCTGCTTCACAGTAGGGATGGTGTTCTTGGGATGGTACTCATCATTTTTCTTCCTCCAAACACGTTTAGTGGAATTATGACCCAAAAGTTCTATTTTGGTCTCATCTGACCACATGACTTTCTCCCATGACTCCTCTGGATCATCCAAATGGTCATTGGCAATCTTAAGACGTGCCTGGACATGTGCTGGTTTAAGCAGGGGAACCTTCCGTGCCATGCATGATTTTAAACCATGACGTCTTAGTCTTTTACCAACAGTAACCTTGGAAACGGTGGTCCCAGCTCTTTTCAGGTCATTGACCAGCTCCTCCCGTGTAGTTCTGGGCTGATTTCTCACCTTCCTTAGGATCATTGAGACCCCACGAGGTGAGATCTTGCATGGAGCCCCAGTCCGAGGGAGATTGACAGTCATGTTTAGCTTCTTTAATTTTCTAATGATTGCTCCAACAGTGGACCTTTTTTCACCAAGCTGCTTGGCAATTTCCCCGTAGCCCTTTCCAGCCTTGTGGAGGTGTACAATTTTGTCTCTAGTGTCTTTGGACAGCTCTTTGGTCTTGGCCATGTTAGTAGTTGGATTCTTACTGATTGTATGGGGTGGACAGGTGTCTTTATGCAGCTAACGACCTCAAACAGGTGCATCTAATTTAGGATAATAAATGTAGTGTGGGTGGACATTTTAAAGGCAGACTAACAGGTCTTTGAGGGTCAGAATTCTAGCTGATAGACAAGTGTTCAAATACTTATTTGCAGCTGTATCATACAAATAAATAGTTTAACAATCATATATTGTGATTTCTGGATTTTCTTTTTTAGATTATGTCTCTCACAGTGGACATGCACCTACGATGAAAATTTCAGACCCTTCCATGATTTCTAAGTGGGAGAACTTGCAAAATAGCAGGGTGTTTAAATACTTATTTTCCTCACTGTATATATATATATATAAAATATTCCACATGATTACTGACATTGTGACCTACCTTCGTCAAAAAAGGACACACAGTCCACGACAGAATCTCTGGACTATTTTAAAGTGCTACTCCCATATTCTTTTTTTTTTTTTTTTTTACTAAATGGCTGCCTATTACACACATAAAGCACTTTATACAAAAAAAAAAAGGGTATAAACTTTGCCTTAGAACTGGGATAGCACATCTTTAGTATATATTATATAGTAATGTGAATAAGGTTTAGAATCATTATTATAATTGAACATATTAGGACCCTGGATCAACCTTATGTTTATTACCAGTATTCCAATTAACAGGTACCTTTTAAGGATAAAAAAAACCCAGTTGAAAAACCAGTAGAAGCCTTTTGTCGAGAAATAAAACAGTTCCAAATGATTGACAGTTCCTGATTTTTTTATATATATAACATCGGAAAACTCGAAACATCACATTAAATCAATAATTGGGACTGAATTTTTTTTAAAAAAAAACAAGACTTTTAACACTAATACTCATCAACCAAGCACCAACACCCACCTCTGATTACAAACTGAAAGCAAATATATATGTGTGTGTGTGTGTGTGTGTGTGTGTGTGTAACGACAGACATACCGGGGAAGGTGTTCCTCTTCTTTAAAGTGTCGCAGGACGGAAAAAAGGCTCTTAGACAGCAGAATGGAGTGTGGACTTGTAATAAGTGTTAAATGTGGAGAGGAAATGTGCTTCCAAAGAGAAAATGCAGAAATGGGAGTGTTTCAGTGAGAGGAGGTTCATACTGGAAGAGGACAGAGCAGTTCCTGGGAAAAGGAAACAGCGGTGTGTTGAGCAACAGCTTTGAGGGACTGAAGCGAGTCACACACACACACACACACACACACACACATACACACAATAACAGGTTCTGTCAAAAATAAAAAAATAAAAATAAAAATTTTAATTAAAAAACAGTGTCACATCTGTCACCAAATGACTCCTATATCCCTGTTTGTAGGCTTGAGGTTTTGCTATTTAATTTCATTTGAAAATCAAAACCAAAATAAAAATCCATATAAAAGCACAGGTGACAATCAGCACACTGATTACTGTCTTCAGCACAGCTTAGCATTTACTGACTACTTTACTGGTGTAATAATAATAATAATAATAATAATAATAATAATAATACATGCAGCATTGGTTATTCATATTAGCTATCTATATAATATATGACTGTCATACATTGTAAATCTGTGTTCTTAAAAAAAACTCAGCTTAAATGTTGAACAACTTAATTATATTTTTTTATGATTTCTCTAAATAGATAGATAGATAGATAGATAGATAGATAGATAGATAGATATTTTAAGTCCTGTAAGTTGGATGGATCTAACTTGGATGTAAGTTGATTTTCCTCCACCCATTTCTGAAACATTTTTGCAGTATTACAAGGAGCAGTATTTTGCTGAAAGATGCCTCTGCTATTTAAGAAAACCAGTGTCATGAGGGGGTGCACCTCAACAATGTTCAGCTAGACCTTCACTTACCAGACATCTAAGAGATAATCCGTGTTAATCACATCACTTCACCTGTCTGTGGTTTTATTATTTTAACATTATATATTTTACTTTTTTACATAGTTTCTACATTTACATTGTGTGAATCTGTGGTTTAGGCAGTTGCAATGTTTTAGGAGGAAAAAACAGACACATGATAAAGCATGGCCTTGAAAAATGGACTTCTTCCTTCCCAAGTTTATGATTTATTTTTTTTTCCTTATCTTGCATAAAATGCTTACTTTAGCACTACTAAAGTGTTCTCTCTCTCTCTGATCAGGGTGTATCAGCATGGATATATTAGGCAGCAAGTGAACATTTTGTCTTCAAAATTAATGTGTTAAAAGCAGGAAAAATGGGCAAGCAAAAGGATTACAGCAAGTTTGACAAGGGCCAAATTGTGATGGCCAGACGACTGGGTCTGAGCAGCTGCATAACTGCAGCTCTTGTGGGGTGTTTCCTGGTCTGCAGTCCTCAGCATCTATTAAAACTGGTCCAAGGAAGGAACAGTGGTGAAACGGTGAGGGGGTCATGGGCAGCCGAGGCTCATTTGATACACATGGGGAGTGATGGCTGTAGTCCGAACAGATGACCTACTGTGCTTCAAATTGCAGACGTTAATGCTCAACAGGTCAGGACTGTTCTGGCAGTAAAAGGCAGCCATATTGTTATGACTGGTATTTTTGTTTGTCAGACAGACAGACTGTCAGACTGGCATGCCGTTTAGGAAATTATCCATGAAAGAATTAAATTAAAATATTTTGAAGAAATTCTGATGCAATTTACATTCCCATTTCCTGTCAGGCTCCACTTTAAGAAGCACCTTTCAGAACCGTGAGTGTGGAAGTTATACAGTCGGAATTTCATCAAGAAACAAAAGTAGGTTGGTACTGATGAGATACAGATAAGAATGACCATTGAATATGTCAATTTTTAATGTGCCAATGAAGAAATACAGTAATGCAGGTTATTTTTGTCAAAAGTTTATGACCCAGAGGTTTTTGCTCGGTTTTGCCCTCTAGTGTAATAACAGAGAATAGCATTTTCAGTTCATAGGCTTCTGAAGACGGATTAAACACAGTTGACACAATTCATGTTTTTTTTTTCTTTCTTTTTTATTAACAATGCATCCCTTTCATAAGATTGTTTCTCAAGGCTCTTCTCTAATGCCCAAAACAAACACTGTACTATACAAGGGAGACCACAATTAGGGAAAATAAAAGAAAACATTACAAGTATGTACAACTTTTCTGAGACACGTTTTTCTTTTTCCTCAAGGAAAAATATAAATAACACTTCTTTTGCATCGATTTCTGCAATCTCGATATTAAATGGTTCTTGATAAATTTAATACAGTGCTCTGCAAGTTCATGAGTGCACTTCAGACAGAAAAAGAAAAATGTATGTATGGAAGGTGGAAATTTTTTCTTTTCTTTTTTTTTTTTTTACATGACAGATGTTCAGATAAAACAATTTAGACTACTGGGTGTAAATGGTGATGAGAACACACTTCCTTTAAATAAATGCAGTCACAGAAATAATAATAATAATCATAATGAAAAAAAAATATCTAAATATTCACTAGAATTTAGTACATTGATTCTCGGTGGCACTGAAGCCACCAAGCGCTGATCATGCTTCCGAAAATGACTCATGCAGTAAAATAACCAGTGTTACTGGTTAACTGTGAACATGGATCATGAATGTTGAGTACAAGAACAAAAATATTCTTCTAGTGAGGCAGTTGGCAGAGATCGACACGTTCACATGCACAGATGATGATGGCAGCATGTTAATAAAGCTTAACAGTTCGCACACAGTTCAGAGGTTAACAGAAGAGAAAATCAGCATTGTGACAGGATCTCCAGGATTTTCATGCCTTTATCAAACAGCCCCGAGTTTCTCCAAGCTCACCTGTCAATAGCCTATTCAAATTGATAGAGGGTTGTCACAGACACATTTAGATATAAAAAAACAAACAAACAAACAAAAGAAACAGCTGCGTTTCAAAAGCACACATGAATGGGCTGTTATTGCCAGTCAATATTAGAGCCATAACTTCTTTACAATGCATCTTAAATTAAAAAAAAACCCTATAATAATAATCTAAATAATTATAATAATACTAATAATATAATATTCATAATAATAGTAATAAAACCTTGGGTTTTACGGGAAAAGCCAAGCCAGATAAAGATGCTGATTTCTTACAATCTATAATAAATTAAAAACGCCTGGGACAATTTCATTAAGTCTAAAGCTAACACACACACGCACAAAAAAAAAAAAGGATACATATAAAGGCGAAAAGAATTAAAGCTGCCTAAATAGCATGACTGGTCCAGCTGAGAAGAAGCGAACAAATCCCATCACTCTGTTTCATTAAAACAGGTACGATACCAAAAAAGAATCGATTTGGAATCAACAGGCACATTAAATATTCTCTTTCTCAACACCTCAGATTTATAGTTACAAGTGAAGACTGAATCCAATAAACGATGAAACCTTTATCTAATGAATAGATTTGAACGAGACAAGGCATTGCTCTGGCTTCACCGTGAGTGGGTTTAGATATTGCGTCATGCTTATGTAATGGCCAGGACAAATGCTGTAATAATAATTCTGCTGCTTTACACGTGACACATTAATATCGGTCTCAAACCGTGCCCACTTTGCACTTTTCCCCCCAGATACATGCTGCTGTGGTTTGAGACACAAATGGACTAAAAGCTGCTTTCACACTGGCTGAAATGCATTTTGAAAACATAGGGGGGGAGAAAATGACTCACTCCACACACTGTAACCATGGCAGCATTCCTACCAGTCTTATCTACTATTGACTCACTAACAAGCTCAATCTTCTGCTGATAAGATTTATGATCAGTGATATGAATAAAATAAACACTGGTGTGACGAGCAGGTTGTTTGCCTGTAGCTTTAGTGGGAGGAAATTGGGAGTTTGAGCTGTTTGTGTAACTCAACTGCATGTCACACAGGACCGCTGTCTGTTCCATGGTACCAGTGGAGATCCCAAAAATACATATCCGGTTATTGTTAGTTACTTTGGCACTATATATCGTTTTTGGATCCAACAATTCATAAATCCGTTTACTCGAATAGTTTTTCTCAAGCACTGTGTCTTCCAGGGTTGTTTTTCTTCCTTACCCCCCCAAATCCTGGCCTGATTGGATGACAAGATGTTATTTGGCAGCAACCATCTCTATTAAAAACAGACACATTCCAAAAGGATTAAACAAACACTGTGGAAGCAGTCTTACCCCTGATCTATGAACATAAATAAAACTTCAGTGTAGCAGAACAGAGAATGGATACAGAATTGGCCGTGTTGGACAATTTTTTGCGCAATTTGGTATCGATACTTTCCCCAAGCCCTGTGTCTCAAAGTTTAAAAAGAGGAGTGTAAAGTAAACATTGGCACACGGTGTCACGGCTCATCCGCAATCCCTTTAAAGCAAAAAGCGCAGAGCATTAAAAGTAAGGATTGAAGGTGTTTAGATAGTGAGGAAGCGTCAAAGTTAACAAAAGCTGCATCATTATCGTTATCATCATCACCATCATCGTCTCTTATTATAGCTTATTACTCCAGAAAACAATCGGACAAAACTTGAATGTATTTTTCAGTTTGTACAGAGTTCTAGCTTTTTTTTTTAAAAACCTTTTATATAGAAATAATAAGAAAAAATAGGACAAATGGAACCTTTACAGGTTCTGCCAGTGGGATGTACTTGTAAAACCACCTTATGAGTGATCGAATAGAAATGTTACTAAGAATGAGGCATGTCAGCCAAGTCCTCAATCATTCAATAGAAATGCATCAGACCATTTTATACTTTTAGTAAAGAGTAGATCTAGAAGATGGTTTTGGGAGGGTTTAGGGGGAGAAAGAATAAAGAAGGCATGCATACACTTTTCTCTGTTGTTTGCTGCATGAAGCAATTTGGTGCATATGGACTTCTCTTTCAGCTTACATTAGCCTCATCAGAAAACTACATGTGGACAACAAACATGCACTTGTTCTTTTTACTGCAATTGATGAAATGGACATTTTTCCTGACTGTATGTGAGATGTAAGAGTTGGAAAAAAATCATAAATGACTTGGACTTATTTATAAAAAGTTTTACTCTGTTACCAGAGTTTGCCAAATGTAAAATCCCAGTAAAGCTGCCCTCAAATAGATGATACATCAGCTCTTAAACAATACACTTTGTTTATATATTCCTCCACAATTCATAATATCTGATCATTAGCTTTACATGTTAGTCTGCTGTTTGATCGATTCTAAAAATATGAGCTGGATGAGTTTACTGTGTCTGAGACTCGTCACAAAACTGAAATGGAACGATCTAAAACACCTGTTAGTTTCAGAGGTCAGAACCCAAGAAGGGCGCATTTGCATTTGCAACGTTTAATCAGTTTAAACGGACCCCTTTAAATGTGGTTCTTTACACTGGTGAGAATCACGCTTGGGTCAGACTTTGGTCCTGCTGATTTGGTTTGCTAAACAAATAGAGAAAAACTTTGGCTGGGATGTCGAAATGTGTTACGCTACGTATTTATATAATTATTTACTTTTGCATACCGTTTGCTGTGTTTCTGACGAGCAAATTTAAAGAGATTTACGGGAAAGTTTTCAGCACTCAAACGCTTTCCTTCAGACATTAAAACTTTCCATTTGGTTTACTGACTTCTGTGCAGTATGAAACCTAACCAAACAGCAAACAAACCAACAGAAGCTCACTGTTTAACAAAATTCTGCACAGGGAGCTTTTTTTCCCCTGGGACTCATCTACCACAGCGATTTTGTGAGGAGACTCAGTAAATCGGTTAACTAATATTCATGCAATTCATTTTGAAAACATTACGTTGTAATAATTTATTACACCATCATATTTTGTTGGTCACCTTGTAGGCATTCAGTTAGAGACTAAAGCTTTCTTTTTTTACCACTGTGTCTGTTAATGACCATTTATACCTGTTCAATTCTCACACCTGAGTGTTCAGAAGCTGTTGAAAGAATTGTGTATAATAGCAGCTGAGAATACACTTTGTGAATATAATAGATGACTTTAAAATGTCTTTAAAATGTGTGTAATCATTGAAATGGAAATGCTTTCTGCAGGAAGTCTCTGCTTTGTAACAGTCAGAGGTCAGGCTGTGGTAAAGTGTTCTTGGATGAGAAAGTGTTTGGGGCAGAGGTCAGAAGAGGACGGTTTACAGTAAGATGACATAAAAAAAATAGCACTGAATGTTTCGTTCTTGAGCTCATAAAGGTGGCTGTGGAACGAGATTAATAAAAAAACTGAAAAAGGAAATAAGCAAATAGAGGGTGGCAGATGTGTGCTTATGACTGCTTCATGTCAGTCCTTGGCACGTAGCCTTGCGGTTAATTTTATTTTTCCTATTTAGCTTTCCCATTAAGTATTCCTAGCAATGACTATATCAAGGTCAATTCCTTCACACAGCAGTGATGGAGTTTTGGTTGTTAGACTTTTTCACAAACTAGCAGTGTGCTTATAAATTCTGAATGATAATTAAGGAGTGAACAGGCTTCAGTCAGTAACTGTACAACTACAGTGTGACCTACACGAGCTGCGGCAGTTAACTAGCCAATGACGCTGCACTGATACCTAGAGAATGTATGAAATGTATGAAAATATACAGCCTTACCTGGAAAATACATTTGGAAAATTAAGAATTTTACACCAGATTTCCTCAAAACCATGCAAACTGTGGGTTAGATAAGCACATCTGAGCTTAATCAGGGGTCATAATTCAGTGCTTCATAACAGTAAAAGCCCAGTATGTAGAAAAAAAAAGAAAAAAAGAAAAAAGATGAGGTGGTTACTGCCATACAGCTGGTTGGATCTTTAAATGACGATTGTCTCTCGTGTGGGTGTGAATCAGTAAGGCTTTTTCTGTCGAATAATTCAATTACAGGCTCACTGCGTACTTCTTTATATACACGGATTAAGTTAGTGAAACAAACCACAACCTTGTAGTGTTAAAATCAGACTTGAGGGATCCAGAGGGAAGAGCAAACATGCATTTGTTATTTCAGTCTATATCTGAATGCGCTCATGACGACTGTGCAGAACTCAGGACAAAAATAAAATTAAAAAGATTCAGCGACTTTTACAGCTTTCAGTGGATTTTTTGTTTTCTTACTGTCCCCGCACTGTCAGTGCTTTTACACGCATTACTGTCAGTCAAAAGCAATATTTTGGTTGTAACTCCATCTGCCAGAGTTTAAACACATTTCTGTCTTGATTTCAGGCTTTGTTTGTTCAGGCAGTATGTTTCCGTTGATCTTATTGTGAATGCGCCGTACCGATTTTATTTATCTTCGCAGACACATCCTGCAAACTCTTCTGCAGATGCACTTTTAGCCTTCGAGCGTTCGTTTTTTTTTTTTGTCTCTTCTATCCACCAGCGCCATATTCCCACGTTACCTCTTATTGCCTCCATCTTCCATAAAAGTCTCAGCCAGGCCAGGCAAAAATGAATGGGGAGGTCTGGGTGGAGGAGGACGGGTGGGGTAACAGCAAGCACAGGCTTCACAATATCAGGACTCCGGTGGAGAATTTACAGTGACGCATTTTGACGGCATTGACAAAATGCTCTCGGCTTCCTCATAAAGCTGTGGGACATGATGACAAAATAAAACAAAAAATAGGCAAAATGAGAATTAGGCACCATCTGGTGGGAGACGAAAGGAAACAAACATGTAGTGCAAATATAAGTGGTGATCTTAAAGAACTGAAGAAGGTTACCGGAATAAACTGAACGTCTTGAAACAGCTCCTGGAT
This sequence comes from Silurus lanzhouensis, assembly GCA_039877035.1. NCBI lineage: Eukaryota > Metazoa > Chordata > Actinopteri > Siluriformes > Siluridae > Silurus > Silurus lanzhouensis. Next base: position 8,257,870 of record JBCEWE010000458.1, on the reverse strand, counting down.
AAAGCGTCTCGAGGCGAGCCTGAACACGCAGTGGGCCAGCAGGTGGGACACTTCCGAGTATAAGCAGATGTCATCAAACGCATATGGAAACTTTTCCTTGATCCTATGTTTTTTTGGGAAAGGGATTAAAAAGCTTTAGTCATACACAAAAATGTTCTACTGACTGAAAATGTTGCTCATCAGCCAAGACTGAATGAACAAAATGTTCAAACACTTGTCTCAGTGTCTCATTTACAAATAAAAAGAATGCATTTCTTAATAAAAATGTTGTGTTAAGTGTTTATGACCCGACAGTTAAAACAGATTCCCGAACATTAATTTTCAAACAAAAACTATGTGATGGAAAACATTTGTAGTAACATTACCTAATCAACCATGTAAAAAATAAAAAATAAATAAATAAAATTATGGTTCTACACGCAGAAACAAATATGATCTCCAGAGCGGCACCAAATGTTCTTTTCACCTACAAGTGAATTCCCATGAAAAACTGTACAAAGTGTACCCGAGACTGCTAATGCATCTTTGTTTATATTATTACTGTGGCATTTTTGTTTTACAAATACTTTTTGTCATTTAGAACCATATATGTTCACCATTTACAGGCCAAAAGATTTGAGTCTTGCTGCCTCAGTTTTTTGAATGATAGCAATTTGCATTTACTCCAGAATGGTATGAAGAAGGATTGGTGACAGCATGTCAGCGATTTTCTCGTTAACACAGGTGAGAGTGTTGAGGACAAGACTGGACATCACTCGGTCATGCTGATCGAGGTCGAATAACAGACTGGAAGCTTTAAAAGTTGGGTGGCACTTGAAATCATTGTTCTTCCTTGGTTAGCCATGGTTACCTGCAAGCAAACACGTGCAGTCGTCGTTGCTTCGTACAAAAAGGGATTCACAGGGAAGGATATTGCTGCTAGTAAGATTGCACCTAAAATCAACCATTCATTGGATCATCAAGAACTTAAAGGAGAGAGGTTCACAACTGTTGTGAATAAGGTTTCAGGGCGCTAGGACCGTCTCCTAAAGACTCAGCTGCGGAATTAAGGCACCACCAGTGCAGAGCTTGTTCAGGAATGGCAGCAGGCAGGTGTGAGTGCATCTGCATACAAAGTGAAGCGAAGACTTTTGGAGGAGGGCCTGCTGTCAAGAAGGGCAACGAAGGAGCCACTTCTCTCCAAGGAAAAAAAAAAAAATCAGGGACAGACTGATATTCTGCAAATAGTACAGTGCTGGGGTAAAGTAATTTTCTCTGATTGTTTGTGGCATCCGTGAAAAAAAAAAAAGCTCGTCCGGAGAGGAAAGGGTGAGCCCTACCATCAGTCCTCTGTCATGCCAACAGTAAAGCATCCTGAGACCATTCATGTGTGGGGGTGCTTCGTAGCCAAGGGAACTGAGAACACAGCCAAAAACAACAACCTCCAAGAGCAACTTCTCCCAACCATCCAAGAGCAATTTGTTAATGAACACTGCTTTTTTTCAGCATGATGGAACACCTTGCCATAAGACAATAGTGATAACTAAGTGGCTCATGGAAATTTTGTCGAAGAACAGACAACACGGCAAATATTGACTAAACTTAATGTAATTGTCAATGAAAGCCCTGAAATGCTTGTAATTACATTTCAGTATACCGTAGTAAACAAAGATCTAAAACATTGAAGCAGCAGACTTTTTTAAAATTTATATTTGTGTCATTCACAAAACTTTTGGTCATGGCTGTACATTACTGGAACACGTAAATTCCCGTAGTTATCTAATGGGCCGACCATGAGGCCGCAGAACAATGAGTAAGGTCATGCAGATGCCAATCAAGAACTTCAGTTAATCAAACATCAGACTGTTTTTTTTTGCTCTTTATTGTCTTCTAACTATTGCCTCAAATATACCTGAAGGCTTGATGTTGGGTGCATACATATTTTATTTTCTGACCGCCATGGTTGCAAAATGTGATTTTGTGATTAATAGATCCTTTGTGGCAGTTTGGAATTTTCCTTTGGACTCTCATAGGATGCTTTCCTACCCAAATAACTATTACTCACTCATTATATCTCTCATTTGCATCAGTCTGTGTAAACTCTACGTAATGTTGTGCAGAGCTGGTGCTCATGTTTGAAGTAAATATTAACTGAAGCTCTTCTGCATGTTTTTGCACTGTGCTACAATATAATAGGGATGCAATATGATGCTTATTGTGGATTATATCCTTTCATAATTTATTAGGTACAGTACATCATTGCAGCGCGAGTACATTAAGAGAGTTGAACAGAACATGAGGGTTTGAAACAGTAGTTCTCTCAGAGCACATCTCCTTACGTGAGCAGTCCTGTCTCGTGGCCTTTGGTTCCTACTGATGAGCTGAGGTTGATGACCAACCGTAGTACCTCTTTTCTCAGGAGAACTCTGCAGGCTGGAGCATCTTCTGGAATGGTCTTAACTCCTGAAACAAAGCCACGGCCGAGGTCATATTAATTTAAGATGTTTAACACAAGCTCATTCAGAGATACATTTGCATACAGTCCAACTACTACAGAAATACAAGCTTATACAGTCCCAGATATTTACACACACACACACACACACACAAAATGTATACATGTACAGTATCTCAAAAGTGAGTGCACACCTTACATTCCAGCAACCATTTTATTATATGTTCTCAAGTAACAATACTATAGAAATAAAACTGGAATATATTTTAGAGTAGTCGATGTGCAGCTTGTTTATCAGTATTCAGTGTCCTCTGAAGATAACTGAGCCATTATTGTCAAAATAACTGGCAACTAAAGTGAGTACACGCTAAGTGAAAATGTAAAAACTGTGTCCAAAATGTCAGTATTTTGTGTGAGCACCAGTGTTATCCAGTACTGCCTTAATCCCACTTGCCATGGAATTCACCAGAGCTGCACAGGTTGCTAGAGTCTTTTCCACACTTCTATAATGACATCACAAAGCAGCTGGATGTTACGACACATGGCGTCTAACATCCAGCATGGCGTCTAACCTACACAGGAGCACTTAGGCTCCTGTGTAGCTCAAAAGGGTTCAGGTCTGGAGACATACTTGGCCACTCTATCACCTTCACCTTCAGCAAGACAGTTCTCATCTTGTGTTTTGGGTTCGTTATTATGTTGGAAAACTGCCGTTCGGCCCAGTTTCTGAAGGGAGAGCGCCAAGTTCTACTTCAGAATGTTGGAATCCATGTGAACCTCAGCTCCCCAGTACCAGCTGCACTCATGCAGCCCCAGACCATGATGCTACCACCACCATTCTTGACTGTAGGCAAGACATAATTTTCATGGTACTCCTCACTAGAGCTTCGCCACACATGCTGGATACAATCTAAGCCAAACAAGTTTATCTTATTCTCATCAGACCGCAGGAAATGGTTCCAGTAATTCATGCTCTTAAACAAAGTGTATTTAGCTGTTAACTGTTTGTTAACTGATTGTGGGCTTTCTTGTAATCCAGCTTTAGAAGAGGCTTCCTTCTGGGACGACGGCCATGAAAACTTGTTGCAGTGCGAGGCATACTGAGCACTGACACGCAGACCTTCCGCTTCTGCAACCCTTAAAGCAATGCTGGCAGCACTCATGTGTCTGTTTTTGAAGCAGCTTCTGCATTATTGACAATAATGGCTGTATGTTGAGTTATTTTTAAAAGACAGTAAATGTATACTTCTATACAAGCTTTACATTGACTACTCTAAAATATATCCAAGTTTCATTTCTATAGTATTGTCCCTTGAGAAGATTTACTAAAAAGGTTCCTGAAATGTGAGGGGTGTACTCTCTTTTGTGAGTATCTCAGTCAAATATAAAGTCAGTGCAGGTTATCCAACTGCTGTTGCTCATGTAAAATCATGACATCACTGGTGTGGACTTTCTAATTCAGTTTGAGTAAACATACAGCTGCTCACCACAGGTTATGGAACACTAATTAGCAAAAGCAGAAGGAAACAAGGAGAGCCTTTAAACAAATACATTAGAGCCATAAGAGTGAAGCATGGAAGATTCAAAGCGTGCTTTAGACCTGAGGAAACAATGCGTCATCTAAAGATAGCAGATGATTTGATTACCTCTGCCACTGACAACGATTATGTGTGATTAAGTGATGGGTGTTTAAGCTTTTTCTAAATCCTTTATTATGCTCCTTACAGTACTAGAATTTCTACTAAGAGCCATGCACACTGAAGTATGAGAGAACCTGCTTAAAATGATGTACAAAAGAAAATCCATGGCTCTAAAAACCCTCAGCTAAATCAGTCTTACCCAAAACCAGCTCTGTGCTACGAGTGCTCCCGGCAGAGCCCTGCGACACCGCGTCACTACAACCAGACACTCCGGAGAACTTAGAGTGAGGCATGACCTCGAGGTGGTTGTGCACAGGCTGACTGCACCACTCGGAGTATGAAGCATCAGCAAAGTCTGGGAATTAGAGAAACCAGACCGTTATACTGTGTTTGCATCATGAATAAATCTTTCAAAATTTTATTATTTTTTTTTTTAATCAAGTAGTGGTGGCAAACGTGACCTCCGGAAAAGATAAATACAGCATTCATTTCAGCATTTGATACCTATTTAAGAAATGCACTCAAAAAATGTTGTACTTGTCCCAGTGATCTGATTCTTAAATTGTACATTTTATTTATCAACCTGAAAAATCCTAACTCAATGATTTTGTTCTATTAAATATAACACAAGAAAAGGGGGAAATCCTTCCGCGACCCTAAGATGACGCTGTGGCTCACCAGAACGACTCTGCATGGGGGTGTGTGAGTTGCAGCCCAGCACTTTGCAGCCCACGCAGTAGAGGCAGTTCTCCTCTGTGTGTTCCTGCAGACCCGTCTCCTCTGAGCCCAGCAACTGCTGCTGATCTGCTCGGCTCACTGCCATGAGCTCTGTAATGCTGAGCTGCGACTTCAGTACTCCGTGCCGCGAGCCATCAGAACCTGTCAGCAGAGAGGGGAGTTAAGGAAGTGGTGCACATCTTTGCAGGTTTGATGTCATCAGAGTTAAGTAGCAACAGATATGCGTTAAAATTTTTACCATCAGAATCTCCGGAGAAGAACCTAGCAGATCTGTCCTCTGAAGGTGGGCTAGTCCTCTTCTGGAAATACGGAGTCTCTTTTATCTATAAACAGAGAAACAAATGATCAGGAGACCTTAATGACACGCATAATAACTTTAACGTGCACTATATCATAACTGAGAAATAAATAAAAGTCCACATGAAAAGATGTTTGGGTTGCACAGTTAACGCTGGCAATCATGTTTTAATGTGCTTGTTCTAATAATCAGAGAATTTACAGTACACATATTCGTAACCGTGCTGGACGTTCAGTACGGTGCACGTGTGTACCAAATGCAATCTTTGCTTTACATGCGAAACAGTTAAAATCTGAGTTCCCCTCACAAACATATTAGGCCACAGACTGCAAGTTTGTTCAGTCTCCGACTCGCACTTTGAGCAAGTCGTCACCATGGCTACTAGATCCGTACCGGAAACATGATTTGTACTGCGCATGTGGGAAAACTCAGATTTTATACGACAGTCTAGCGTTAGGGATTCTTTTGTGTTTTATGGACCGCTTCAGAAATCTCTCGCTTAAAAGAAGAAATTCATGACAATTCTGCATATCGAGGGAGTGAGTGAATAAATCAAGGATGGAAGGATAAATAAATAAATAAATGAAATAAATAAATAAATATATATTGTGTTTATTAAATGCAGATATTTTTTGAAGCATGCTGAAATATGTAGAACAGTTAAGTAGCATTTCTTTTAGAAAATTAAATATTAACTATAAACACAAACTAAAGTTAACTATTACATTTCATTTTTCCATTTATTTAATTTTATTTACTAGATTTATCAATATAATAAAAAAGTGTATTGCATTAATTAGATTTATTCTATTTTATTTTTATAAATTGAATTTTTGTATTCAATCCAAGCAGGCATTTTATTATAAATTGTTTTAAAAAATGTAAACAGTTGATGTTCACAAATGTTAATAATGAAATTAATAATAAAACGTTTTTATGCTTTGCATTTCTTCCCACTATCTGAACCAAAATTTAACCGAACCGTGTCTCAAAAAATGAGGTATGAACCGTGAATTTTGTGTACCGTTACACCCCTATAATATACCATATATATCATTTATATAGAAACAGTACATTCATGGGGACCTAATCCAAGGCTAATAATGAAGCGCTATTTTTAATTTTTTAAGTATGATTTCTTGATGTTTTCATGCAGCTCTACTTGTCAACCATAGAGAATGGGGAGAAAAATTTTAAATTCTAAGTACTTGGAACATGTTGTTGATATCCACAGGTAAAGCGAGGCCAATATAGTCGTCTGAACTGCCATAGGTGGCACTAGACACCATGGAGCGCACGGAGGAGGAGCGATGTAGCGTTGTCTGGCTGATAGGGCTCAACAAGTCCTCCTTATCCAAAGATGCAAAGCTCAGAGCCTTCAGAAACCTGTGCACACCGAAAAAACCAATTAGTGTCAGAACAGAAACATTATGAGGAGAGAGAGAGAGAGAGAGAGAGAGAGAGAGAGAGAGAGAGAGAGAGAGAGAGATTCAAATGATCGATTTCTGATTTTAAATTGCTTGTTTACATTAGGAATAGCTTACTCAGGAGACTACCACAGCTGCTACATTCACTGGGGTTGCTAAAGTCAGCACATGCTACGTGCTAAAGCTTATGGGAAAAACAGGGTTCACTTTGACAATCTGTACTACATATTCAGCAGGATATTGTCTACAGCACACAGGACAAGGTTCTGCTCAACTGTTCTATACTAGCTCAGGAAGATTATCAGCAGGGATAGCTCATTCTGCGTGCAAGACTGAGGAAGCATTATGAGGGCATAAACAGGGATGATAAAGACTTCGGGCACTTTTGATATAGCAGGTTTGGGGGCTGCACAAAGGCAAGGATGAAAATCTTTCTCCCTAAGAAAAATCTTAAAAGGACAGAACCGGTCTTTCCAAATGAACGAGAGCTGCCAGCTAGAAGGGCGATCCACTCGCCGTGGGAAGAGTGATCGCCGACGGCGCCCCCCTGAGCCTTGGCCTAGACAGCTGAAGCGTTTTTTAGAGTGGGACCTGAGAGGGACCATCAGAAACAATTCAAGTTATTTTTATAATGGAGTTCAAAAGGGGCTTACATCAGGGTCACTGACTGGCTAAATAAAATAAATAAAAAAATAAAAAAAATTAAATTATAATAAAATTGTATATTGCAATAGTGTATGTGCAAGTAATTCGTTTCCCCATATTGAAAAGACAATTCAATTATAATTGAAGCTGAAGTGCAGTTAAACTTAAACAAATAGAGCTCTAAAGATTATGTACAATGAGACTGCTTCAATAGGAATGTGTTTTCTGGTGGCTTTAACACAATACACATCATAAAAACTTTGTGAGGAGAAAATAAAATTCGAAACTAAAACAGCTGGAAAGGTTGGGAATAAAACAAAGGGCAGTGGGTGTTGGGTGTCATCACCCAAATTCGATTATTTTTCTATAACAAGATAAGTTTTATTTCTACATGATAGCAATTAGCAAAATATCAAAAATATATTTAACTTACTAACATTGTATTATCCATTTATAGCCAATAAATTAGACATTTCGGGGTCTTTTTCAATATCATTTTACATCCACAGTTACAGCAGCTATATTAAGTCCTTTCCGCATCACCCAGACTTCTGTCATCATATTACCAGGATACTGTAAACTTTGACCTCGTTTCAAGGCCGCTTCACCTCGTGATTCAGTGGAGTTTCCTTCCACTAAATGTTAATGTTTTAAAATTTCACACATTGATAAATAAGTGGAGCATCTGCCACACAAGTTAATATAGAAATGTTAATGAAAAAATTGGTAAAACTTGTGAGTTGCCTGTGTGGGGGTGGGGGTCTGTGTTAGACTGTCAATATGAAAAATTAAGACACATTTTTAATAAGAAAGTAAATTACAAATCTCATTTACTGTGAAAAGTAGGGAGAAAACTAAGTCAGAACGAAGACCCCTGAAGAGACTTTGCGGTGACCTGATACTTATTATAATACTCAAATACCATTCCCCATGTGGAACACGCTCAGGCCCATGAATGTCCCTTAAATGCTTTATAAATGTGCAATTGTGGGGTGTAGCCAAATTCCAGGAACAGCTGATAGCTAACAGATATTTTGTCAAATATTACCATGCACATTTGATGTATTATTACATCTGTGACTTGTTTATCTTTTCGATTTCAGCTTTAACAGATTGCTGTCAAAATAAATCAACTAGTGTTTGTTTTGTTTTTTTAAAGATCAAAATAGTGATTATACTCCATATAATCAGTTAGAATGTGACAAATAAAAAATTAAAAAATAAATAAATAAAAGAGAAAATCCCAAACCACTGCAACGTTAAAAGGAGCAAATACATAACACAAAGGTAAAGGTAAAACAGATGTGTGTAAGGACTTTCAGACCTTCTCGGTGTAAGCCTGGAGTCCAGGCTTCCAGCTTTCATAGTGATTGTGTCGGTGAAGAGCACATCCTTGGCGGGGGAAGCCAGCGCCTCACTGTGGGAGAGAGATGGTTGGATGCGCTCCTGCTGAAGCCGCTTGAGCGTGGCGTAGCCCAGTGCGTCCCTGGGGCTCGTGTACATAAAGCTGCAGTCTGTGAGGCTGGTGATGGTGGTGACCGAGGGTGATTTGAGAGACTGTGCCCTGCGGGGCAGTGTGTGAGATGAGCCTGGTGGAACTAGCAGCACCGAGTTGGATTTGGAAAGGGGGAGGTGATTGGACTGGGGTGTGAGTGAGTTTAGGGTCCGGATGGTCTGTGCGCTGACGACTGTGCTGAGGCTGACGCAGTCTGTGTCGATGGTGGACGAGTCGGTCGTCCCTGCTGCTGTCTCTCTGGACGGACTGGAGCTCATAGAGCTGATACCGCTGGTTGTTGTGTCCGTGTTGAAGCTTTGGCTTCGGCTCTTGAACTGAGTACCACTTCCAGAGGTAGGTCCATCACCTGCCAGCCTCTCACGACTGGTCTGCTCATGCTGCATCTCACCGCCTGACATGTTGCGCTCTGTAACCCGGGGCAGACGCGACTCTGCTTCGCCAATGCCGTCCTGCTGCTCGTCCCCTTTGCTCCCTATGAACGAGGTCTCCAGGGTGACTGACGGGCTCTTGGAGAGATCAGAAAACACCGGGCTGAACACATCCCCCTGACCTGGAGAGAACACAGAGGGTTCTGTAACTGTGCGATTCCTCCTAAGGCCTCCCAGCTTGGGTTCACCAATCAGCTTATGACTGCCGCCGCTGCTGCTACCTTTAGGGTCGCTAGTGCTGCGTGGCTTCTTTCCAGAGAGAGAGCTGAGGAAACGGTTGCGCACAAAGCGGCTGGATGCCAGGATTGTGAACGGACTGCGGTCCTTTAACAGCTTCGACCTGATGTAATATGGCTGATCCTCAGACAGCTCAGATCCATCTTTATCATCATCCAGGATGTACATGCCTAAAAAGTAGAAATCAATCAATGTTAGCAATTTAAAGTAAAAAAAATAAATAAATAAATAAATTGCTGTTAAAGTTGGAGCAGCACTTACTGGGCTGGGTGGAGTCACTTTCACTGTTGTGTCTAGAGCTGGTGGACTCAGAGTTGAGGCTGAGGGTACTAGGCACTGATGAGAGCAGGGTGGTTGGAGGTGGTGGCTGCTGCTCTACCTCATCTGGCACCACGGGCCACTGCTGTCTACGACTGTGTCGGACCGCATCCCAGCCCTGCTGCTTAAGCAGCTCACATCCCTGCTTTGTCTTAGAAATTAGACCCAGTACATACAGACATGTCCTGAAAGAGATGACGAACAAAGCAAAATGTGATTCAAATGAAAGATTTAAGGATTAATGTGACTTATATAATTGTGTAGTTTACTGGTTACATACCCCCGGATGGAGAGAACCTCACAGTGGTGGGCCAAAGCCACAATGTTTGGAATCACATTCTCTTCTTGTAGCAGATTCAGACCCCAGTTGGATGTGCCAATATTACCCTGAAAACAAACAGAACAATCAGAAAAATGATTTACACTTTTTGTTTTATCCATGGCCTTGCTTCATATAGTGGAGAACTCCACTAACCAAGGCCCAAAGAGCAGCTTTAAGTTGTTTGATGCCTTCCCATGTGTCCAGCACCGGGGATCGCACAGTGTAGCTTAGGTCAGGTACGATATTCTGTTAGGAAAAGAGTGGGAAAAAATGAAGTTTGCACAAAAGGAAATGTAATGACAAGGAAATCTATAAGAATAACCAGTCGCAACCTGAGCTTCTAGGAGATGGCAGCCTGTCTTATCGTGTACAAGCTGGCCATATAAATGCACTGGAAGATAGACATTTGGCCTTTGCAACCTGCAAACCATATTAAACCACAGTTGTTAGAACAACAGTAAGGAGGAAAATCTGCTCCAAATGAAATGAGAAAAAAATAAAATTTAGACCTCTGGTTGCTTCGTCGTACGTAGTTGTCCCCATCGACTGGTTTGCGGTATGTAGTGAGAGCCTCGTTTAATTGCTCCTCTATTAGATCCACATACTTGAGGTTATATTCCTGAGCAGAACCAAGATTCAATTATACTGTTAGCAACTTCGAAGTATATAAAGTGTATACCTTTTACCCATCAAGACAAAAACAAGCGAATTATTTCAAAGATCGAGAAAACTCCTGTAACAATGTATGGTGCAAAAGCTTAAATCCACATTAATGACTTATTGTTCAATCGCTCCTTCTACTGCAATGCTGATTATACTAGAGCGCTGTTCAATCCTCAAATCTGACTGGTCAGAAAATGGTAATGAATTTTGACCGTAGCTGCAAATCAAAGGTTTTTCTTAATGTGTTTGAATACTATGTAATTTCTATACTAACAATTAATTCACATGAATGTTTAAGTGTAGATGATAATCAAAAACTCGAAACCATTGGAGTACCAAAACCTTTCAAGGACTATTGTGAAGCTTTCAGCAAGTACATATTTAACATAATAATAGCATCATAATAAGAACAATAATAACATTTATTAAAGTCTCCAGTGTCAGCACTTTCTAACATTCTATGTTTTTAACCGCAGGTTAGTCCTCTTCTAACCAAACAGGTAATTAAAAAAAACGCTTGGTGCAGGAAAAATAAAGTTGTTTGCATTACATGCGGTAAAAAAAGTCAAGACATTTTAAGACAGTCAACTCATTTTAAGGGTCGTGACTGTCACGAGCCCACAAGAAACATCAGTCTATAGGTGATAATTTGGTAGTAGCCTGCACAAGCACCATACTGGTGTGAGTAAATATATACATTTAAACTATATGAGATTTAAAACTACTGTCGAGTGTAGAGGTGATTTACAAACTTTTCCACTCAAAAAAACAGTAGAGATAAAGCACCTTCTGCCATTTCTCCAGCTGCTTAGTGACGTAGCCTCTCTCGTTGAGGTAGGAAAATCCCTTTGGAATGGACAAGAACCTGGGGAGCCAAGAACAGAATAAATATGACATATAATAAACTTTTTTATATTTTTATTATAAGTTAAAGAAGGCCACACAGTTGTAAACTGTGTAATGCACCTTACAGCTTAGTCTTGAAATTCTCACATCTAATCAAATAATATTAAAGCGCTTCCAGGAAGGAGGAGATCTGTCTCTCTTCCTGTTTGAACTCCTCGTCATCAACACGCACTGCTTGATATATGAACAGATCTCCAGTTTACCTCAAAAGCAAGAGCACACCCTTGTCCCCGAGGTGAGTCAGTGCCGGCTTGAGCTGAATCAGTGCATGAAGGTTCGCCTGCAAGAAACAAAAGTGGTTCACAAGTTTGACAGTTTCACAGAAGACTTTCCAACTATAATTTACAGATTTGTTCAAAATTATTTTTGCAGCCAACAGCTCACTGATAGAGCAGATGCACAACAAAAATGGCCAACAAAGATAAACAAGAGTGGCGTAGTTGAAGTGTGTAGATGATTAAATAGGAATTATTCTAATTACACTTTTACCTACCAGTTATGGAAGGAATCTTTAGTGCTGTAACTTTTTTGCTTGAATAAATGATTAAAGCTTACAGTTTATTTCATAGCTGCTATAAAGTAAAGAATAAACAAAAGATTGTTTGCTTGTGTGCCATGAAATGAACTCAAAACTTATGACAATTTAAGAATAAATCAATAATTGTGCTATTCCAAATCATACTCATCTTCAATGTAACAGAAGTTACTCCGCTTAATCTCACCAGTTTATAACTGATTATTTCCCAATTGTCCTGCCAGTTACAGGACTTAGCAATTAAAATGCAACACGTCACTTCAATATACTTGATTAAAAGGTCTCTATTTGTTAAGAAATCCAAAGTATTTGGAATTAAATTATTTTTGTAACTGATCTCTCACCTTGTCCTCACAGGCCTCATCTAGTATGTCCAGGGCCTCTATGGAGATAGTCTTGTTGCGGTCATGGAGCTGAGTGACCAGCAGCTCAATGCCCCAGTTGCTGAAGAACTCCACATTGGCACGCAGTAATACACGCAGGTGCTTAGTGGCATAAAGCCTACAATTCTGTGGGCATACACATGAAAGAGCGATACTTCCGTAAGATTTACTAGCTGATCCCAATGTATACAATCATTCCTATCCTCCTTAAACCAGGGAACAAGGGCCCGTTTAGCTGAAAAGTATTGTTAGAAACTCTTCAGCATAGGATTTTTTTTTTTTTTTTACTATTCAAATTTTTTTATTTTTTTATTTAATGTGTACTATAATATTTTGCTATATATTGGAACACATTAGATCAGATGCCAACACTGCTGAAAGTCCTACTCAGCAGATACACACCAGGACCAAACATAGTTTCTTCAGTAAATAAGGCATTTCTATATGTGACATGGAAATTGTATTGCTTTAAAGAGCAGCTCACAGAGCATGTGCCTTACATCAGTTGCAGCAGTGAGGATTTTGGAGAGGATAACTCGTGCTAAGCCATCTCGGCTGTAGTCCAGTGTGGATACAGTCAGCTTCAGTAGATGGTCCTGATTCTTCAGGGAGCACAGGTTCAGCAGGCTGCAGAGATCAAATAAAGTTTGACATCAGAATCAGAGCCGTTTTTCAATCAAACAAACTAGACATAATACTGAACTCAGAGATCTGTTGAAGAAGCAAAGATGAAACGCCTGTCCGTGGGTGTACACACATATTTCTTATATATTCCTTTCTAAATAAATTCCCAAAAAGAAAAACACAAAAATACAAAATAACCACACCAGCCAATTGGGTGGCGATAATATATATGCCATATTTAATGTCAAGCATCTCAAAAATAACTTTGGGTGCTATGCACAGGACAGCACAGAAGGGAACGATTTGAAAAACATCCTGATTAGGGTCATATGTGTGATCAAGGATTCATACGTGTGAACTGACGATAAAAGCAGAACTACTGCTTTAAGTGCAGAGCAAACATTAAAACCACTGACAGAAAAGTGAATACATTGATTACCACATTATAACAGCACATGTTAAGGGGTAGGATATGTTGGGTATCAAGTGAACAGTCAGTTTTTAAGCAAGAACAATGGGCAAGAATAATGATCCGAGCAACTCCAGATGGTTAGATCATTGGGTTAGAGCATCTCCAGAACGGCGGCAGGTCATGTGGGGTGTTCCGGGTATGCAGTGGTTAGGATCTACCAAAAGAGGTCCAAGGAAGGACAGTAAAAAGGCTCAAGTCTCAATGATGAGCATGAAAAGTCGAGGCGTACCCATACTGTCAGATTGTACAGAAGAGAAACTGTAGCATATATTTCTAATAAAAACTTAATGCTGGTGTGGCAACTGGTTCACAGCTATGCGCCTGCTGCCACAACTGGCTATGATAGAAAGTTGTCAGAACATACACATGATGTTAAAGAGAATGTCATCCACCAGACCAGGCTACCTTCTTCCATTTCTTCATGGTAGAAGGTAGCCTGGTCTGGTGGATAACATTTTCTTGAACATCATGTGGAAGGCCAGGTGCATCTACATTACATACCTGATAAAGAAATTGTGACAGGATGAACAAAATATACAGTGGAACCCGGTTATCTCGCCCTCGGTTACCTCGACAACCCTATTAAGTCGACGTTTTTGAAGTGGAACCGCCAAATTTTCGCTTTTTCTAAGCATTTTTTATCGGTTATGTCAACTTTTTTTATGTCGCCGAACCCTAATATCTCGAGCACAAGGGGGGGGAAATTTGCTATTTAACGTCAGTTATCTCGGTGCAGCCGCAGAAGAACTCGCGGAAGTGGCGGAAAAATCAAGGCTTACAGCTGCTACAGGTGTTGTATTGTATACTGGTGAATCTCTGCTGTTAGTTAGTGCACATATGCCTTTTGTGGTTAAATGTTATGCGATGAACGGGAGGCGAAAGTAGAAGCGAGGCGCTGAACAGCACACGGGAGAACGTGGGATGAGCAGCAAAAGCATAGAATGAACACCGGCAGGATCGGGGAATCCGCGATGCGCTTTGGGAAGAAAAGCGCAGCCGTTGAGAGAGTGCCGGTGGGAAGGCACGTACCGGGATACACATGAGCGATAACAACGACTGCCGTGAACCAACATATACCAACAATAACAGACAGTGAGAGTGTGGAAGTTTAAATAGAAGCTGGTGATGATGCTAAACGAGCACCATATGTGCACAATTGAAGCCGCGGGAGCTTCAGAGAAAGCGGCAGAGAAAACACCTGCCACGCTGAAGGGGGCCGAAGGGGGCGTGGCAGGTGGATTCTTGACAGATAAACATGTACTGTATGTATTTTTATAGCATGCCTTCATCAAACAAATCACGGCAACGCTGTTGTGTAAAAAAAAAACCCTTCAAAAACACGTGCATGCACATTCTCATTTATTAACGCACATCATGTACATAAAGAAATTTCAAGCACGTTAATATACTGCCGCCATTTTGATTTTAGATCGGTTACCTCGATGCTTTTTGGCGACCCCATAGGACATCGACATAACCGGGTTCCACTCTATATATATCTACTGTATATGAAAGCAAACACAGAGAGAATGAGAAGGAGCTTTTTCCTGCAGGCCATTCGGAAACACCCAGGAACCACTCTCTCTGCACAACCTTTTTTTTGCACTATTATGACACCTTAACTCTGGACTTGAACAGCACAGTGCCACTTTATATCACACCACACTGAACATGGACACTTTAAAAACAATCACTAAAATCACTTTAATTTGTACTTCCAATATCTGCCTACGCATTCACGTATATATATATATATATATATATATTCTATAGTTTATATGTTTTATTTATCTACTTATTTTTTAATCCATAAATTCTATTCCTTTTTTATGCTTAAATGTTGGACAGTTGTACGAAGCATTTCACTGCATGTCGTACTCTGTATGTATGTGTATGTGACAAATAACATTTGATTTGGATTTGGAATAGGCAGAGGGAAAGCTTGAAGAGTCTCTGGGTAATATTCTGCTGAGAAAACTTTGGTCCTGACATGCAAGTACTTTGACATGTAACATCTAACAAACACTGTTGCATACCAATACCAACAAGTAAACCAATTAAGGGCAATGTGTTTCCCTAATGGCAATGGCTTCTTTTAGGAGGATAATTCTCCCTGCCACACTGCAAAAATTGTTCAGAATGGATTGAGTTCAGGGTGTTGACTTGGCCTAGTAAAGTGTAGGCCTACTATGAGTTGTTTCACTATTTTTCATTCCAAGTTCATGAGGGCCAAACGGAACCAGTCCGTGGGCCACATTTGGTTGGCCTTGTGTTTGACACGTGAGCTAGCACATTTATTACACATGCAAAACTGCGGTCAGCATGCTCAAGTCTGCGCCCACACAATGAGAGCGGAAAGAGAGTTGTAAAATAAAAAACAACTAGTTTTCAGTGACATAAAATGCTGTTTTCATGCATTCAGGAAGCCAAAACACAGAGACAAAAACAACATATGTGTGGGCCTCAGGTGAGCTAAAACGATAGAATGCATTTAAAAAAATTTAATGAAACCGAAAAGAAAAAAAAATACTAACATCAGGTTTAATTGCAAAGGGAGTTTCAATAGTTGATCCTTGATTAATATTAACTGTTATCCAGCATCAACCCTCAGAAACTGTTTTTAACTCACCACTGGAAGACACTGCATTTCTCCAGCAACTTAACGCCGCTTGGGTGGGCGGAGAGAGTACCCAGGAAGAGAAAGTAATGCTGGCTGAGTGTGTTGAGGAGGCCGTTGCTTTGTAGGCTACGGTCTGGTTTGAGCCCAGAGGACGATGAAAGCCACTGCACTATATCCTTAACCAGGTCCTCCAGGTACACAAGGCCATCCTGATGAGAGTGGTGTAAACAAACCAGCAATGAATTTATAAGCAGGCATACTAACAAAAAAATACAAAAACAAGGCCTGAAGGCACCAGCACTTCCCCTCCCTTACCTCATCTGACTCCAGCAGGAACTCAATGAACTGGCAGCCAACTACAGTCAGCTGTTTGGCTTTGCTGTGGTCCAGCTCCAGGCTGGCGTACAGCTTACTGCTTGGTTTGTAGAAGAACAGAAGCCTCCTTACAAACCTAGAAGAAATCCCAGAACATTATCAAGCGCACCATACAAAAAGCATTACATGAAGTTTGAAGATACATGAAATATGTTTATTTTCGTACTTGTGCATTTGCTCATCTTTGTTGTTGCGCAGGTTGACATTTGGCCACTGAAACATAACATATTACATTACACTCCATTGCGCTCATTAATACTCGTCATTTAGTCCTCTTTTCTCTTACTGACCTTTAGTATTGTACCGATAAGAACCCAGCTCCAGTCTAGGTTCTGCTTGTGATTGAGAATTTGACTGTCTCTGAGATTCATCATCAGAGCCTCCTCAGTGTCCTGGAAACAAAATAACAGGAATGTAAAAGGGATATTTACTTTGGTCTGCAATGCCAAAGAAAAGATTTGAATTCGACTGCACTCATAAAACAAGTAAATAAAACATGTTTTGATCATAAAAAAGTTTGCAGTAATACAAAAAATATGAAAAAGGCTCAGGAAATGAATGTTCTATGCAAATGTGTCAATATTATTCCACAATCATGTTCTGTACATATCCTGTGCAAATCTTGTGCAAAGGATTTTCCAGAGAACAGGGGTGAGGCATATGAATGGTTGGAGGTATTTCAAGGTTGCATATATAATATGACGGCTTAAAGTGTATGAATTTCAGATATTTTTTGCAATAGTTTTTAATGTGGAAAATTCACAATGATTAATTTCACTTCAACACACACAAAAAACCCATGATTGTCTTAATCATGACAAAACTGAAAAATGCTGTTCAACATACAGCTTTGTGAGCTCATCATATTGTGACATTGTGTGTATATATATATATATATATATATATATATTAGACTTTCTAACTGTGTCTGTTGTTACTGATGCTTAAAGAGATGTTTAAACATAAAACAGCATTTGCATATACACACAAACTATAAAACGTAATCTAATGGATGAAAGCTTTAAAACTTTTCATAACAAGGCATCAGTTTCTGTAGGAAAAATAAATACATGGTCCCACTTATAATTATAAAGATTAGTATTAAGAACATAATCTAAGTGGTTAAAATAACAGGCAAATTATAAGAGCTATGAGTGGATTTCCCCTAGTTTTATTAAAACAGCTGGAGGAGAGATTCAAGTTGACTATGTATTCTGGTATGTTGTTGAACCTTTAAACCCATTTACCATTAAAACCGATTTCATAATTGTGGTCAATGGCAAAAACAACTGAAAACAGCTGTGATAACATGCCTAAAAAAAAAACCCTTTAAGAATCGCTTTAGGAGAATTTTGCTACGAATTTTGGATGTAGTGTAGAGCAGTGGTCCCCAAACATTTTTGCACCAATCGCTTATAATTAGATAATAAATGAAACAGAAATAATGTAAGTTATGTATTCTTTCTGTGCGGCCCGGTACCAATTGACCCACGAACCGCCCGGGGGTTGGGGACCACTGGGGTAGAGTTTTAGCATAAATTATTAAATTAAAGAATTTTGGAGAGGCATTTTCACACTCAAACAGAAATAAAAACACCTGTACATGACCAGTACAGATTTATCCATCCTCCCATCACATCATCTAAATGATAAGCAGCATGTTAATTAAACTTAGAGAAATTATGTATTGTTAAAAATTATACAATTTCTTTTTTTCCCCCCACTTTGAAATTATTTGTGCTCATAGTTATTAGACTTATTTTTTTATTATTAAACCTATTATTCTAATACTTGTGACATTCAGAATTCATTCATAAAAAAAAACAAAAAAAAAACAATCCTACTAACTAGGGATGAAAAAACAGCTTTATTTCCATAGCGAGAATTTACTCTCAGTACCTTAATGACATAGATATCCTTCTGGGGCCGCAGGTGGTGGTCGCGACTGTACTGGACTGCAGCTGACTTGCGTACAATATGATCAAGGTAAAGGCTGTTGGGTTTGGGGCCTCGCTTCTTCTTCTCATGGAAGCGCTTTAGGTAGTTCACTGCAGCACTCGCACGTCTAACACGGCATCAAAAATAGATACAGAGAGAGAACATGTTGTGTAAGAATCATCTTAAAGCTTAAAGTCGATCCGCACCAATGACGATGACCAACAATTCAATTACCATTTATAAATATATTTCTGGCATTTTCTTTATTCGTATAACTGGTTAATGTTTAATAATGAATGCAATAGGTTTAGTTCACAAACTCCCAGGATGCCATGTAAAAATCCATTCCCTTTTACATATAACATACAAATATTATACTATATAATATACAGCCCTGGCATAAATATATAAATGTACCTCAGTGTGTAACATGCTATTTAGAATTGCTTACTGAATTTTTATTTTTTTTTTACAAGACAACGATGAGGAATTCTTCTCGAGAAAGTACCATAGTGCACAGCTGCTCAATTACCATGCTGACATGAAGTGGACACGAATTGAATAGACTGAATATATAAGGTGCCAAAACAAACAAACGAAAAAACAAAAAAAAAATGCACATTGCTATTTGTTATTTGACCTATAAAAAACAGTTTTTGTTTATTTCCCTAAACCGGTGTAAAATGAGGTTCGAATCACTGCAAGCTGCAAAAATCAGGGCATTTTTGTAGATTATAAAAACATGTGCAGCAGATAGAAAATGTTTTGTGATTTCAATGGATTTCCAGTTTACCCATGTACAAGAGCATCAAAACCTAAAACAAGGGCAGAATGATGTGCCTGTAACACACCTCTGACACAGCTGGTGTAGATGAAAAGGTGTGTTCAAAACAAATCTGAATGAGATCTTGCTGTGAGGCTTCTCATGGGAATTGAGAAACAGAGCTTAATGAAACATATGAAATGTAGATCTTGTGTTCTTTCAACTTTATATTTCGTATATTTTGTAAAAATGGTTTGGTGTGTGTGGTGGTTTTTGTGGTTAGGTGCCTCCACATCCTCTGAAACGTCTATATCTCATTTATAGACATTTTGTCATACAAAAAGGAAGTACAGCTGATTAAAGACAAGACTGAATATTGCATTCAAAAGAATTACTGTTTGATTATGCTTATTCATTATTATTATGCTTTACACATTTACATTTGCTACATGAATGCGTGACTGTTCCCACGGATTACATTTGAAATGGCATTTCCCTGGGTCTATACCGTATGCTATATACGTCTGCTTAAAACTACGGGAAGACTTACAAGCGCTTCTCCTGAGGTATATCGAACGCCGCCGCCATGTTCATCAGAGTGGGGAGGCAGTGCAGGTGATGGCTGTGGGAGTGAGGGAGGATGGTGTTGGCCTGCGGGAAATAGAAACACAACCCAATGACTCAGAAAGAAATGCCAGAGAACGTCAGCATTAGATGCTTAAAGTGAAAAGGTTGAGATACCATGTGCAAGAGTTCTCCGAGGAGGATGGTAGCGCATATTGACAAGCTATCATCACTGCTAGTGACAACTTCCACTAAACCCTGAGGATACAGACAGGTGTAAATGAGCATGGTATATATTAGCATGTTTATCAGTCAATTAATCTTTCCTGGAGTCAAACTATTAATATTTGTTTTGTTCCCTCTGATGTATTGAAGGAAAAGTAGGAAAATAAAAAATACCTCCAAAAGTCCACTATTGATGAAGGCAGACAATACAAGTGCAAGGTAGTTATCCATCAGGTCAGGCCTGTACCAATAGATGAGAAATTCATTAGCTTTATAAAAAAATCTTTTTTTAAGTAGACACTGATATAACAACAATATATGACAGTATTCTCATATATATATTTTTTTATGACATCTGCTTATAAAAACTAAATCTAGTTAGAATTATATGTTTAATTTAATATGAAGACACTTTTTATCAAAAGATTTTTAAAGAACAGTTTATCCTTCTTCTTTCGGCTGCTCCCATTAGGGGTCGCAACAGCGGATCATCCTTCTCCATTCCCCCCTGTCCTCTACATCTGCCTCTTTCACACCAACTACCTGCATGTCTTCCCTCACCACATCCATAATCCTCCTCCTTGGCCTTCCTCTTTACCTCCTTCCTGGCAGCTCCATCCTCAGCATTCGTTATATATTTTAACTTTAAATATAAAAAATAATAAAAAGGGACATTTTTTTCCTCACTCCATCACCCCCCCTCTGTTCAGATCCCTTACCTCGACCGTGCCCGATGAGGGAGGATTATTTTGGCTTCTGAGGCCACAAAGCCATCGGACAGCCTCCAACTGTCCTGAAATCTACTAGGATCTACAGAGGTAGACATGGCGCAGAAATAAGTCATTGTAATCCATTAACTCTATTATTCACAAATATACTTTTAACAGTCTAGTTATAGTGAGTGATTGTGGTCATGTCACCACTCACCAACACTAAGAACCGCTTCAATGAAATCTTGTGTAACTATAGGGACGGGGAGTCGGAAAATGTCATACATGACGTCAAGAAGGCCTTTCTGTTGAGAGAGGGTGTAAAGCAGAGTTTAAATAAAACAAATTATTATTATTATTACACTCAGTACAGTATATACTGTGTATATCTGTACTGCAGCACAAAAGTGTGATCCCTCCAATTAAGAAGCTAGATGATTATTAGATTTTAAAACAGGTACACGCCATTATATAAGACTTAAAAAAAAAAAAAAAAATACAATACCAACATATTTTATCTGTACAGCATTACAAGATGACAGTTCATTTTCTTATTTCCTCCCACAAGCAATGCAGACATGCCAAAGCCTAAGAAAACTAATATGTTGTCTCATATACATGTAAAACTCAAACAGTTAAAATATAGTTTCAATAAAAACATACCGTATTTTTCGGACTATAAGCCGCTACTTTTTTCCCACGTTTTGAACCCTGTGGCTTAAACAACGAAGCGGCTAATTTATGGATTTTTCCTGGGGTTTTCCCGGTTTCACAAACCTTAAGCCAAAAAACTGAGCCCCATAACATTAGACCAATGAAATTGCCAAACAGGCATGAAAAAGCGCACTTCTCCTGTGTTCTGAGCTGCACGGCTTCGGGAGAAAAGCTTCACCGATGGTGATTTGTAAACGCACGATGATGCCAAAAGATAAACTCTCGAGAGAAATAGTTGTGAAAAGAAATAAGGAAGACAGTGAACAATGACTTTCTTGGTAGGCTACTGTTTAGATACAAGCCGTTGTAACGCGTTGAGTCTGGGTTAAGGGGTAGCTCACTAACTCCAGTTGCAACAGAAATCATATAAGCACAGACAGGTTTCCAAAACGTGTACTTTTTTTTTTTTCTTAGCAACAGCGTTACGGGTTAGTCAAAGAAACTTAGAAATAAGCATCAGAAAATAATAAGGACATATTCCTCGGTCTTGCACACATGCAGTAATAGCGGGAAAAATGCGGCGGCAGGCTATTCCCAAAATACCGCTATGCTCCTAAAGGAGCCGCAACATATTTCACCCGTTAAACCGTGTAACAGACACTCTCATTAAAGCCAGTGTAAAGTTCATTAGTTTCAGTGTAGACACCTGCGGCTTATAGACAGGTGCGGCGTATTTATGTTTAAAATTAAAATTAAATTAAAATAAAAAAATGTTTTTGGGTGTGCTTAATAGTCCGGAAATTACGATAATTTAAATAAAAAAAATTTTATAAAAAGAATCTACAAAAAAAATAAAACTCCACATGGCTGACATTTTCACTGTAAATCTGCTGTTGACAGCAAAAAGAAATGTACATGCAACATAATTATATTATTATAATTATTTGTAAAGGGTTCTTTTGACATCACACCAGCACAAAGCTGGAAGAACACAACTGTACAATTGTTTTGTATGTTGTAGCTTTAGAATTGCCGGCATGAGAATGCCACAGAGCACATAGTGAGGTGCATGAAGAAATGATTAGCTGGGGGGAAAAAAATCAACCTCAATGGAATGAATTGGAACACTGGCTGCACACCAGGCCTTTGTCCTCACTAATGCTTTTGTTTCTGAATAGAAAATCCCCATAGCCACACTCCAAAATATAATATATATTTATAATGCAGTGCTGTAATATCAGCAAAAAGAAACTAAAATCTGGAGCGGGGTTTTCAAAAAGCATACGAGTATGACGATCAGGTATCCACAAACATTTAGCCATATAGAGAAAATCTATGTTTGAAATTATACTTGTTTATAGCAGTAGCCCCACATCAACCCATTATAATTAGGAAACCCGAGGTGAAATTGGGAAGGATGTTCAGGATGCCAGTTAATATTGTACAGTTAAAAGTCATTCCTGATCCATAAAATGACTGGCTCCTCTGTAGACTATTCTTATGGCAACTACCGTGTTGTCATGAACAACCTTTGCAGTCACTCAATACTACATACCCTCACTTCCATATTTGGTATACAGAGAAGGCCAATGAGGGACTGGATGCCGGAGCTGCCTGACTTGCAGAGGTTAATGATGCCTGGATGCAGACAGAGGGGGAAAAGGAAATCAGAAAGAACCAGGAGTTCACACTAGGTAAAACCATGTCATGATAGAACCTGATATTACAATGCATATTTTCAAAATCAGATTCCTATAATGAGCTTACCTGACCATGAGCGGAAGGAAGCAACTATGGACATCTTACTAGCCAAAAAACGAGCCTCTCTGTCCTCCCTAGTGTGCAAAAAAAGGTTAAACCAAAGAAAGCATGATAGGAGGCGATCAATTGTGTAATCGCAATTGCACACTTACTTGAGCTGTGCCTCTGCCGTATCTGGATTGTGCCTGTAGTGGAAGTCAGTGTAGGGTGCCAGGATTTGCTACAGGGGTGAAAAGGAAAAAAAAAAAAAAAAAAAAGGTTTGAATGACTGCTTTAAAAATTGTCTATAAGCAATTTAGCGCTTCAGTCAAGTTCTCTTAAATTCCGATGAGACTTGTTTCGGATCCCACTGACAACATATTATAACAATATAGTAACATCTCCATATTATAATAGTGTTTTGGACAATACACCATTAGCTCTCACCTCTGTATTTATCCAGTTTCAAATAAGATGGAGAGGTAGGGTTTAGGAAGTGTGTGAGGATTAACAGTGGATGCCTTTTTTCCATTTTGCTAGAATTTGATTACAGTGCGCTCTGTGGGTGGTGGTCAAACTATATTTGAACCTAAGAATATCATCTCCAGTCTGGAGCAATTACTCAGGCAATGATAAGTAAAAATATTGCTAACATTATCCAATTACTATTTCTTTTGAATTTTTCTCAAGGTCAAGTGATCGTGTGTAATAATTATAATAATAATTCCATATTATTTTCCACTGGCTCAGGAGCTGTAGTCGTGACAAATTTGCCTGCATTTTGGCTTGATTTTGAAAAGAAAAAAAAAAGAAAAAATACAACAGGCTTCGGAAGATTGACAATCACAATAGCTGTCAAATGTTTTCGATGTCGGCGTTGTTATGATTAACAAAAACAAATATATTTGCTTAACATCTGTGTCTTTTTCAACTATTTAAACCATAATAACCTGCTGTGTAATTTCCGAGCACAGCAACAATACATATTCTCTGCTACCTCTTAGCTTCAGCTGTCCGGGCTGCCAAATAGATAAAGCCATAAATAACTGGAAAATTACACAAAATTCTGCAAGCCTAGAATGCAGTAGTCATAGCTAATTGTTGTTTTGCTTTTTGCGTTTCGTTTCTATTGGCTCACACCTCTGCGATTCAGAAATGTACATCTCGCTTCAATGACTCTGTGTCACAAGAACACCATTTTCAGCTTTCTGGCATTCGTTCACACTCATAAATTGTTTCTGTTCTGCAGGAAATGTTCATGTTTATCCTGATTGCTGTTTTGTCATGTCTTTGCTGTTAGACTGCATTTTGGGTAAACGGAGGCTGGCATTAATAAATGTTTTACACTGTAGCATGTTAATGCAAAAGAGCAAATGAAATAATGAAAGCGAGGTTTGTACCCCCAGCTCTATTTAA
Organism: Silurus lanzhouensis; assembly: GCA_039877035.1. Taxonomy (NCBI): domain Eukaryota; kingdom Metazoa; phylum Chordata; class Actinopteri; order Siluriformes; family Siluridae; genus Silurus; species Silurus lanzhouensis. The sequence continues at coordinate 8,233,279 of JBCEWE010000458.1, read as the reverse complement.
AATGTTTTTTACGTCTATCGTTTTTTTTCTCGGCGTACCTCCAGCTCCACGTCTGAGCGCACGTACTGCCGTGTGTGAGGGTGATTGAGCAGGTGCAGGATGGTGGTCATTAGAGCCTCGTTGATGCGGCTGAGTTGGCAGTCGATCACGTTCTTCAGGATGGTTTTGAGTCCACCACGTCGAGCCACAATTTCCGGGTTCTTCAGTGCTACACAAACGACAAATCGCCACACCGATTAGGCAAAAGAAGAGGAATCAAGACGTGCACGTGTGTGTATATGTATGTGTGTTTACTCACCAAGTTCACATATGATGGCGATGCAGGCACGCACCATGCGGTCTCGCTCCTGTATGCCATCGTTGCCCACGGCGATGAGGGAGTTAGTGATGGAGCTTGGGAAGAGCTGAGCATTCACAGTGATCATCTTGAACCGCGAGAACAAGAGGGAGGAAGGATAGTGAAAGAGTAGGAGAAAGAGAAAGGGCAACAAAAATAAAAAATTTAAATTTTATACAGAAAACGGTCTGGATTATTACACGAGTTTAGACAAGACTTGTTTGTTGTGAAGATAAATGGGAAAAATTTTGAAAACAGTGTATTTTCCAAACATTTCTACAGATATATTTTCTAAACCCACCCCCCTGTATAGGTGTGTGTGTATATATATATATATATATATAATATATATATATATATATATATATATAAATATAAACACACACACACACACACACACACACACACACACACACACACACACACACCTGTATATCCAGAGTTCTATATGGCTGCTTTGGGACAATGTCACTTGTAAATAAATAAAACTGATGAAACACATAGTTTTTCCTGTTGTTCTGTTGGTCGAATGTGTTTGAGTGCAGCCACATGATTGTAAACATGACCGACTGCACTGTTAAAACTGCATTAGGAGTAAAGTGTTGAGTTTACTGCTCACCTTCCTCACCAGCCGAAGTGCCTGAGTTCGCTCCACCTCATTGCTCTGCTGAATGTCAATGCACCTACACACAGCCACACACACACACAGCCACACACCCCCAGACACAGAGAAGCACACACACACACACACACACACACACACACACACACACACACACACACACACACACACACACACACACACACACACACAATCACACACACAATCACACCCACACAGCCACACAGACAGACAACATGCATACAGACACAAACATCCAGACACACACAGACAGGGAAGGACTGAGAGTTACATTATGATCTAAAGAGCTCTAAAAGCTGTGATCAATATTTAACTGATTTTTATCATATGATTTTGTAATGTAATTTTGTTATGTAAGGTTTATAATGATAGCATTCCAAGCAGTCCATTTGTTTCACAAAACAGTTGTGGGTTTACATTTTCTGAAAAGACGACATGCAACGTCCCGATTTTCAATTGCACTTTCTTCTGCTGTTCTGAAGGGAAAAAACTGCTCTTGTGATCCTGTATCTCAAACATTATTTTTTAGCAATATTTCTAATTATCTCCCAAAGATAATACTAATACCTTTTAGAATTCTTTTATCTGATGCCAAAACTTTATTAGAAAAAGAAGGTTCATATCCCCACCTACCGAGTTTTACAACCCATTTAACTTGTCCCCCCCAATACTTGGAAAATGGATTATGTATGAACTTGTATCTTGTATGCATAATTAGTGGTTATCAAAACTTTTCTATGATCCTGTGCTGTACCACTGTTCAAAGAAATACACAAATACATTTCTGACATGCATTACAAGCTGATTATTTTTCAATAGCAATGTGCCTCTGATATAACAATAGTGCAGTCCCTCTCCTGAAATAATAATAACAATAATAATAATAATAATAAATAATAATAAAAACACGCATTGTCATGTTATGGAGAAACTGTAATGTGTGAACAATTCTGTCATGTGTTACAGCTACATTTCTGACTGATAGGCAGTGCTGAAACTAGATATTCCCACCATAAATGTCAATCAACTTTGTCTTCACTATATTATATAAATTCTCCCTATTATAATTTTCATGGTTTCCCTTCTTAAATAACGGGGTTATATAGAACCAAAAGCATATTAGTAGTGTATAAACATCGACAAGAACCTGTGCGTTGTATCTGCACTACAGCCAGCGCTACTGTAATAGAGAATAATAGAATAGAGAATTCAACAACACTTGTATTAAGTGTATTCAAAATATATGTATGTGTATGTGTGTATATAAAAAAAATGAATGTGTGTGTGTGTGTGTGTGTGTGTGCGTATATATGATTTTTGTTATGTTTGTTATTAAAATTTATGTTTTTATCTTGTTTTTACTATAGACATATGAATTCCTTTTCAAAATTACTTTTTTTTTTTTTTTACCAGTGGGACTGAGATAATAATATATATTAATAATAATATAATAATGCCAGAAAAAGTTAATAATATGTGCTAATAATAATAATTTGTTATTTTTGGCACTTATGATTACTTCATATATCACTTGCTACAGGGGCCTTTCGTAATTTTGTAAGAACACATTATCCCTAAATTAAAGCTGGAAACAGAAATTGTATCATTCACAGCACCTGCTGGAGGGCATAAAAGTCGTGAGTTCTGCTATGGAAAGTTTGGGAGGATTTACCCCAGGGCTGTGGTGAGGCTGAAGTTGACCTAAGAGTGCCTTTGTATTTGAGTTGCACGAGGCACGTCTGTAACAGGAACATCGCGTTCGGAGATGAGCTGTTGCTGCAGGGTGAGATGCGCACAAAGGGAACACTGCGTTCCCGCTGCGTCGCAGAACCTCACGAGCTTATCGCTGATCCTAACTACAGCTGACTTCTCTTTCCCATAACCACACGCATACAAAACACAATCCTTAACTCGAACATCAGCCGGTTTACTCTCCACTAAAGGGGAAGCCACAGAGGAAGAATCTGTGTTGCTTTTCTCATCACGCGTCTGAAAGAAAAGCCAGCACTCCTCTTTTGATGGAGACTCAAGTGATGGATATTACAAAGTAGTGGACTAAACGTTTGCTGACTATCAACTTCTACATTTTATGTGCTGTATGGCACATATGAGACAAAACTACGTGTTTTCACACGTGGCATTTTCCCACTTAACCTCCAGCACTTGAAGTGTTGCAGACGGCATCAGATTGGTTCTCAGAAGAGCTTGTCGAATAACGTCAAAAAAGCTTCATCTGCTTTTCAGAAACCATGAGAAAAGCAAAGTGAATCTCACTAGTGAACAAATATTACTAACCAAAATTTTACTACCAATTTTCCAATGCTTCACTGTCGTTAAAATGAACAGCATGTGTATGCTCAGGACGTTCTTGTTATTTTCTGCCTCCAAAGCTACAAGCCAACAACCTCCTCATGGTCAGCGTTACACTAATCCAAATTTCATCCACGTTACTGATGATAAATAACCCCAAAAGCACGCTAGGCTAGTTAGTTAGCTATCTGATAAGCTCGCTACAGCTGGCATGGTTGTTATAATTACAATGCGTACATGTGTGTGTTGCACGAACCTCCATTTACCTCGGTATCAGTAAGTAACTCATGAACTCTCCTACAGAGTCTTGGCTTCTCTGAAGGTTTTTATGTGCATCAACTTCCGTCCAAAGATGCTTCACTTTGCCAGTGTAATCACAGACCCCCTGCTCCCTGGATGTATTTACATGCAAAGAACGGATTTGTCCCGAGTGCAGATCTTTCATTAGGTTCTTTATCGCCATCATTCTCATCTGAGAACTTGAGGACACTAACATGAGTCTTGAATCTGATATTCCATCCATCATTCAGTTTCAATCTTAGTTGCTGCTCCATGAACAATCATGAACAAGCAGTGTTTTCTAACACAGTGACACGATCAGAGAATCCGAATGTAAAACACTCGTTTTTGGAAACGAATCCATGGTGCGAGGAGATGTTATTACCACCCAGATCGACGTTATGTTTGCTCTGATTCCTCTATATTACATTTTGCCAGTGATTATGCTTTAATAATAAATGAGTCAATTCTTTTAGATTAATTGTTACACAATGTTCCAAATTCCATGAATTTAGTTTCTGTTCTCACTTACAATGTAGCATCTATAAACGGACTTCATTTTTTTATTTCTCCAGATAAACCTCGCCAAAACAAAATCCTTTCAGTCACTTTTTAAACAGTTTATCATTGTGTTTAGTTCGTGTAGTACAGTTTATGAGTGTCAACCAAGAACCTTCGAACACGCTGTTACTATAGAAACAAAAATGCTTCTTATAAACCTGAATTAATCGCAGAGATGCTGTTCTAAAAACAAATCAAGACCTTTTTCAGAACCGAACCAAGCTGAAGGATAAATGTTTATATTTTTCTTATACTGTAAACTTGACTTCAGTATGTTCGCTTCTGATTTTAATTAGATTAATTAAAATGCAATTAAAAGTGGCCAATGTTACAACGGCTTATTAAATAATTGATGTTAGAACGGCGTAGACTCACCTGGAAATCAGGTAATCCACCCGGAAACGGAGGACCTTCTGGAGGAGGTTGCTGTCTCTGATCAGGTAGCGGAGAGCTCGTAGACCTGCAGCTCGCACCTCCTTCGCTTCATTAAGCAGAGCCAATCGGAGGCTGGCAAACACACAAAAAAAGTCAAGCTGTGTAAAATAACTGGCCGACTCGTAAACGGTCAGCATTATAAAAAAAAAAAAAACATAAATATTATAATAATTTGATGACACTCACCAGATGATGATCTCATCATAGGTAAAGCCAAACTTATCTTCTGAATGGCCGACATTGCAAAGGAGCTGCGTGAAGAATGAGATTCATGTTAAGACAGTATGTAGGTTTTGTACATATATAGGACAGTCTACACAATAGTTTTATTCATTTGGGTGCGTCTTGAATACATGTCTAATTAGTCTTGATACTAAAAAGACAAAAAAAAAGTTTATTTATTGATAGTTCAGTGTTACAGTTACAATATCTCTAGTATGTAGTATCCATGAGTCAGAACTACACTGGTGTTATTAAACCAGCAACGTGCGTTTGGAAAATGCCAATGACTATTAAAAAGCATATTAATATATATTACATATATAATACACAAATTCAAAAAACTTTAAATTTTTTTTGCAAACATTACTAATCTTCCACAGGGTTGTGTGTTTATTTTTTTTTTTTCAATACATGTTTTTATATTTCAATAAAACACCCTCAAAAATTCTCGAGCATCACGTGCAATAGTGCTGAAGAATACTGAAAGACACCCAGCTTATGCTCCGAAAGCAAAAAAAAACAAAAAAGAATACCCAGAAGCACTGAGAGAATGGACGTCAGCAGTCTGATCGCCTGGAGATATACCTTAATGAAGTTGTTGAGGTGACCCAGTTTGCGCATGTTGGAGACGCCCTGCTGCTTGGCCACATTTTGGAGGATCTCTCGCAGGTTGTCTTTAGGGTCTAAAAGCAGAAGAGAGCAGAAATACCAGGTTACAATTATCCAGAGCAACGTCCCCCATGCAGCAACCCGGATTTCATGGTCACATATTGCCTGAGAAAAAATAAGAGAAATCCAGCTACAGAATCAGGCCTCACTTTCGATGAGAGTGGAACGTGTTTGAAATACAAACAGCCGCTTCCTTCTAGTAAATCAGATAAGCATGGAGATTGGGGAAGGCAGGAAAGACTGCTTTCACCCCTCATATATTTTCCTCACACTCGCTTATTATTTAACTTCTTAAACTCTAGGAAGCTCATTGCCTCTCTATGATTGACTGCAATGGAATAAGCTATCTCAGTACAAATTACAGATGGGTGTGTCTTCATGACGCACACTTGCTTCTAAAAATCTGTGCATATAACATACACCTCACTTTAATACAAACAGATTGATTTGTCCATTGTGCATTGGTGCATCTCCAAGCAAATGGTACTCGTTCAGTAATAGGTCACGTGACCATAACCTGCGCGTCACGTGACCATAACTCTACCTGTGCTAAGAATGTAATACGTTTCCTAAGCATCTCTGATGACGTCTATATTTGTTCTGCATTTTAAACTCGGGTTGAGACTTTGGGTTCAGGCCAAAGATAAGAGGGAATGATCCTTAGAGAACCAAAAAAACAACAACAACAACAAAAAAAAACACGCAAAACCCCTATTTTTTTCTATTTCAAAACACTGTCCATCTACACAGGCATTTTCAAATGTTTTCCAAAAATCAATCAAACTGAAAAGCCTTTAAATGCTTACCCCTAAGCTTATCCCTATAGCGCACTTAAAAAACAAAAAATAAAAAGTCTGCATCACCTTTGCTTCCCGGGAAAATAAATTGCAATCTAAAGGTGCAATCTAACCGTATAGCAGGTTCAAAGTCTGCAGTACAACATCGTCCTACGTCTTGTTTATTTGTTGCTTGCTTGAATGGAGTAAAGTATAAAATATGACTAACAATATTCAATGTTCAGTACTACGTGAACCTACGTTTTCGAATTTCTGCACTTGGGGGAGGGTTTTTAAAATGCTCAGTTTTCCGGAGAAAAACACCACCTGAGTGTGGATGAAAAGCCCAAAATGTAGCCAAAAAAATGCGTTTGCTAGTTTATCCAAATTAACGTGTACATAAATACCCAGTGTTAATTTGCTGGTCACAATTCAGTCATCTGAAACAGATTCCCCAAACAATCCTTCATTACACATGCCCACCAGCAACCAGTACAAACTCATCTTAAAAAAATACATTAATTAATTAAAAAAAAACACCTCCCGGTATGAACATAGCATAAGATAGAATCCTGGTGTGATGTCGCAAATGTGCCTGATAAATCAAAAGTTCATTTGTAATGAACAAACACTTGGGGACATGATGTTACAGTGAAAAACAATCCTGATATGTTTTATTCCTCATACTACTGCAAGATTCTAATGATTTACATTGTTCTTTAGACACACACAAGACGTACTTTTATATCCTTTTTTTTTTTTTTTAAACAAATTAGTTTTTCTTCTTGCTCACATTATAGCAGCTATAAACAGACATTCCTTTACTTTCTTTTTCCTCTTCATAAAACAAGACATGCAGCTTGTGAAGTTACTGAGAATCCTCTGCACGAACACCTCTGTCCTGAAGGGTGCACTTATGGGTGCATCTTTACCTTTAAACGGTACTGTCTCTCACTGTATTAGAGCGCGTGCATGAGCATATGATTTACAGCCACACCTACTGTCAAAGCTGATACTGAAAAAAAAAATTATCCAACACCTTCTGGCCAGTCATTATCCAGAATTCAGCAGCACCATGATAAACATCGTATAGGCTGTTATAACTTGTGTAAGAATTTGCAGACCTCTCTGAGGTCTCGCACAGAGGTGATGTGATCTCAGTAAATCACTCGCGATAATGGACTGTTTGGAATTCTGCAAACAGGCCATAAAACTTATATAAAGATTTGAAGGCGGCGACTTCATTAAAAGCGCTATAGGGACACCCTGGACTTTTCCAGCCATACGTGACTGTTTCTAATGTGAATGTTAGAGGCACACGTTTAAACGGGGTGCTTTTGGATGCAGTGAGTGCGTCTTACTCACACGATGCAGTACTAAAGCAGGTAACAGATGGAAACAGAAAGTGAAATCTGGTGTCTGTATACAAGCAGACACCAGAACAGGAACTCCGACTGATGCAGAAACATACACAAAACATTGCAATAATGGGGAAAGGTCCTGATCGAAACCGTCGCTGACCTTGTCTTCTGGAATTTACATTAAATCTCATCGGCTTGTAAAAGCGCTCACATTGACTGATACGCTCGTCGTTATAAATAACCTCTGCCCAGGATTTCATTTGAAATGTTCAAAATGTTCTTAACATGTTGCTCTATGTTTACTTTGGTTAAAGGTTTCCTCCAGTGCCCACAATGCTGTTCGACTACCTTTTTTTGACAGTAATGCGGTAAAATTTATTTGCTTAATCTCTAGCTAGTAGAGTGATGCAGTGGCAATGTAGTCCTCGTCTGTACAAGAATCATACTATAATACCGCCATAAACACTTACACACGTCTCATCGTAGATCAAAAGGCTGAATTTGATTAAAAATGCATTGTGTTTCTCATCGCTTTTGTGTCTGGCTGCTTGTTGCCAAATTGCTAATTTCTCTCTGGACTCACCACAAATCTCATCTCAGCACCACCGAAAAAACCCATCTACTGTTGTACACGCACTACAATGCCGCCTGTGCTGCCAGTCCGAGGCTGCGTCATTCCAGACAACAGCTATCACACAAACAGAAGAGTACAGCACCGTACGCAAGTGCCAAACCACTTCCAATTCAACCAACACCAACCGCTCGTCCTTAAACACTTAGACGCAACAGTGTGTGGGATGACTTTCAGCGCAACACACGCCTTTGTTTAATGTGAACAAGCTGCTATTCTAGAGCAAGACCCAGTCCTGGGGGCGGGACCTACATATCTAAAGTGTTTCATTGGATAAGCACAAAATTGGTACAGTATGACTCATCAAATCTTTTTTTCTATATCAGAAGGGTGTTTTTAATACATAGGGACAAGAAGCAAAATCTCAAACACCAATTCTGAATCCTGGGAGACATTATGGACTATTTGCTTGTAAGTTTTTGCCCCCTACACCCCTCCATTTTACACTTCTAATCTCAACATGTCAGAACGGATATGATACATATATACATATACAAACATATGTTTGTATATGTTTGTTTGTGTGTGTGTGTGTGTGTGTGTGTGTGTGTGTGTATATATGTATATATATATATATATATATATATATATATATATATATATACATATATATATATATATATATATATATATATATATACATATATATATATATATATATATATATATATATATATATATATATATATATATATATATATATGTGTGTGTGTGTGTGTGTGTGTGTGACCATGTCTTTTAATCCCCACACAGACACTCACCAAAACAAGCCCCGCCATCAAGGCAAGCAGGGGCGTCTCAGCAGGCTGCAATAACATGCTATAAGCAGTCTCACTGTCCGGTGCGTTATAAAGCTCAATAACACCCAAACCTCATATTTCTCGCCTCCACTACTTTACAGAACACCCAGAAATGTGCGCTTTATATTCGTGGCCCGGAGCTAAATTAGCTTAGCTACTTGTCCTGAAGCACACACTTATTTAACCCCTAAAACCAGCACCCGGTCCGCGTGATGCTTCAACGGCCAGCACTGAAAATCGCGTTCACCAAACAACACTGCCGCTGATCGGCCTCGCTTTCCCAACCCGAGCCGGACATTCCAGCCATGTACGCGGATTAGCAATGCTGCTAACGGGACTGAACCCACCTCTGCTGAGATCCAGTGGTACATTTTCCTCCCCGCTGTCATTCCGACCTGTGGGCAGGAGAAAAAGAACACACACACACCGCAAAACAGCCGTGAGCGTCAAAACCGAATGTCCCCAAAAATACAACATGTAGATAAAATCAACCCTGTTTGCGGACACGCCAGAAGCGGCGGCCGGGTGACGGGGGAGAGGGACCGAGTCTCACCTCGCATCCGTATACTTCGGATAGGACGAGCTCGGATGCTAACCGCCATCTTTCCAGAGACGATTCACAACACCGGAAACACCGCGAAGTCTCGCGAGACCGGAAGCTCGAGCGCCGCGAGAACTCGGCCACAGGGACGTCCCGGTAATGCGCGATATGATCTGACAGGGATCCCCATACCGATACCGGAAACCGGAACCCGGAACCCGGGCCGCACAGAAAGATTTAATCATTTATTTTGTGCCCATTGTTTTGTCTTTTGCATATTTGGTTTTGTTGAGGTACATTTTCATTATGTATACAATACATAAAGTAATAATTACATCATATAATAAGTATTACACTAATATAATATGCACATTATTGTACGTGGTCTAAAAAAGGTTTGGGACTGATACGATATGAGAGACCTGTTTGCCGATACCACAGTCTGATATCATCCAATATAAACAGCATGAGCGTATGGAAATTATTTCTATATTATAATTTTCTAGTAAAAAAAAAAAAACTATTGTGTGCTCACAGTGCAAACTTCTGATGGCGAGTCATTTAAACCAGTAAAAGATCACAATCTTTACCACTGATTTTCTTGCAATAATATTATTATATTCATTAAACCAAAATATATATTCCTTTGATCTGTTTCTTAAGAATAAAAAAACACAATAAAAGCTTTTGGACTCAATAAATTCATCTGTTTTGATTTTGGTTTATTAGGTTTTGAAAGGAATTTGGCATACACCATGACATGACACTACATATGTATCAGGAAACAAGCTTTAATAGTGTTACAGTGTACAAAACTTTCAAATAAACACAGTTCTGTTTTGTTGGGTTCGGATATTTTTTGTGCTTTAGTTTAATCCAAAACACTGAAGACATTTCATAGATGCAGTTCCTTGTAAATTAGTCAAGTATTGTTATTCCAACCATATAGATTACAGAGCACAGTGAAATGAAACAACATTCGCCCGGGACCAGTGATACAAAACATAAATCAACAAAATGTAACACAAAACAAACTGGGGCATTTTATGTGCATTTTATGTGCAAAAAATAATAATAATAACTTGTACAGATATTGAAACAGTGACACTGCAGCAGTACAGTGAAGAAGATAATATAGTGTTTGTGCGAATGGATTTGTCTTTATAATATGAAATACTGTACATGAAAATACTGAATGTTTTATCAATGTTTGTGCAAGCAGCAATTTTACAGTTAATGAGTGAAATATTCTGTATATAATGTAAGTACATACTGTATGTTATCTGAGTATGTTATCTTTTTGACATGTCTTATCCTTTGTACAGTTCTACTGTATAATATTATAGATACATATACACCATATCCTATTACCTCCTGCACATTCTGTACATTAATCACTTTCATCTCTGTACATATGAAGCCATATTCACATTTAGCATATTGATATTTATTGTAAATAGGCCACTTAGGCACTTCTGGTTAGATGATAGGTGTATATAATTGGCTCTGTACATGTACTTTGCAAAAATGACAATACAGTTGAATCTAATCTAATCTAATCTAATCTATTCACATCTTGTAATTCCATGGCTCCTGTCAATGTTCCTATAACATTGGTGGTCAGTCGAGTGAGATTGTTATCAGTTAAAAAGTGTATTTTGTACCACATTCTAGAGACATGGGGTATAGGAGAATACTAAGGATGGAGCTGCCAGGAAGGAGGAGAAGAGGAAGACCAAGGAGGAGGTTTTTGAATGGGGTGAGGGAAGACATGCAGGTAGTTGGTCTGAAGGAGTCAGATTTAGAGGACAGAGTGATATGGAGACGGATGATCCACTGTAGCGACCCCTAATAGGAGCAGCCGAAAGAGAACAAAAAAAAGAAGAAAAAAAAGGAAAAGATTATTATTGTTATTATTATTATTATTATTATAAGTTTTATTAACCCAGCCATTAGGGAGGCACAAGCCAGTGCATTCTTAGTGCCGGTCCCAAGCCCGGGTAAATGGGGAGGGTTGCGTTAGGAAGGGCATCCAGCGTAAAACATGTGCCAAATCAAATATGCGGATCACAAATGAGAATTTCATACCGGATCGGTCGAGGCCCGGGTTAACAACGACCGCCACAGGTATCGTTAGCCGACAGGGTACCGGTGGAAATTGGGCTACTGTTGGCCGAAGGAGGAGAAGGAGAGGAGGAAGACGTCTACAGAGACGGCAGGAAAAGGAGCAGTGTAGGAGAGTGGAGGTTAGGGTTGGTACTTTAAATGTTGGTACTATGACGGGTAAAGGGAGAGAAGTAGCTGATATGATGGAGAGGAGAAAGGTAGATATGCTGTGTGTTCAGGAGACCAAGTGGAAAGGGAGTAAGGCCAGGAACATTGGAGGTGGATTTAAACTGTTTTATCATGGTGTGGATGGAAAGAGAAATGGTGTAGGGGTGATTCTGAAGGAAGAGTACAGTAAGAGTGTAGTGGAGGTGAAGAGAGTTTCTGATAGGGTGATGATCGTGAAGGTGGAAGTTGAAGGGATGATGATAAATGTCATCAGTGCCTATGCTCCACAAGTTGGCTGTGAGATGGAGGAGAAGGAAAGATTCTGGAGTGAATTAGATGAAGTGGTAGATGGTGTACCTAGGAAAGAACGGTTGGTGATTGGGGCGGACTTTAATGGGCATGTAGGTGAAGGGAACAGAGGTGACGAGGAGGTGATGGGTAGGTATGGTTTTAAGGAGAGGAATGTGGAAGGGCAGATGGTGGTAGATTTTGCTAAAAGGATGGAAATGGCAGTGGTGAACACTTATTTTAAGAAGAAGGAGGATCATAAGGTGACTTATAAGAGTGGAGAAAGGTGCACACAGGTGGACTATGTGCTATGCAGGAGATGCAACCTGAAGGAGATTGGCGACTGTAAGGTGTTGGCAGGGGACAGTGTAGCTAGACAGCATAGGATGGTGGTCTGTAGGATGGTTTTGGAGGCGAAGAAGAAGAGGAGGAGAGTGAGGACTGAAAGAAGAATAAGATGGTGGAAACTGAAGGAGGAAGAGTGTAGTGTGAGGTTCAGGGAAGAGGTCAGAGAGAGGCTCAGTGGTGTTAAGGAGGTGTTGGATGATTGGGCAAATACTGCAGGAGTGATGAGGGAGGCAGCTAGAAAAGTACTTGGTGTGACATCTGGAAATAGAAAGGAAGACAAGGAGACGTGGTGGTGGAATGAGGAAGTGCAGGAGAGCATAAGGAGAAAGAGGTTGGCAAAACAGAAGTGGGATAGACAGAGTGATGAGAAAAGTAGGCAGGAGTACAAGGAGATGCGGCAGCAGGTTAAGAGGGATGTGGCGAATGCCAAGGAAAAGGCATATGAGGAGCTGTATGAGAGGTTGGACACTAAGGAAGGAGAAAAGGATTTGTACCGATTGGCCAGGCAGAGGGACCGAGCTGGAAAGGATGTACTGCAAGTTAGAGCAGTAAAGGATGGAGAGGGAAATGTGTTGACTAGTGAGGAGAGTGTGTTGAGAAGGTGGAGGGAGTATTTTGAGCAGCTGATGAATGAGGAAAATCAGAGAGAGAGAAGGTTGGATGATGTGGAGTTGGTGAAGCAGGATGTAGATAGGATTAGTAAGGAGGAAGTGAGAGCAGCGATTAAGAGGATGAAGAGTGGAAAGTCGGTTGGACCAGATGACATACCGGTAGAAGCGTGGAGATGTTTAGGAGAGATGGCAGTGGAGTTTTTGACCAGATTGTTTAACAGGATTTTGGAAGGTGAGAAGATGCCTGAGGAATGGAGAAGAAGTGTGCTGGTACCAATCTTTAAGCATAAAGGAGATGTGCAGACCTGCAGTAACTACAGGGGTATTAAGTTGATCAGTCACACCATGAAGTTATGGGAAAGAGTAGTGGAAGCCAGGCTGAGAGAAGAGGTGACCATCTGTGAGCAACAGTATGGTTTCATGCCGAGGAAGAGCACCACAGATGCCTTATTTGCTTTGAGAATGTTGATAGAGAAGTATAGAGAAGGACAGAAGGAATTGCATTGTGTATTTGTGGATTTAGAGAAGGCGTACGACAGGGTGCCAAGAGAGGAGTTGTGGTATTGTATGAGGAAGTCAGGTGTGTCAGAGAAGTATGTGAGGGTGGTGCAGGACATGTATGAGGACAGTGTGACGGCAGTGAAGTGTGCAGTAGGTACGACAGACTGGTTTAGAGTGAAGGTTGGACTGCATCAAGGATCGGCCCTGAGCCCTTTCCTGTTTGCAGTGGTGATGGACAGGTTGACGGACGAGGTCAGACAGGAGTCTCCCTGGACTATGATGTTTGCGGATGATATTGTGATTTGTTGTGAGAGTAGAGAGCAGGTTGAGAAGAGCCTGGAGAGGTGGAGATATGCGCTGGAGAGAAGGGGAATGAAACTCAGTAGGAGTAAGACAGAATACATGTGTGTGAATGAGAGGGAGGGCAGTGGAGTGGTCCGGTTGCAGGGAGAAGAGCTTCAGAAGGTGGAGGAATTCAGGTACCTGGGGTCAACAGTGCAAAGTAATGGAGAGTGTGTTAGAGAAGTGAAGAAAAGAGTGCAGGCAGGGTGGAGTGGGTGGAGAAGAGTGACAGGAGTGATTTGTGATAGTAGGGTATCTGCAAAATTGAAAGGGAAGGTTTATAGGACTGTGGTGAGACCTGCGATGTTGTATGGTTTAGAGACAGTGGCATTGAGTAAAAGGCAGGAGGTGGAGCTGGAGGTAGCAGAGCTGAAGATGTTGAGGTTTTCGTTGGGAGTGACGAGGATGGATAAGATTAGAAATGAGTTTATTAGAGGGACAGCGCATGTAGGATGTTTTGGTGACAAGGTGAGGGAGGCGAGATTGAGATGGTTTGGACATGTGCAGAGGAGGGACATGAATTATATTGGTAGAAGAATGCTGAGGATGGAGCCACCAGGTAGGAGGAAAAGAGGAAGGCCAAGAAGGAGGTTCATGGATGTGGTGAGGGAAGACATGCAGGTGGTTGGTGTGGGAGAGGCAGATGTAGAGGACAGGGTGGTATGGAGACGGATGATCCGCTGTGGCGACCCCTAATGGGAGCAGCCGAAAGAAGAAGAAGAAGAAGAAGATTATAAGTTTTATTAATTTTTACATTTATTTCGTTATTTATTCTAAATCTTCAGTTATTTTATGTTTAGACAATGTTTTAATTACAAACCCTTCTTATCAAGCGTATTACATTATTTATAGGGAATTAGTTTATTTACAAAGGCAGTGGAGAGCAGTTGGAGTTTGCTTGCTGCATGTGAGGTAAAAAAAAAAAAAATCAATTATATATAATGAATACACTTCTTAAAAATATGAGGCAACTTTTTAGTTCAAATGAATGAAATACTGATTTGTGCTTGGTAGTGAAACACACAGTAAGCGTATAGGTACAGTGTGTGGTCAGTAGGTGGCAGTAATGCTCTTTTAATTAAACTTATCTTGAAAACAGAAGAAGTACACGTCTTTTCAAACAGCGGAACTCATACGGGCTCGATCTCAATTCTCTGACTGATCTTAAGATTAGTGCACTATATAGAGTTAACCTTAATGTGCTGTAAGACATCAATTAGTGCACTATATGTTTGATTGAGTGTGATTTGGGTTGAGAGGCAGTTCACCCTGGAGCTTTGGCGATAAACGATTTTAAAAGACAAGTATGAATATATGGTACCTGTAAAGAGAAATTTAGATTTATTTAGATTTATTTAGATGTAAGCCTCAATGTAGTGCGTTTTCTTTTTACCTGTAAGTAAGCAGAGGTTAGCTTTTATCCAGGCTACTTGTTTAGCTTGGTTGCTAATTGCTAACTACACAGGCACACGTGACGCTTTTTACCTCTGTTTATGTATGTTTTTTTACATGTCACATTATTTTAACTGATATGGCTAATGGTTATGATTGGGTTAGTGTTAGATTGGTGTTATCTATATCATGTAAGCATAATGGAACATACACTTATAGATTTACATTTATATTAATAACCTCAAACGCCAAAAAGGGGCGGGACTTCCTGCTGTTAAAACACCAAAACAGCTGCCAATCATTTCTGATGAATATGTCCATAGGCTCCTCTGATTTTTTTCTTTTATGCAAAATGTGCGATAGAGAATTTTATTCTTTATAATAGTCTCAATATAAAAAAAAAAAAACCGTTCTATTAAAATATGACTGTATGCTACTGTAAATTGGACACAGCTGCCACATTCTGCATAATTTCTTTTACCTTGTCAAACCCTATAACAGGTGATTTCCATTATTTTGTGAACTGTTTTGTTGGACTAAAGAGACATGGGTCGCTCCTCCAAAGACAAGCGTGATATTTACTACCGACTGGCTAAAGAAGAGGGCTGGAGAGCCAGGAGCGCCTTCAAACTGCTGCAGCTGGATGAGGAGTTCAACCTGTTCAAAGGCAAGACTCGTGTGTAATCTCTTTAAAGAAATGAAGAAATGTCATTTCATTGTAGTAGTGGAAAAGTCACTGATAAACAGATTTCCTAAGAGGCCATGCATTATAATTTTAAAGTTGTATAAGTTTAAAGTAAAACATTAAATTTTTCTCATGATCAAGACTTCATTTTCTCTTCATCTCAACATAAAAGTTGTTTGCTCGTGATAACGACTTCATTTTCTCCACCTGCCTAAATGGTTATGGTTATTATCCATGATGCTGCCTTTAGAACATGCTTTTTTATGCCGAACATCTGGAAAATTTAAGTTCCGATCACAAGGTTATGTTGAGCTCATGAGAAAATTAAGCAGGAGAAAACACGAAAGAAAAATATATTATAATGCATGGCCTTATCGGTAGGAGAATGCTGAGGATGGAGCCACCAGGAAGAGGGAAAAGAGGAAGGCCAAGGAGGAGGTTTATGGATGTGGTGAGGGAAGACATGCAGGTAGTTGGTTTGAAAGAGGCAAATTTAGAGGCTACTGTTGGCCGAAGGAGGAGAAGGAGAGGAGGAAGACGTCTACAGAGACGGCAGGGAAAGGAGAAGTGGAGGAGAGTGGAGGTTCAGGTGGAAAGGTAGATATGCTGTGTGTTCAGGAAACCAAGTGGAAAGGGAGTAAGGCCAGGAACATTGGAGGTGGGTTTACTGTTCTATTATGGTGTGGATGGAAAGAGAAATGGTGTAGGGGTGATTCTGAAGGAGGAGTACAGTAAGAGTGTAGTGGAGGTGAAGAGAGTTTCTGATCGGATGATTGAACGTGAAGCTGGAAGTTGAAGGGGTGATAAATGTCATCTGTGCCTATGCTCCACTAGTGGGCTGTGAGATGGAGGAGAAGGAAAAATTCTGGAGTGAGTTGGATGAAGTGGTAGAAGGTGTACCTAGGAATGAACGATTGGTGATTGGGACAGATTTCGATGGGCATGTAGGTGAAGGGAACAGAGGTGATGGGTAGGTAAGGCCTTATAAGAGTGGAGGAAGGTGGACTATATTCTATGTAGGAGATGCAACCTGAAAGAGATTGGAGACTGTAAGGTGTTGGCTGGGCACAGTGTAGCTAGACAGCATTGGATGGTGGTCTGTAGGACAGGGGGGTTTGGAGACGGGTAGTCCGCTGTGGCGACCCCTAATGGGAGAAGCCAAATGAAGAAGAGAATATTCGGCCACCTTAGGATCTCTTGCTTTAGTAATTCAAGCTTCCATCTGTTTGAAAACAGCGGTATCTAGTGGACAAAGGTGTGAAGTGCAGGTTTTAATGTACTGCACGAGTGTAGGCAGCAGCGGGTTTTGGGGTTCAAGATAAAGACCCTTGTGGACTCCTCTGATCTGTAAAATATGAGAATTTGATGCTTGTTGAAATTAGCAGGGAGATAAGTAATATTATTGCAATATGTGGAGAACCTTTTGGTTAATCTGTGCTTCTTTAGTGCTTTTGAATGGTTTGAATCAGGTTTTTAGTCATGTCTTTTAATCAGTCCGTCATGTCGAGGTGTCCTTATTTCATTACATTTTTGCTTGAGTTAAAGTAATTTCATTGTGCTTAAATGTCGAAAGTATACATACAGATCTCTTAAAACTATCTTTTAATAACTGATGTGGTTCAGGGTTCCATTCTCCTGAACATCATTCACTTTTAATATTGCTAAAGACATACACTCGGAGTCCCCACTCCACAAAAACTCCTGCAAGATCTGTGCGGTTATGCTTGGTTGGGAACTGCACTGTCTCGGATCGCAAGACCCTACAGATGGTAGTGAGGACAGCTGAGAAGATCATCAGAGTCTCTCTCCTCTCTATCATGGACATTTACACCACACGCTGCATCCGCAAAGCCAACTACATTGTGGACGACCCCACACACCCCTCACACACACTCTTCACCCTCCTGCCAGTAGGGAAGCAGTTCCGAAGCATTCGGGCCGTCATCCAGATTGTGTAACATCTTTTTTCCGCAAGCCATCAGGCTCCTTAATACACAGAACTGGAACTTGCACACGCACACACACACTCACTCAAATTTGTGTTACCGAAATGTACAACCTGAACTTAACACACTTATTAATCATCTTAATCCATTCCACCATAATTAATTTATTCTTATTTATACTTGACTGTCTGTTTGTATATACTCTTGGTCTCTTGCACAGTACTGTATATTCAGAGTATACAGTATGTTTACCGGTTGGCGCTATTTTGGGTTATGTGTTTTGTCTTGTCTTTGACTGTTTTTCATCTGCACTGTTTGCACTGGTTGCACTCGATGCACTTTATGTAGCTTTGTGTTGTGTTGTAACTCTATGTTGTTAAGTGTAGCACCAGGGTTCTGGAGGAATGTTGTCTCGTTTTTACTGTGTACTATGTACCACTGTGTATAGTACAAATGACAATAAAAGCCTCTTGACTTGACTTGTAGTTTTGTGCCAGGTAATACGAATGCACTTCAAAAGCAGCCAAAACCGGTGTGTATCTCTGAAATATAGTGGAGTAAAAAAAAAAAAAAACTAAGATATTGTGCATTTAAATGTTGTAAATAAAAGTAAAAGCTTTTCCAAAATAAAAAATACTGATAAATTATAGATACTTAAAAAATAACATAACAAGGAAAAAAATATTTTTAACTGTCCACCACACAGGAATCAGTCACTGATTCAGTGTTTG
The DNA here is from genome assembly GCA_039877035.1 of Silurus lanzhouensis. Lineage (NCBI taxonomy): Eukaryota > Metazoa > Chordata > Actinopteri > Siluriformes > Siluridae > Silurus > Silurus lanzhouensis. Next base: position 8,214,596 of record JBCEWE010000458.1, on the reverse strand, counting down.
GAAGAAAAGTGTATTAGTCATTTAAAACAATTTCGAGCATCTGCTAAAGGGAATGTTCTGCTCAACTGCTGTTTTTTTTTTTTTTTTCCTTTTCTAAATCGGACCAAGCATTTCGTACGTCGTTGGTTCGCATTCATTGTTCGCATTCATTGAGCCCACTGTTCCTTTAAGTTACTATGATTTTACTAACTACACATTACTATCGACTTAGCTAATAATAAACCTTCCTGATCTGAAAACGAACATTATGGCAAGATTGCATTAAAATACGCAGGATAGGACAGAATGACACACACTTCACTGTGCAATCATCTTAAAATGTTTCAAACAGGCAGCGCAAAATGTAGAACCAAATTGTTCAGGTTACTATGACAACCATTCTATGAAGTTTATGGGTAGTTTTGATATTTACTGATACTACTAGTTTGTTGCTAATCAGATAAGTGAGTTTAATACAGTAAAAATCAGTGACAGTTTATCATTTGAATCCTTCCTGATAGATTTTTTGCGTTTAAGAACACAGAGTAATCATGATGATGTGTGTTTTTTGTTTTTCTTTTCTTCAGGTGTGAGGAGAGCGGTGGATCTGTGTGCCGCACCCGGCAGCTGGAGTCAGGTTCTAAGTCGCAAACTCCGGTAAGTGACTTTAATCCTCTCAGCAACATTCTATTTGCCCCAGAATCCATCTCGTAATTATTATAATTGGTTTTTTTTTTTTTAAACTTTAAAAATCATTTTATTTTTATTAACAGTTATGCAACCAAATGTTTTGCTGAAAATTTAGAATTTAAGGCCTTTGAATGATGTTCTAGAGCGTCAAATGAGTCGTGTGAAGAAGTGAAGATTGTAGCAGTGGATCTTCAGGCGATGGCTCCTCTACCTGGAGTCACACAGATTCAGGGTGATATTACTAAGGTACAGCAGTGCCCATATTTTTGCTGTAGTTCTCAGCCATTCCTAACATTTTAGTGGTCGGGAACTCGGTTTACTGCTGATACTCATTCTGTAAGCCTTAAATAAACCAACAAATCTTCAGCATATCAATGTTTTATTTTATTTTAATATAAGAAAGATATGCAGAGCATCTGCGATAAAGTCCATGTGAATGAGCTGTTGCTATAGAAACTGTAATGTACAGTGGAACCTCGGAGCTCGCGAGGGTTAGGGACCAAGACCGGTCGCGAGTTCCGAATTTTCGTGACCTTTTGATAAGCCCCTTCCAACCCAGTAAAAACCCAAAAAACACTATACGAAATCGATTTAAATTAGTAAATAACACTATTCCACTCCATAACACTTAATTATTAGACAATTTTAATGAGATAAACCTTGATTAGAAATGTTAAAACTAGCGTTTTGAGCAGCTCGCGGTTGCTCACGAGCCGATCTGAATGAGAGTCGCCGGTCGGAATGAAAGTCGCGAGCATGCGAGGTCGCGAGCGCTGAGGCTGCGAGCTCCGAGGTTCCACTGTATTTCAAGGAGTACATACACACTTGCGAGAGCTGCTTTTAAATCTTCTGACCAATCAGAATGCACAATTCAATAGCACTGTGGGCTTTCATAGCCTTTATTTTAGAAGGCAATTTTTAAATGGCAAACTATAGATTAATAAATAATAAAAAAAAATGAACCTGTACAATTTATTTAATGAAAGCTATACAGTGGGGCAAAAAAGTATTTAGTCAGCCATCAATTGTGCAAGTTCTCCCACTTAAAAAGATGAGAAGGCTGGTAATTTTCATCATAGGTCCACTTCAACTATGAGAGACAAAATTCCCTAAAATCACATTTTAAAAAGTCTGATTTTTAAAGAATTTATTTGCAAATTATGGTGGAAAAAAAGTATTTGGTCACCAACAAAAAAAGCAAGATTTCTGGCTCTAACTTCTTCTTTTAGAGCCTCCTCTGTCCTCCACTTGTTACCTGTATTAATGGCACCTGTTTGAACTCGTTATTAGTATAAAAGACACCTGTCCACAACCTCAAACAGTCAGACTCCAAACGCCACTATGGCTAAGACCAAAGAGCTGTCAGAGGACACCAGAAATAAAATTGTAGACCTGCACCAGGCTGGGAAGACTGAATCTGCAGTAGGTAAGCAGCTTGGTGTGAAGAAATCAACTGTGGGAGCAATTATTAGAAAATGGAAGACAAACAAGACCACTGATAATCTCCCTTGATCTGGGGCTCCACGCAAGATCTCACCCTGTGGGGTCAAAATGTTCACAAGAACGGTGAGCAAAAATCCCAGAACCAGAACGGGGGGGACCTAGTAAATGACCTACAGAGAGCTGGGACCAAAGTACCAAAGGCTACCATCAGTAACACACTACGCCAGGGACTCAAATCCTGCAGTGCCAGATAAAGATTTTTTTTTCTCTCATTTTGTCTCTCATAGTTGAAGTGTACCTATGAGAGGCCTGTCATTTTCATCATATTTTTTTAAGTGGGAGAACTTGCACAATTGGTGGCTGACTAAATACTTTTTTTGCCCCCCTGTAATAATGCCCCTTTAGACATAATGGAGGTGTTTGTCTGGTACTTCAGAAAAATACTATCTATTAGTGGTGTTTGTGTGATCTCATCATGATGGTACTGTTTACACGATGATGGTTAAACCATGTTTATTGGTTTCGTGTTGTAGGTTTCCACAGCTCAGGAGATTATAAGGCACTTTGAGGGGCAGGCTGCAGACTTGGTGGTGTGTGATGGTGCCCCTGATGGTATTTATACTCATTTTTCTTATTTTGATTAATTTATTATTTCTCAATTGCTATCTGATTTTAGTGCTTTCACTGAGAAAGTTCACCAATCTGCTGTGTATTGTTTTTTTTTGGGGGATATTTTCTTGCTGAAAAGTGGACTTACTTTGCTGTAGCTGCTGATTGAACTCCAGGTGTGTGTGTGATTGTATTCACAGTTACGGGACTGCACGATGTAGACGAGTACATTCAAGCACAACTTCTTCTGGCTGTACGTATCATTATTCACCTTCACATTGCACATTTTACAGCAGTGCGAGTTTTAGAAAAAAACAAAAAGAAGCTTAATCGCATTCAGGACTTTTACAAAATTTGGTTAGTTATTATGTTGTTCATTTTAAATGACTTTAATAATGCGTGTGTTTGTTTGATTTGAAGGCTCTGAATATCACAACCCATGTTCTAAAACCTGGAGGAAACTTTGTAGCAAAGGTAAGCTTATATGAAAAACATTTCTATATGATTAAGCATACAGTGGTCCCCCGGAACTCTCGGGGGTTACGTTCTGAGACCACCGCGAGTTTAGAAAATCTGCCCTTTGGTTTGCATTCATCTAGACATTATCTCACTTTAATCCAATAATGTGTTTTAAAAAATGTTATGTAATTTGTTAGTGAGAACATAGTGTAAAATGTTATTCCTAACGTTCTTGAACATGCAGTCCCGTTGCGGATACCCGTGAATTTTAAGATAATCCGCAACTTGCTGTTAGTTAGGTTCCAAATGAGAACCCGAGAATTTCGGAGCAGCAAGTTCTGAACCGCTAATTATCGGGGGGTTGACTGTACTCTTATAAACGGTATATGTAGATATTTTGCATAGCACAGTATTTATAAGGCGGGTGTCCTTTGCATTGTAATAAGTAATTAAAGTATCACACATTAAATATGTTTACACCGACCAGGCATAACTTTATGGCTAATGATCAGGCATAACATTATGACCACCTGCCTAATATTGTGTTGGTCCCCCTTTTGCTGTCAAAACAGTCCTGACCCGTCGAGCATTAACAGCATTACCTTCTTCAGTAGCCCGTCTGTTGGACCGAACCACACCGGCCAGCCCTCACTTCCCACGTGCATCATCGAGCCCTGTTGCCGGTTCACCACCTGTTCTTCCTCAGATCATTTTTAATAGATACTGACCACTGCAGACCGGGAAACACCCCACAAGAGCTGCAGTTTTGGAGTTGCTCTGACCCAGTCATCTAGAAATCACAATTTGGTCTTTGTCAAACTCTCTCAAATCCTTGCGCTTGCCCATTTTTCTTGCTTCTAACAAATCAACTTTGAGGACCAAATGTTCACTTGCCACCTAATAAATCCCACCCACTAACAGGTGTCACGATGAAGAGAGAATCAGTGTTTACTCACCGGTCATAATGTTATAATGTCATAATCTTATGCTGATCGGTGTATATTGCCATAACAGGGTGTTTAATTGGAGAAAACATGTAAAGGATATCTAAGCGATTAGGATATATACATGATATATAATCTCACTCTAATTCGAAGTAATGTTTTGAATCATATTAAGGGAGAAATCCATCATGAAATTGGATAAATGTTGCACTCATAGTCTCAGACTGCAACGAGGAGGTGAAATGCTAGACAGAATTAAATCTCATTGCATCTCTATCAGCTGGCAATCAAATGGCATTGTGGGTAATGCAGAATTACACAGAATAGAACCATTGAACAAAGTCAAATAAACAAGGCTAAATGTTGAGTCACTCAAGGTTGGCTTGTCTTTTTTAGATCTGTGTGACTGTTTGAGTAAAGTCTGATTTAAAAACCTGCTTTTGTATTTATCTGTGTGCAGATCTTTAGAGGGAAGGATGTGACTCTGCTTTATTCTCAGCTCAAAATCTTCTTCAGTATGGTGACCTGCGCCAAACCTCGCAGCAGCCGCAACTCAAGCATTGGTGAGTTGCCAAAGTCCTGTAGGTTGTGAGGGAAAGAACATGGTCTGATAGGAGACCCTGTAGCTGTAGGTTAGAGTTCTGTCCTGTGCCACAATCTGCAGAGTCCCAAAGGTGTTCAGTAGGACATCAATTCTATAGCAGGCCACTCAAGATCTTTCACTCCAGCCCATGTAAAGCTTTTCTTCCTGGAGCTGCCTTTGTGCACAGGGGCCTTGTCATTCTGGAACAGGTTCAAATTGTATAGTTCAAGTGAAGGAAAAATTTTAATCTGAGACATCCTATACAACTGCATGTATCATATTTTGTGGTAACAGTTTTGTCAGGTGTCTCAATACATTTGTTGATATAGTGTATCTTAGGAAGCTAAACCTATTCTAGTGACTGAAAGCTAAACCCAAGATAAGGTTGAGAGCTGAAACTAGCTTAGAAAACAAAAGCAAAGCCAGGAAGTGACTCTATTAGCTACTGAAACTGTGAAACAACCCAAAGATAACCTAGCCTCAGGCCTTAGGCTTTTCTTTAGAGCATTTTATCATTACTGTTTTTCTTTATTCTTTTCCATTCAAGATTTGCTAGATGTTTTACAACACATTTTGTTGTCAGAATAACACTTCTTAAAAAAATAAATATATATAAAATGTAAAACTAAATTATGACTTTTGAATCCTGTGAAAAGTGTGTAAATGAATATGTTGTGTGTTTTTTCCCTAAAGAGGCGTTTGTGGTGTGTCAGAATTATTCACCCCCTAAAGGTTACATCCCCAACATGTCTAACCCACTGCTGGATCACTCGTATGGTAACCTGATGATTAATTTCAATAATTTCCCGTAATTTCTGGACTATAAAGAGAATCTTTAGGATTTTATTTAGTATACATCCATCAGTCTTTTGTTTTTGGTTTTTATCACAATCTATAAACATTATAACCAAACACTATACATTTCATTATTTAATAATTTGATATAAAAAAAACCAGCATATTCCTGGGCAAATAATGGTCCAGAAAATACAATGATATAATGCACTACTGTTGAAGCCACACCTGTTGATAAATGTGAGGACAAATTGACTGTGATGCTGAAATATTTGAACCTTAGAATTCCCGTTTGTTTGGCAGATGTGGACTTTAACCAGCTTGAGGGACCGAACAGGATAATCGTTCCTTTCCTGGCATGTGGAGACCTCAGTGCATTTGACTCGGACAGGACCTACCCACTTCAGGTGCTAATCTGAGAAACACTGCTAAAACTGTGCAGTTTGTTGTTGACTTTTCAAAAGAATAGCTTTGTGTGGGATCTGCATCAGTGAATTTGCCCAGTAAATATTAGAAAAGCAGAGCATTATTTCGAATTTGATGTGCAGAGAAAGAATCCCTAATTACTGACTCTAGTTCAATCAGCATAAACATGTGTTTATAGCCAGCCTGGATGATTTCTTACTAATTGCAGTTTGCATATAAAGTCATTACGTGCATCATAAACTGAACAGTCTGTATAAATCCTTATATACATTCTGCATTGAACTTTGTAGAAAATTATGCTGGTGTGTGGAGCAAAGTTTAGTGTCCATGTTTCCATTGCAATGAGAAGCACATTGATCTGGACCACATGTTCAGCTTAAAATCGAGTTTCTACCAAGTTTTTAACTGGTATGAAATTAGGTTTTTTTTTTTTTTTTTTTTTTTTTTTTTTTTTTTTATGTAATAACAGACAGAAAGGGGAAAAAAAAAACATGTAGTAAAGTATCATATTATACTATATTATTAAACACTAGTTTTATTCAATTTTTATAAAAATTTTCCTGTTTTGAAATGACCTCAAAATATTAGTCTGATGCTCAGCACAGCTCACAATTATTTTTAATAGATTGATGTGTAACATATACTGTTTTTCTTGCGCAGCCTATTTATTGACTCAAATTACCATAACCACACAAGCAAACAGTAAACAGTGCGTGCACGTGCCGTGCACGTGCACACCCACACCCACACACACACCCACACCCCATTAGTGAAAATTATAAGGCACAAAGTTTAATCTATTCAGATTAAGGTGTTATTGTTTATGTTTATTATGATTGGTTTTCTTAGAATTATTATTCTGCATGGAAATGTAGCTAATGTGTCAGTTGAATCACACAATATGTAATTATCACATCATTCTAAACCTCTATCTTTGTGTGCAGCTGGACTCTAATAAGGAGTACAAGTATTTGCCGCCTACACAGCCTCCAATTCAACCCCCATATCAGCAAGCCTGCCATTTACGTAAAAACAACCTACTGGCCAAAGAGGACTCGCCTTCGGCCCTGCTAGGGCTAGGTGCCCTGAACCTCGGAACTGAGCAGGAAACTGATGCTTCCACACGTGAAACTCACTGAACACTATTGTTTGTCTCAATGACCTTTTATTCAAATTGAATTTATGCCTATTGTAAGGTATTTCCTAAATTTTTTTAGATGAATTTTAATCAAAGTTATGAATAGCGGTTATAAATATAATTGATTTTAGTGTTACTTGTTTCTCAAATAAACACTTAAACCTTTAACCTGAAATTTTTGTTTGTATTTTTACTGTGATCTGTGAAAGATTAATTGGGTGGATTCAATAGTGGTTCGAAAATGCTTCCTTACCATAGCAACTCTTATACACACACATCTCAGTTAAGCATTGTGTGTGTGTGTGTGTGTGTGTGTGTGTATATGTATATATATATATATATATATATATATATATATATATATATATATATATATATATATATATATATATTTATTATTATTATTACGCACACACACACGTGTGTATGTATATGTGTGTGTATGCATGCTGGGGTGTGCTATGATGTGGTTTTAAATTTTTATGTATGTAAATGTGCTCTCAATGATAAACCACACATTAATAAAATTGCTCTGTGGAAACTTTAATGAGCTTAAAAACATTTCACTTGGTACTTTTTAGGAAGGGATGGAGGAGGAGGGGTTTTTTAGGCAGACATGTTGCGGCTGTTTCCTTTATTACTTTGCTTGTTGAACCGTTAACTTCCTGTAACATTTCACAAGATCTCTCAGTAATTGCAGATGTTGGCAAAAATGTATGCATTAACTGAAATTTTTAATTTGCAGGCATTCAGCAGAGAAAAATGGGAGAATCTCACAATCTGGTAATGACAATTGTGCAGCATCATACTTCTTAGCTGTAATGATATAATTCATGCAGAGGTGATTATAATAGGGTTAAATGATATAAAGTCTAATTTCAAATCACTAGCTGCTGCTGTATATCAATGATACCACTTTTATTATTTCTACATTTATGGCATTTGGCAGACGTCCTTATCCAGAGCTACTTACAATTATCTCATTCATACAACTGAGCAGATGAGGGCTAAGGGCCTTGCTCAAGGGCCCAGCAGTGGTAGTTTGATGGTGGTGGGATTTGAACTCATGACCTACTGATCAGAAGTCTGAGCACTGAGCTACCACCTCCTCTTTTTTATCACTCCCATATATATATAATTATATACTGTATATACCAAACTGCCACTAATTTCAAATTAGTGGAAAACTACTGATTGCCAAACAAACTAATTTCTCTATAAACATTATGGTAGTATAGTATATAATAATAAAGTATATAATAATACACTATACTCTCATAATGTTTATAGAGAAATTAGTTTGTTTAATTTTTATTAGAATTCTCAAGCTTTGGACCACTGGTTTTGACAGGATGCATATACCTAATTTGTGAAGCAAAATATAACACTTATTTGCATAACAATTTCTATACCTACAGTTTCACTTCCCTGTTTTTTGGTTCACAAGCAAGGTGTTGGTGGTGCTGGTAAACCCCCTGACACTCTCAGCCATGTGCCGTCTGAACCGCCAGCACATTTTATGTAAGTTAAATAAAAATCCTTGTTTTCCTATATTGTGTTGATTTATTAAAATGTTCAATTAAATTCAGTGTTATTTGTGTAGCACTTTTAGCAATGTACATTGTCCCAATGCAGCTTTACTAAAGTAACTATGTAAATGTTATTACCCCAATTATTATTTTTTTTATCATAAGAAATACATTATTTATAGGCCGTTACATATGTTTGTGTTTAAATAGTGTAGGTTAAAATTTTATTCTATTTATACATTCTATTTATTATTAATATATCATAATAGAAAACAAAAAATGATTTTCGGTTAATAGTTTGCATCTGCCTTCTATATAGATAATGATATATTTTTTTTTTGTTATTTCAGTGTGGATGACATATATCCTATTGAATGGAGGTACTACATTTTTTTTATATAATAGTTTATTATAATTATGAATCAAAATACAGACACACTTCCCTTTATTATGGGTATACATGTGTACATAGATGTGTGTGTGTATATGTATATATATATATATATATATATATATATATATATATATATATATATATATATATATATATATATATATATATATATATAAATATTAATTACACACACATATATGTAAATGTTTGTGTGTGTGTATTTTTATACTTCATCACTGTTAGCACTTTTAAAGGAACTATTTAAAGGAAGTCTATGCCTTCTGTTCCTGTCCTCTTCAATGTTCGGTGGAAAATAAATGTTGATGATTTCCACCTTCTCTCAACTGCTTGCACATCAGTTAAATGGGTTTTGTGTCTGATGTTAGATGTGTAGTTTTGCACTGGCACTATGAGACTATTGTATGTACCAGGTAACTAATGTCTATTTAGCCAGGAATTTACTGTTAATATTGATCCTACATATTTTTATTATTATTAAGACACAATTAAGATACATAATCTTACTGGCTGGCAGTATTCACATTGAGCTTTTTGGTACAATTCAGGCATTAGAATTTGGGTAAAAGGCCTAACTGTGAGGATTATATATATATATATATTAGCACTTCATATTTATAACATAACCATAATGTTTAAAAAATGGAATCTGTGCAATTGCATATGCATCTTGATTCAGTAGCATAAAAGTATTATAACTTTGCACTTTGGATGAATTGCAGTGAATAATGGGCTCACATTGCAAGAATTCTTATCATGTGAAAATAAATCTTGAATATAGTTACAATTGTTGGCTGGTTCGTGTAATACGATTTTAGCTTGATGTATTCTTGTTGTATTCAGACATTTCTAAAAGTTAGCATTTGTCTCAAAAAAGTAAAAAAAAAATATATCACTGAAAAAAAAATGTCATTAATTCGAGGACCCAGTGATTCCCAGCAGAACATGACCCATATAAATACGTTACCTCTGCCAGCTTGACTTTGCTGTGCCATATTGTATCCTGGTGCCCTTTCTGTGTCCTGTAGAGTTCAGTAGAGTGACGGTTGTGAGGAAAAAACTGGCCCTGGTTCTGATGTGAATGTTATTGTATCTCTTTCTTGGTGGAAGCGTAAACAGTTTGTGTTTGGAATTTAAGGAATCCCTGATGATGTGCTTTGTGCAGGCACCTACTGAGGTGAAGATGCTTAATTGCATGTGGTGGATATTTAGGAGATATGGATTTCCTTGCGTGAAACATGGTCACAGTGAGCAGAATTGGTCAATTTTTTTCTGTGTTGAGTTTCACATGTTCTTCCCCCATATCTGTTAGTTGCCCCCCTATGTAAACATGTACACAGGTAATCTGACTATGCTTGATTGTGCTACATGTGAATGGGTGTGTGAATGTAGGTATGAAGTTGAATCATAGATTGTTGTCTCATTCATGGTTAATTCTCACTTTGCACCTAGTTTTACAATCATTTGCTCCAGATCCACTATGACCCTGACCACTATTATGCAGTTTCTGAAGATGAAAATAGATTTCCTTGTAACTCCTGTGCAAAACAACAAAAAAACTATGTCTAGAATGTCTATAATAGAATGTCTATTTTTTTGTGGCTGATTGACTATGCTGATCTTGCTGTGTGGATTTATTTAACTTCATATTTAGGAAGCTGTTGTGGTGATTCTAACAGTAGTACACCCATTACTGCTAACAATACCCCTACAAATGCCACGGAAAACAAAAACTTTTTGACAAGTAAGAACTGTACAATATTTTGTAAATAAACTGTGAATTTTTTCAGTGTTATGAAAATACACAGACCCGTGAAAACAAAATAGATAACAACTGTGGTTTGGCTTCTTGCAGAGGAACTCACTTTATTTATTCTCATCGGACTGCCAGTGATGGGCTTTTTGCTGCTTCTCTCTTTGACTTGTCAGTGCATATCATGCATTTACATTATGTCCAGAAAAGGTATGACGCTCACATTTTACTGTTGCTATACTATGTTTTTAGTTAAGAGAAGAACAGAACCACACCCTGTTTGGCATTAATCTGAAATGCCACAATTGTATAAAATGTCTTTTGTGTGCTGTATGCTGGTTCTAGGGGGTCCAAACACATTCTGGCATTGCAATGTACCTATGCACAAGGTCTGCCAAGAATGGAGTGGAAGAGTCCTAACACCATGAAATGTCCCCCCTTTGGACAAAACTGGGGCACTTACTTCTCCCCAGTCTGGGCATGGGCATGCTTCAAAATCTAGGTTTTAGTCCCGGTTTTGCTGTAATAATAATCTCCATTCAAAGGGGATGATCAAAAAGTGCATTTGGGGGTGATGGTCAAATGTTCACAAACCTTTGGTCATAATGTTTTGATTAAATTACTGTAAGGCTGGGAAATCCAGCAACCCTGTCTTGCACAGCCTGAGTAACGGATATTGTTGAAAACCAAAAATAATTTACACGGTCTACAGATTGTCTGCGCTTCTGTAAAAGACCCAGAAAGCATGTATAAAACTTGCATAAGATTAACAACTAAACCATTCACTAGGGTTCAGCAAAAATCAGTTATTTTGTATAACGTTTGATGCATCTAACCACCTTTAATCAGCATCATATTGGAGGCATAATTTTATGTCGGTTAGAGATCTGGATTTTCAGTGGCTATCCAGAGCACAACATTTGCATATAGTTGTCTATTGTTTTTACTTCATGATAAGTAATTCATGCTGTTACACTTTCTGCACATGCAATTTCATGCATGTCATTTTTAACATACTTATATTTTACAGCTATTTTTTTATGACTGCAAGTAAATGGTCAAAATGCTAGACATCAATAAGAAAAAGCTAAATGATATAAATTCAGAACTTTGTAACCGCTTCTCTAAATTTGACATAAATAGCTGTATAAACATTTTTCCCTACCTAGTACCTACATTTTAAACCTAAATGCTATGCTTTATGTTCAAACGTTTGATTTGATTTGTCAAATAGAGTTCCAAAAGTGCATTTATTTACTGTAAATAAGTGTGTCGTCTGTGTTTGACACATAAACTTCTACTTATTAGTGTGAAACAGTTACTACAGTAGTATTAGCACCATCATGACGACAAATACTTTTCAGGAATATAAGTTTTAATATAACACATGAAAGCTCATCAGTTGAAGATGAAACACATTTTATAGGAAGTGATAAAGCAAGCAATCTTAAAGACGCATACTCCAAAGTGAGTGATGTTTCTTTGAATATTTCTGGCAAAGAATTATCAGAAAATGTGGCCATATTGTGACTTACTCTAATTTATTGTTACCACTGTTATATGAAAGCAATATTGTACTCACAATCATGCAATTACATCAAATATTTATTTGTAGATCATTTGTAATTAAACAAACTAAATTAAGAATATTTTAAAAATGCAAACTGACACAAAAATTTTAATAACTAAATAATTTATAACTATTAAAATTTCCTTTTATCATCAAAGCTGAACCTACAGTCATTGCTTCACCAAAAGAGGACAAGGAGCAGACCATAGTGGTAGTACAGTCTCTTTTTTTTCCCCTGCTGCATTCCATGTCACAAGAACACAAAATTGCTCTCTAACACTTTAGAAATTCTGTGCTCTTTCAGGCAGGTGAAGAGGAGTTATGGTACACCACAGTGAAGTTTAACAAAGAGGCCAAAAATCCTGATCAAATGACAAATTTTGATCAAAAATCTGAATATGCAACAGTGGTCATTAAAACACCAGACCGCCGCTCTCTACAGCTGGACCTGGCAGATGAAGCTGAGGAGTCCAATGAAATATGTATTGATTAGAGAATCATTTGCTTTTCAATAGCATTGTTATTTTTTTATATATATTTGATTTATTTGTATGCTATAACTGTTTTGAAGATTTACATTTGCAGCATTCAGCAGACTAGATTTTTAGACTAACTTTGAATATGTATAATCTGCATTAGCATAACATCACAGTACATGTACATTTATTTCTAATTTGTTTTATTTTATTTTTTGCTTTTAGGTTTAGAAATAAATGGAAAAAATTTACAAACAATATGACATTTTCCTGTTATTTTGCTGTGAAGTTACATGCATCAGTCATCTGTTTATTAGTCCGTGTGTGTGTGTTTGTGTTTGTGTATATGTGTGTGTATATATATATATATATATATATATATATATATATATATATATATATATATATATATACACACACACACACAAAAACAATACAAATTTATTTCACAACAATAAATAAACATATTACATTAGTTACCTAAAAAAAAGTCACATAGCAAATCAGTAAATTCGCTTTCTTAAAACCAATCACAATCCTAAAGAAAAATACAAAATGAAGAAACCAATGTCACTAAAAACAAATACACTCGTCCCTGCTGTTAAGCTTCAGTATCACCAATCATCTTGCATTCACATACAATAGATACTGTGGCAAACATTTAAAACAAAATTACATCACCGTTACTATTTTAATACAAAAACAAACAAAACAACAACAACAACAAAAAAAAACCCAACAACAACAAAAAAAAAACCCAACAACATCCGGACTGCTTCGGAGAACCAGAGTAACACAAATGGATCAAACCGATCAAACCCAGCAACTCAACAACGCAGTACAGCGACACCTGCCGGTGTCCAAAACAGCCAACCAGCAGAACAGTAAAACAGCGGTATAAATCAGGCAGAGGAAACAGCAGCTGGCGCGCTCAGGCCACATCTGCAATACAAATGTAACAAGGGCACAAATAAAGTTTGTAACTATAATAAGGGAGTTCCCCTTAAAAACCCCTCCGTAAAGTTATTACCTCCTACGTGAACTTCAGTACTGAATTTACCAGAAGAGAGCAAAATTATTCATATTTCATATATACAATGAGGAAAATAAGTATTTAAACACCCTGCTATTTTGCAAGTTCTCCCACTTAGAAATCATGGAAGGGTCTGAAATTGTCATCATAGGTGCATGTCCACTGTGAGAGACAATCTAAAAAAAAAATCCAGAAATCTCAATATATGATTGTTAAACTATTTATTTGTATGATACAGCTGCAAATAAGTATTTGAACACTTGTCTATCAGCTAGAATTCTGACCCTCAAAGACCTGTTAATCTGCCTTTAAAATGTCCACCTCCACTACATTTATTATCCTAAATTAGATGCACCTGTTTGAGGTCGTTAGCTGCATAAAGACACCTGTCCACCCCATACAATCAGTAAGAATCCAACTACTAACAGGGGCCATGTATTGCGAGATTTTGAGGAACAACCTCCTTCCCTCAGTTAGAGCATTGAAGATGGGTCGAGGCTGGGTCTTCCAACATGACAATGACCCGAAGCACACAGTCAGGATAACCAAGAAGTGGCTCTGTAAGAAGCATATCAAGGTTCTGGCGTGGCCTAGCCAGTCTCCAGACCTAAACCCAATAGAGAATTTTTGGAGGGAGCTCAAACTCCGTGTTTCTCGACAGGCCAGAAAACTGACTGATCTAGAGAAGATCTGTGTGGAGGAGTGGGCCAAAATCCCTCCTGCAGTGTGTGCAAACCTGGTGAAAAACTACAGGAAACGTTTGACCTCTGTAATTGCAAACAAAGGCTACTGTACCAAATATTAACATTGACTTTCTCAGGTGTTCAAATACTTATTTTCCTCACTGTAAGTATTTACAGCCTTTGCCATGACGGAACTACGGTTACGCCTGCTGCAGCTTGAAAATACACTGTCAAGCCAGCCGCACTTTTCTTTGTGTTGCGCTTCTAATCGTGTACTTACGGTATCGGTGGTGGGCGTGGTTAAAAAAAGATGTAAACACGCTTCAGAACAGTGTTTCCGTTATAAAAAAACAAAAACACATTAAATAAATTAATGTATTGCTATTTTTTTTTTATGAAAACACAAATAATACCATATATATATATATATATAATATAAATAGCCCATATTCACACACTCTTAGTGTTTGAGACTTTACAGTAAAATGTTAAGGCAAAATCACCTTTATATTACCTTCCTTTATATGTTTACTAATTAATGCAATTGATCTTTTCTCAGAGTGACCCTAACTATCACTGAATTCATTTTCAGGTCGTTCTACTGTAAAATTTTTAAGAAACAAACATCAGTGCATTTAAATCGCCATATTTAAACACTCATAAACATTTTCCAATCTTTCCCAATAATTCTTATTAAGAGTATTAATGTCTAATATTGTCTTACATTTCAAGTCATTTTACTGTACAGTTTTTGAGAAAAGTAAAGGCAAAATCACTCCAAACTCCAATTCAATTCATTTTTATTTGTATAGCGCTTTTAACAATAAACATTGTCTCAAAGCAGCTTTACACAGATAATGTGGTGATAAAAAATGAATATGTTCTTTATGAGTAAGTTTGTCCCTGATGAGCAGCCTTGGCAACTGTGGCAAAAACTCCCTTAGATGTTATGACCTCTTTAAAGGCCCATAATCTTTATGGGACGTGACTGGAGCTGGCCAAACCTCAGGATGCCTCATGATTGGGAGAGAAAGAGAAGCAGTGGAGAGAAATTAGCGTAGCTGCTGTTCATGACATTAACAGCACAAGTTGATAATGTGCATGTGATCAGATGTTCTGGAGCACAAGGTTATGATGTGATGTGTGTTATGTGTAGGCTTTGCTAAAAAGATAAGTTTTTAATCTGCATTTAAACTGGGAGAGTGTGTTTGAGCCCCGAACACTGTCAGGAAGACTATTCCAGAGGAGCTAATTGTGAAAATGATCTACTGCCTTTAGTGGAATTTGCTATTCTAGGAACTACTAGAAGCCCAGAGTTTTGAGATCTCAGGGAGCATGACAGATTGTAGCATGTTAAAAGACTGGAGAGATACATGAAAGCTAAACATTTAGTGTTTTATAAGTAAGAAGTAAGAGTGTGTAGTCGATTTAAAACAGGTAGCCAGTGTAGGGACGATAAGATTGGGGTTATATGATTAGCATATGATCAGCATAACTGCTGTGCTACAACCTTTTCTAAAATTTTGGATATAAAGGGGAGGTTTGATATTGGCCTGTAGTTAGACAGCTGACATGGGTCAAGATCAGGTTTTTTAATTAGGGAATTGATAACTGCCAGTTTTAAGGATTTAGGTACATAACCAGTGCTAATGGAAGAGTTTATTATTTTTACAGGTTCAATTATTTCTGGAATTATCTGTTTAAAGAAACTTGTAGGCAAGGGATTGAGAATGCAGGTTGATGATTTTGATGAGGAAATAAATGAAATTAAGTCATTCTTTTGAATAGGAGTAAAACTTTGTATTTGATTTTTATAATTACACTGCTGTCTACAGGGTTATTTGTAAAATAGATTGGATTTTTATTAATCGTCTGGATTTCTTGCCTGATGTTTTTAACTTTATTATTAAAAAAAAGTTCATGAAATCATTACTACCTATTGATGGTGTGCATGTTAGTGCAGTGCTTTTATTTCCTGTTAATTTTGCTACCGTGCTGAATAAAAATCTAGGATTATGCTTGTTATTTTCTATGAGGGTGGAGAAATATGCTGATCTAGCAGCACTAAGAGATTTTCTATAATTTAGGACGAATCCCCTACCATGCTATTTGAAATACTGTTAATTTTGTTTGATGCCATTTATGTTCTAATTTCCGAGTCGTCTGTTTTAAGGTGCGCGTATGATCATTATACCACTGTGATAATTTTTTCTCCCTGATCATTTTGGTCTTAAGGGACGCTACATCATCTAGAGTGTAACGGAATGTTGATTCTAGGTTTTCAGTGGCCTGTCAGGAAAAATATTTTAATCAACCTTATCTAGCATGTGTCACGGTTACCCTGGTGGTCTAGTGGTTAGGATGCGGTGCTCTCACCGCTGCAGCCCGAGTTCGATTCCCGGTCAGGGAACCTACCCCAGCCTTTAGGGTTGCACAAGCCAGTGCACTCTTAGTGCCGGTCCCAAGCCCGGATAAATGGGGAGGGTTGCATTAGGAAGGGCATCCAGCATAAAAACATGTGCCAAATCAAACATGCGGATCATGAATGCGGATGAGCCGCTGTGGCGACCCCTAATGGGAGAAGCTGAAAGAAGTGTCTAGCTATCTAGATAGTTTTAGATTAATCTAGTTATCTATGTGTTATAATCAAACTAATATTAATCCAACAAAATTAACCTAATAATAATAATAATAAAAAACCAAATTAGCATAGATGGCCCCATCAAGCTCTGCAGGGTCAGACGGAGATCTATTTAATATCGTCATTTCCGGGAAGATTATTAATAAAACGTATTGCTGTAACTGACGTGAATGTACGCTTAACACGGTAACGTGGTGAGGTACTAATGCAATGACTGAGGCAGATTTGAAAAGAGATGAGATAATGGTCTGAAATAGCTTCAGACTGTGGAATTATGACTATATTATTTTTTTTAATCCAAATGTTATTTACAAATCAAGAGTGTGTCCACCACTATGAGTGGGTCCTATAACATATAACAGAACATTCTGATTAATTCCAACTGAATCTACACAACTGCTGCTCTCAAGGAGTCTTTCTGTTTATGAAAATAAATATTTTATTATATTATATTATATTATAAGTCACCAACAATTAATGCTTTGTCTAAAAAGTAGCTACATTTGCGATGAAATCTGCAAATTCTATGAGAAAGTCAGAGTAGGGCCCTGGGGGTCTAAACATCAGTGCTTTTGTCCAATGACACCCCTAAAAAGAATTATTTGAAAGACTGAGCAAAACTATTAAGGCAAATGTTTTATGACTGTTTGAATATGAAACATAGTAAAGTTTTTGAAAAAGGTAAAGGCAAAATCACCCCAAACCGAAGGTTTAATAAGATATTAAACACTATAGGTTTGTGCCGGAATGGCGAGCGTAAAATAAACCATGATCAGCTAAAATTAAACATTTCACAAAGGAGAAACTGTTAACAGATCGCTTTTAATTTGAAGACCTGGTTACAGTGAGTTAATTGTACTCAGTGCCTTTTTTTCTTCCTTTTTTTAATATTTTTGCTTAGTCTAGAAAAGTTACAAGCCGGTAATGTGTATGATGACGAGTTACTAGCTGAAGTGCAGCACAAGATTGACTAATAAGTACAGCTTGAATAATGAATTTATATACAAAATGGCAAACTGTAGTCATATAATTTTCCGCTAGCATTTTCACTTTAGCATTAAAAAAATTGTTGTGAGTTTTGATTTATGGCAATTTGTGCACCTATTTGACTGTCTAATTAACTATGTTAAAGTTTAGTTATGTATAAATGGCTAATGTAAATATAGCAACTAAAAAATACTAGTCAACATTTCCATTTGACCCGTCTATTAAAAAGCAATGATGTTGTAATACATGCAGCATGTCGTTTAGCATTGTTTTGCAAAAATATGCAAGGCCTTCCCTGAAAAAGATATTGTCTGGATGGAAGCATAAAAATGATGGTGCTTTTCCAGATTTTGAAGCTGGACATTCCATAGGCTCTAATGCACCGCCATATCATCAGAGATGCAGGCTGTTGAACTTGCTGATACCAAGCCAAGGGGGATTTATTGTATACCAGAAATGAAGATACGGGATTGTTTGAAGTATGTGCAAGGTCACTGTCCTGTCCACACCCCACAACAATCACACGCTTTAAATTAGCATTCCTCCTTCCTAGCACTTCTATAAAATTATATTTAAAAATATCCCAGTTGATAACATAAAGTTGGCTCATGTTCAGTTCGTTAACATGAGACTAGGTGGGGGTCAAAAATGTAAAGCCAGTCACTTGTAGGGATGGTCAAATTGATAGGTGCTTTCTTTTTCAAAAGCAGTAGAGTTTATCAGTCAAAGAAGAAACAGGCTCAAGCCAAAAATGGCAAATTGGCTTTTAATGGTCTTAACAACGCTCCCTGCGCTAAAAATCCTTGTTCTATTGATGAGCTTGTTATCAGGCTTCGTGCTTTGTTGTGCCCTAAATTGATTGTCACTTTCAACGTACCGCAAAAGTACCGTAAAAAGTGCCCACCAGATGGAGTTATTCTCCCATTCTTACATATGTGTGTGTGTGTGTGTGTGTGTGTGTGTGTGTGTGTGTGTGCGTGCGTGCGTGCGTGCGTGTGTGTGTGTGTGTGTGTGTCTACAGTTAACACGTGTATAAATGTGTTTTGTCGATAAAAAATAAGAATCTGGACTGATTATACACAAGGATGATTCGGTTCATGGGAATCACCAGATCTCCCACAGACTATGACAGAATAGTGGTCTTTACACATTTGTTGTTGTTTTTTCAATAAAAATAAAATTTTAGGATAATGTTAGAGAATATAGACTTACCAATCACTGTGGGCAGCAGGACAATGCATAAAACCATACAGATACACATCGAGAACATTAGTTAATGTTTACATCAAACATCAGAATGAGGAATATAGTGTGATCTCTGTGACATTTCATGGATGCATGTTCATCCAAACTGAGCAGCTGAATCTTTTGATTCTATGAGTCTATTGTCCATGATTGCCTCAGGTTCTTGTTTTTGCATGACGGGATTTTAATCTGATGTTTTAACTTTTGTTGTTGTAGTTGATCCACCTCAAGGATTTAAAGGAGCAGAAGTTTTGTTCTGCTCACCACAAATGTACAGAGTGATCATTGGAGCTACTATAGAACTCCTGTAAGATTAGTGACCAATCTGGTCATTTTCATTCTAACTTTCCAATCAGCAAGGTGTTTCAGCCTGCAGACCTTCTGCTCAAATGTTCTTTTGCATTACAAACGGTTGAGTGTAAAACCCCCAAGACATTAGCATTTTCTAAAACACTCAACCCAGACCATCTGACACTAACAACTATGTAAAAGTCACATGTTCTGCTGTTTGATGTAAACTGAAGCTCCTGACCTCTGTCTGCCTGATTTTATACATTGTGAATGGCTGATGGTAGAACTACAGATTTACAGTTGATCTTGTAAGGGTATACAGTAAGACTCTATTAAATCAGAGTTGATTGTAACACCGCACTAATATCAGCTGATATGCTCGAGCCTTTAAGCTTCACCTTTGTGCCAAAGGTTTACCAAAAATAAAGGGATTTTCCAAATAAGTAAAATCTTTTTGTACTCTCCCCTTTGTATACTTTTACAACAAACTGCACACTGTCAAGGAACTTGTCACTTGCTAGGGTGTTACAGGATTAGGCTTGTAGCTTGTCACTCCAGACATCAAATCGAGCATAGTCTTGCAGTGTTCCTTTTTTTCTTTTCTAGTTTGCCTATTTATTGTTTTAATGTAAGGTTAATAATTGACTCTGAGGCAATGAGGCTCAATACCACAGTGACCACACATAAAGGTGATGTACTGCTGTGACCTTGCAGATCTAATCTCAGTGGGAACTGCAGATTTGAACAGAAAATTCTCTCAAGCATGATGCAGGATATGCAGACTTAGTGTCTTTAATTCCTCATCGGGTCCATGTAATGTAATCCTTATCGTGCTATATTCAGCAAGAATATTATTGATGGATTCATTTTGTGCAATAAATGAATGAAATAAGGGAATGCAGGAAATTCTGAAAAGGATAAATGTGATTAGATCGAATCGAATTCAACAACTGTTCAACACGATCTCCTAACCATAGACCTGTGATTAAAGACAATTTGCACATCAGATTGATCCAGGGTCATGTAAATACAAACACCCTTTAAATTGAGCTTAAGGTAATATTTATAGGATATTTGTTGGCTTTTCATTAGCATGTTCTGTTTGCGTTCCATCACGCCTATATCTGTAGCTGTCTCTTTTGATTTGCATCATTCCAAGCCATTCTTATATCAGTGGCTTTTGGGTGAGCATCATATCACTGCTTAAACATTTTAATCAATAACGTCTCCCAGAATGCTGTTGCTGCGATGGCCCTGAAGCAGCCACCGCTAAACACGTCATATTATGCATTCTAAGACAGGCAATCTCACTTCACGTCTAAATAATTATTTTATAATGTGTTTTGGTCTGTGAGAGTAAGATCAAGCTCAGTGTAAAGACCGTCTAAGGCAGGAATGTAAAGGGTTACAATAAAAAAATGGTAATGGATTGCTAATCATAGTAAAGGTGTGAAATAAAAAGAAGCTCATTAGATCTGGGTGTATATCAGGTTCATTCATTGTGTATACGGTATATATTTTTAGATCTGTGCATGTAAGATTGCTGACAAATTGATGGATTGTGGGATAGAGAGAGAGAGAGAGAGAGAGAGAGAGAGAGAGAGAGAGAGAGAGAGAGAGAGAGAGAGAAAAAGAGAGAGAGAGAGAGATGCTGCAGTATCCATTCTCACAGTGTTGAGTCTGCGACTGCGTGACTGACTAGTGTGTGCCGAAAGAGAGGGAGTGAGTGTGAGAGAAACAGAGACAGGTTGAGAGTGCAAGAAAGACTGAAAGAGAGAGAGAGAGAGAGAGAGAGAGAGAGAGAGAGAGAGAGAGAGAGAGAGAGAGAGAGAGAGAGAGAGAGAGAGTAGAGGGGGATGGGAAAGCTTCTGTGCGGATGAGAGGCAGGAGGCGGTGGCAACGGCAGCATCAGCAGCAGCTCTTTTTGTGCTGCCTGGGACCGGTCACCTCGCAAGGCGCTCCCTCCCAGGGGCTTAGTGCTGCCATCTCTCCCGCACTGGCACCTGCAGGACCTGGTGCAGGCACTGGCCCAAGGACTGGCACAAGAACACCAAGGTTAACGGGCGCAGTGGCATCATGGCGCAAGCCGCCAAGCAGCTCCGCAAGAACAAGGACCTAGCCGAGGCTGCGGCCCAGGAGCTGAGGGAGAAAGAGGAGGAGAAGATCAAGAAGAGGAACCGCTCAAAGGACCGTAGGCGCAAGGTAACGGGTACTCAGATTTATTCCATTATCATCGTGAAATGTAAGAAGGCACAGCACAGACGCATTAACCAGACATGCACAGACTGCTTTTGTAGATTGTGCTGCAGCTGCATTAGTCTGAGACATTCAGCCAGGAGATGCAGGAGGAGGAGGAGGTGGAGCGGGGAATGAGTGGGGACTTGGAGATGATTGGTTAAGTTAAGCACACAGGTTTTCTTTTTAGACTCGAGAGCATGCTTTATGCTTTTGAAGCTGATGTCATTTACATCAGAGGCTGCAGTGTGAGCAGTGCAGCCCATGCCTCTGTTCTGTTTGCATGCTTTATGTATTCAGCTGCACGAATGAGAACCTTCGACATGCTCTATTGTTCGGTTGATCCTCTTTTAGCATGGTCTCAGCTCACTTCAGCAATTTCCACAAGCTCTGTATATATATCTGTGTATGATTATTATTTAAGCATATACCTGCAGGTCAAATGCTAGAGTATATGCACAATCCTATAGAGAGTTCTTTTACTTCCCCATCAGTGCCTTTACACTGTAAAAGCAGAGCTGCATGGGATACATGCTTTTCATGTCATCACTCGTGAGAAAAAGCCTGATGTTTTGGGTGCATGTGACTGGAGGAAGGAGTCCACGCCAACTGTTATGCTTCGACTAGATTGATCTGTCAGGCTAGCATTTATCATGCCAGCACTCCACTACTCGATCAGACAGAGCTCTGAGGGCGGGGTGGGCGAGAGATGTCACTGCTGTACTAATTAACAGTGTCACACACATGCAGGCACTCAACACACATGGGACATGAAAGCAATTTAAAGACATCAAGCTTTTCATCAATCAGTATGACTCAGAGTATCCAGTCAAAATCTTGATTAAGATTTCGCAGATCTAACTATGCTAATGTTGGTCATGGTGCAAGAACTTACATGCCATCCATGGAATTTTAACGTTCAACATTATGTATTTCCAGTCATTGTTCTTTTTCTACATACACTACATACACACTCACATACACTGACACCATCTTAGGACAGCAATGGCTTGTACTAAGCTTGTGAAAATCATACAAATGCTTAGCAGAGTGTGAAGAGTGAGAGCGAAGGATCCAAGATGGCTGCTACTACAGTGTTGAGCTAGGCAACAGTGTGTCATGCTGTGCTAAAAACCATATAAGCAAGTCTGTTCGAGACACTAAACAACTGGGGCACAGTTTGAGTCAACTGAGTGATGATTAAGCAGTTTTGCACAATGCATTTTTCCAGTGCTAAACTTGAGGAGCAAACTTCAGTCAAAAATATGTCTACTTAACATTTTGGGTAAAGCGTAAACACTTTTTATGTTTAAATTTGCATTAGTTGCTGGATTTGTAATAATAAAAAATAATAATTATGGTTTTACATGAAAAAGTAAAATTTTCTTTAACCTTCTTAAATATCAACTTGACAATTAACATAATAACAGTTGAAAAATGCTGTTGTATTTTGCTACAAGGCAACTATCTAAAACAAAGACATCAACAATACAATGGTACAGTCATGGCACAAGGTACTGTATGTTCATGCACAAGCTGGCTAAATGCTAAAAATATAAAATATGCTGAAGGTGGTTTAAAAGTAAAATCCAGGATCGGCTCTTATAAATATAGTAGCAGGGCCAAGCCCCTATATGATATTTATTGATAAAGATAAAAATACATCAGTATAACATTTCATTGCTGGCATTGACAAAAGATTATTTGCAGTAAACAAATATCCTAAGGTGGATAATTGTACATTTTTGTAGAGCACAACATTAACATTGATGACTGTAAGCAAAACACACTATGTAAAAATGATGCTGGTGTTGATTATGTTTTAGCCCAAACTGTAGATTTTTGAAGGTAAATATACAGTGTCATATTTATATATCTTACATTGAACCCAAGCTGCTTTTGGAGGAGAAACTAAAAGTAGAAAGTAGGCTGGTCATATATTGTCCAAGAAAATTACAAATTAAACAGTAGGTCAAATGACATATCTGCAAATTTAGTTTCAGTTTAAATGAAAATAATAAATATATACATAAATAAATACAAAGAATAAAGATCTTTCTTTATTCTGGTCTCTATTCTGTTTACTGTGTTTTGCATTCAAAGAAACCACATGAAGCAGGCAAGTCTTATGGTCTTTTGTCTTGGTCTTAAAATCAGTCACACAATGGGTTTAATATTTTCTCCACATCATTCTTATTTTATACTATAATAAGACATGGTGATGTAAAGCAGTTCTCAATACAGGTCAATCTGTTGACAGACAAAAGATTTTAGCTCTCATCTAACACACCCACCAGCTGTCACTGCAGTAGCAGTAACACACTACCATTTGTTTACATTTACTATATTTGGCAGACCCCCTTATCATTTACTCAGAATTATCTAATATATACAACTGAGCTGATAAAGGTTAGCTGACAGCAGTGGCAGCTAGGCAGTGTTTGGATATTTGAACTCATGACCTTCTAACATAAAGTCCAATGTCTTAACCACTGAGCTACCGCTTCCCTATTTTAAATATGGTCCAAATCCTATTTAAAGGTCAAACATATTTAAATGTCACTGCCTTGTGAACATGTGATCATGAAAATGGTACTGCAGAATACTATGGAAATCCAGTAGGGGTGTATTTATTAAATCTTTTCTTTTTTTCTGGATAAAGGAAGTGGTTTTGATGTTAACAGCAACTAGACAACTAGCATAACACTTTGTCCCTACAAATAATAACATTAAAATAATATTTACCATTATAAAATCTAATTTGCCATTGTTAAATTACTGAACATTATAAATCTTTTTAACCAATTGGCTTGAAAATCTGATCCCTAAAATGCACATACACTAAATCGACAAAAGTACTAGGATAATTGACTTTTCCAGACATATGTGGTTGGATGCACACCGGTATAAAAGCTGGATGCACACAATTATATAGGAGGTCTTGGGATGTGGTAGCATGTAATCTTCCCTTCACTTGAGCTAAGAGACCCAAATCCCTTGTCCCTGTGCACAAAGCCAGCTTCATGAAGATCTGGTTTACATGGTATGTAGTGTAAAATTTGAAGTGCCCTGTAATAGAGCTCTGACCTCAACTCTACTAAATATCTTTGGGATGAATTGGAATGCTGACTGCACCCCAGGCTTCCTCACACTACATCAGTACCTGATTTTACTAACATTCTTGTAGCTAAATCTCTACATCCACACTCCAAAATCTAGTGAAACGTCTATTCAGAATAGAGAGTATGAAAACAGCAGGTGTAGACTAAATGTGGAGTGCAATATTCAAAAAGCACATAAAAAAGCAAAAATTTTATGGTCAGGCCTTGACAAACATTTGTCAATATAGTGTTTGTGCAGCCATGTCATACTGCCATGTTAGGCTTTACTCTATGAGATTAATTATCACTTAAATGTTAGTCTTCGTATCAGTGTGTGAGAGAACGGTTAACTTAGCTAATTTAAAGATACGTCCTAGTTTGTTTCCTACTGGTGTAATAACATTTTAGAATACCTTGGTACACTGATCATGACTGCTTACTTTTTATAGAGCTTTTTTGAAGTATTGCTCAGAATGAGTATTTCATTGTTGAATGTGTTTATTTGTTTTTATAATATTTGGTCAGAAAGATCTTATGGTGGACTTGTGATGTGGCATTAAAGAAAATTGCTTTCAAAAACATGAGTCACACTGACTGCAAGTATACTTCATACTCAATATTTTCCCTGCTATGATCCTTGGCAAACAAAGCTTACTGTTAATGGTCTACATTGTAGATCGAAAGAATCGTTTATTGAGACTACTATTAAAGAAATTTAGTTTTTTTACAATATACTTTTTAAAGCTAGCTTAAAAGCAAAAGTCTGTGCTAAAAATCATTCTTCAAGCACTAAACACATCCCTGAAGGACTTTGAAGCACTTTTCAATCTCGAGTCAGTTGCCCGCAGAAGCAGATGTCAGGGCAGCCAGGCGTGTCCTTCACAGGGCGGAACCAGAGACAAGTGAAGGCTTGGTACATATATTTTAATCAAACCTAGTGCTGTCCAGTTTAGTTTCTTTTTCTCAGTTATTGCAGTACATATAATTTATAGACATTAGATTTTGAAACTGGATTTTTTTTCATAGACATGATACCATACATATATTATTTATGTATGGTATATATTATCCCTCAGCACCATTTTCCTATGACAGGGTGTTTTATTCCTGCTGTTATTAATGGCTTGATTTGATGTTTTATATTGTTTTTTTGTTTGTTTGTTTTTTTGGACAAAAATCAACCCACTTTTGATTCTCTTTGTTTTCAGATTATATCTCTTATCAACTATGTACAATTATCAACACCTAACATCACCTAAATCTGTTATTAATATGTAGACAAGTGTCCCTATTTTTGTAAAGGACATTTCAAGAGCAAATTAATGATATTTTGATGATGAAAAGAAACCTTGCATTCTAAGCTAACTAGGCTTGCTTTTACATCTTTAATACCTCTGAATCCAACCCCACCCCCTTGAAATGTTTTGACAGTTTCACTTATTATGTTCCATTAAATGAGATTAGACCATTTTCTCAATTAGAGGACACAAATAAAAAGCAAGTAATTGTATGTGCCACCAATTACTGAAATGCGCATGAGGTTTAAAGAGTCTCAGCCTCAGACACTCTCTATAATCTGTATAGTCTTTTGTTCTCTTTTTTTGGCCACTTTGCAAGCTTTATAATCCTGGTTGCAATTTGATTGGCAAATTTAATTTCATGTACACACACATCCTCTCGTTTCAGGCGAGCAACATAATGTTTAAAACAAGAAATAGACACTGGATTTACGTCATGTCATTAGTCATTCTGTGGCGAACCTCTCCCCAGATTCTGTACATCACAATTCACCTGCTGTTATTGACAGTCACCTCATCAATAAAGACAAATGGAACAGTTCCACAAGCTGGCAAAGATTAGACCCAAGTCACATGTGTCATAGGTGAAGGATTCTGCTTTGAATTATAAACATTCCTCATTCCAGCAACACAAATCTATAAGACGCTCAGAAATCCACCAGCTTTAATTAACTTGAACCAGGACTGTCGTGTTGCGTGGTTTTTTTTGTATTTATTTTTTTAATCTTTCCATGAATGTAAAATAAAGAAAACGTCACCTTACTGATTATTATAGTAAAATGAAAAAAAAAAATAATGACACCATGAAATCATATTATTAGTGTTAGATTATGTGGAGTGACATACAAATCCTTGTGTAAGTTATAGCTATACTTAGTATTGTAGATAGTATAGAAATGTGCACTAATATACAGTACGCAGGTATTATAAAGAACAGGTTATTTACTGCACCATTGCTTTTATAGGAAATGAATATACAATTTCTGACTGGTCAGGATCCAGAGTTCAACAGATGCCACACATTACTAGAGGTCACTGGACAATGTTACCAGCTAATTTGGTATGGTGAGGATTTTAAAAACCATGGCATCAAAATGTTACGCTTTACTTGGTTTTACATTGTATATGCATGTTGTGTCTTTCCTGACTACTGTCTCACTTTATTCTCATTTTATTCTCACTACAACGGATACCAAGAAAATAATGTTTGTTTCACAAATTTGCTCTGTACAATCACTACAGCAATACTGAGTTCTGAAACCTAGATTAAATGGGCAAATGCATGTGGATGACATTTTTTGCCATTACACAGATGCAGAGTGTGTTTTCCCAAACCTATTTTAGAATAACAGTGCCTCATGCACAAAGCAAGGTCCGTGAAGACATGGTTTGCAAAAGTTGTTGTGGAAAGAAGTCAAATGTTCCGCACAAAACACCTGACCACAACCCCACTGAACATCTCTGGGATTAGCTGGAACACCTCTAAATGGGCACAAAGTTTCACAGCCACACTTCAAAATCTAGTTGAAAACCTTTCCAGAAGAGTCAAGGACTTTATTGCAGCAAGAAGGAAATAAATATAGAATAGGACATTCATAAAGCACGTGTTTGTGACTGTCGGGTGGTATTTCTGTGGCTGGGTTCTGCGTCAACTGTTTCCTGCTTTGCTCAGCTGCTCTGTTAAAATGAAAACCTTAACATTTCTCGGTGATTGTTGTTTTTTCTAACAAAGTTCATATGTACACTCGGGCACTGACAGCAGCTGTTAGAAAATGTCTCTTTGCAATTTTACAGGTCATACAGTTCTCTTTTATGCTTTCTGTGCATAGTGTCTTGTTCAAATTGTGAAACAGAAAAATGAATACCAGTTGACCATGTATTTACTAATTGACCAGTTATTTAAAAACATATTCGGCTAATCACATTTCTATAATTAATGCAAAACATCACAGAGTCTTTATTTTAGATGTATCATTTGTGTATACATATAGATTACATATAGCTACTAATGTGTACCAATATCATCCTTAAAGTATTCGTCAGAATAAACTTAAAATAAGATTGCTTTTACCATTTAGTCAAAAGCAATTCTAAATTCCGTATTATATGTAAGGATTTTATTACTATTGCTGTTCAAGGAAATTAATCAATGAAGTGTTGATGTGATGCATCCTCAAATGAAACATGTCCTTCTGGTATAATACAACACGTTACCAAGCATAACTGTTTTTAACTAGTCAGGAAAGACACAGTACGCTTTATCTGTTTAACGTTACATTTCATTTTGTGGAACATCTACATGCTCTGGAGCAAACACTTGCTCAAAATTCTAAACTGGCAGTAGTGTCATTTTACATGACGCCATGTTGCATTATTTTCTGTCTTATGAAAATTGAAAACACAGTACATACACTTTTTTGTGTTTAAGACAACATTTTATTTTAAACGAATATTCAAATTCTGTTCTAAATTCCAGTGTATAACAACACTGCAAGCATTATTGGGAAAACAGATATTAAGTGTTTCAAGGTCAGAGACTGAGGTTAACCGAGTGCGCTAAATGAAATGCCTGCTGTGATAACGTTATAGAGTACCAAGGATTTTCATTAGGCTCATTATTCTGTAGAGCTTTAAATGGTGACAAACATTTTGCAGAAAGACAAAGAGATGCACTGAAAGTTGGAAAATTAAAAAATGATTCCAGTCAAATATTTACAATCAGTCAAGATATGTACGTTTTCTTACTTGCTGATGCGGCTTCTGACTCTTTCTACAATCTAATTCATATAAACATGAGCTAAAGGAAATGTACGACTGCAATGGCCAAATCACATTATTTTTTGCACATAGCTTAGGAGCAACAGCATTAGCCTCAGGTAGAAAGATTGGCCTAAAGTTTACAGTTGGAACTGTATATAAGTAGTGATTCAGATTAGTAAAGGGAATTTATTTATTTATTTTTTAACAAGTGAGTCAGTGTGTTGTCAAAGTTCATCGTTTAGTCCTCTATATTGTGAATGACTCGTATACAAAACATTTTGACATTTCCCCAAAAGGGATAATTGAATTGGCCCTCAAAGATCTGATTTAAAAAGGTGACTGCACTTTTTACAGCATCATTCTGAGACTTAATAAGCCAAACCACTACTGTGTCTAAATGTGCTCCATCACTTATTCACTCACTGTTTATTAAGGTTTGGGTGTGGGTTAAGGGGTTATTAGGGATAGGGTTGTGCGCTCAACTGAACACCCTTTCACTTCCCCTTTACAAGTTTTGCATATTTCTTTCTTAAACTGCTGCTAAAAACCCACTGCTAACGAATATTTTACATTTACAACTACAATATTTATTATTGTATACTAATATCATTGCATTTCTCTTCACACTAGATCTGTGGGCTGGTCAGCAGTGCACTGTGCTTCACTGTCCTTATTGTCCTATTTTAGTATATTTTGTCTTGTGATGTTGCACTCTTGCACTGTGTTGTTCATTTAGCACCATGGTCCTGGAAGAAGGATGTTACGTTTCCTTGTGTACTGTTCCAACTGTAAATGGTTAAAATGACAATAAAGCCAATTGGCTTGTCTCACAATTTTCAATATAGGCTGTTCTGTATAAAGCACTGAGTTGGTAACACAAGTAATACAAGGCCGAATTTGGGCAAAATGTACTTTTAAATGGAAAAAATGCATCATTATAAACTGTTATTAGATAAAAAATCTAGAAATCAACTTGAAAATTTTAAACACCAAGTAATAGTGCACTTTATAGTAAATAGGGAATGAATTCTTACACAGTAAATGTCTGAGAATAGAGTGTGTGGTGGTTTAGCAGTTTGAGGAGTGCAAAACTAATAGCTAAAAAAATGAAAAATATATTTCCACAGACATAGCTATTTGATAACCTCTGACTAAATTTTAAGTATAAGGTTAGTTTTAGATTTAGGATTAAACGGTCCTATTAGGTTAATAGGGTAACAGTAACCTATTGAAAGGGGACCATAATAATGTTCCTCTAATCACAGTAAGTTCTCAGTGGATTCAGAAATCGAATTTGCTTGATCTTCTTGTAATCCTTACAGTTAGGACATGGACACCCTGTCTCACATTTGTGCAGCTTCTTCACAAGTACTGTAGATCTGCTTATCGTTGGCCTCCAGGGTGGTGCTCTTTACCTCAGGATCAAGTACATAATGGTGGCTTAAAAGCCTCACAAATCCCATTTTTATAGCCCATTTGTATCATGTGAAGCTGTGTTAGGTTGGACATTAAACCTTTAGCAATCTCAACATAAAAATAAAAGGAAAATATTTTCTTTAAATGGTTATAAGTATTTCATAATTAAAACTGTGAAGCATAAAGTTTGTAGCTTTATCTTTGACAAATCACTGATTTTAGGGACTCCTTTCAAAATATTAATTAAAGAAACAAATAATTGTTTTTCGATTGTAATGCTACTTAATGAATTTCTTTGAACAAACTCTTACTTTAGAAATGATAGAAATGATGTATCAGAACAAGGGCATTAATATAAACTAGCAGCTAATTTCACTGTCCATGCTTCTTTTATAGATTATTGATTAATATTGGTTGTATGCAGCAATGGTGGTTTAGGTGTTAGGGCTCTGGATTTCTGATTGGGAGAACATTGGGAGATTCAACACTGCTAAGCTGCCACTGTTGGGCCCCTAAACAAGACCCTTAAGCCTCTCTGCCAAGAAGTGCTATATCATATCTCACCCTGTTCTCTGTCCACAAATTCCTAACAAGCTAGTGTATATGAAGAAAAGAATTTCACATTACTCTATTAAATATGTTATTATAAAAAGCAGAAACTATTATTATTCATGGTTTGATCCTGAGTGTCTTTGCGCTAACAGTGTGAGAATGAAACATGCTTGTTAACAATCCAACAAAACACAGTAAAATTGGAATGTTGCACACGAGCACAGTGCACAAAGAGTCTTGTGTTTCCATTAAAATTTTTGAGGGTATTGTGGAGAATCACTGTCTGGTTCTGCCATGCTTGACTTGATGAAGTGGAGGCGAGCCACCAGTAGGTGGGATGACACAATAGACATCAACAGTCCACTCAGACATTCTCATTTCCCAGTCACGCTGGCTCACTATCAAATACCTGTCAGATCTCTGAAATAAATCTTAAATGCACTGGCAGTGGGAGGCGTCATCAGTTTACAGAGTACGGCAATAAACCTAATGGGACAAGAATAATGTGCACAAATAAGTGATTGGTCAGACTGCAAAGTCAGCAGCATTGCTTAAAAAAAAGGAGTGGCTAAAAAACTAATGTACACTAGTGTGCACTTAACCTCAAATGTAGTAAATGAGCTAAAATATCCTTGATATTGAAGTGCTGCTAAATGAGTTATGTACTTAAGTGTTACTGGAATGCCATCTTGGACTTATTTTTTTAAGAGTTTTTTTAAGAGTCCCCCAAGCCCCACCTCATAATGTGTGAAGCTGGAATTATTTTTTTTTAAAATAATTGTGGGTTTTATAACAACTTTACTTTCAGAACAGCAATGGAACTGATCAGGTTTTAGTAAAGTGCAAGCAGAGTTTAAGGGCAAAAAGAATTGCTATGCAATTAAACAACTAGCAAAATTTAATATCAAGTTTCTGTGGCTCTTCCTTCGTCCTTATCTACCAGTAACATCTAGTTTTGACACCATAATACAGCAACCTATCTGCCATAATGCCATATCAAAATGAATGTCCTTCAAACTGTTTAAGCATCAATAACTTTCTAGCTACAGTAGGAATGGTCTCAGGAGGCAGTGGTTAACATACTGTATGTCACCATTTAACCATTTTAGTCTTTGACCCCCATACAATGATCTGTATCAAAAATTTCACACCAGACAACCTACAGTAGTAAACCCCGACCCACTGAGAGTCAATGAAGACTACCTAAAAGCACTGTGTCATTGCTCTTTGAATGGAAAGTCTAGAATTCAATCACCATTCAATTTATTATCTACATCAATAAAATGATTCCAGTTTGTGCACATTAAAATAGAGACCATCATTTTAATTATTCTGTATGATTTGTGGTAATAAATATGCAAATTTTACATGTAGACCAAGCACTGCTGATTTCAGTTTTTACAATTAGGAGCAGCTTTATATTTACCTGTAACAGTGACTAAGAGACATGAAATTATTATGATTAATTGCAGCACATGTTGTCTTGCACCGCTGGGGATTAATTGGAGATGGAATGGCACAAGAATAGGCTTGTCTTTATGCTAAACGGTGTTAGTCTTTTTTGTGTTAGTGTTTTTTTATACTTATTATTTTTTCATGGGCAATAATACAACTATAAGCTGGAGGGGTTGAAAATAAAAGCATTGTGAAAAAAAGAATGGAATAAAAGTGTCTGTGTGTTATTCTGTCTTTGAGAGCTGCACATGCATCCGACTTTGCTCTTTTAGCACTGTGTTTAGCTGTGCTGATCAGTTGTTTTATTGCTTTAAAGATTTTTACTATTACATCTGTTATAGACAAAATCTACCATTCAGTCCGGGCTGTTTAATGCTAAACCTAAAATGCTACCTTTCTAAAGAAATTCTAGAGTACCATGGACATGGACATACAAAAACTACTGCAACTATTGATTATTTTAGTAATCGAGTATTTTACCAATTTTTCGGATAAGAAGTACTTTTTCTTCATTAAAGAGCAATACTGAATATACAAGAGAAAAAAAGCAGGTCTCTTAAAATGAACAAGTAATTTGTTTCCTTTTTACAAAAATGAAATTTTTTTTTCCTTAAATATATAGCTGAAAAAGAATATCTGTCAAAACTAAACCGATTTAGTGCATATACAAAATGCATATATATATATATATATATATATATATATATATATATATATATATATATATATATATATATAAAAATATACAAATCTTTTTTTAATGTTTTAGCTTCTTCTGTTTTGTTATTTTGTCCTGAATCTCCATTTTTTATTCTGCAGCATCTTCTGTGTTACCTTACCCGAGCGCTACAGAGCTACTCGAGGAATCTAGTGTTAATGTACTTGTGAAGGGTACAAGACAGCAAAACTAATGATTCGTGTTATTAAATAGTATATTATAGTTAATATATTATCAAATATGTAATAATAAACATTTTAATTACATCTACTTTTTTAGATTATTTTTAATGATCCAGTGAGAGACCATGTGGAATTCTACAAGATGATTATTTTTTTCTGAACTGAAGAGTGGCATCACATAGAAGGACTGTGTGTACTTTTTCTAGGACTTGTAATGGAATTTTGTTCAATGAAAGGTTTGGCAGTAGACAGTTGCCAAAAAAAAAAAAAAAAGCTGAATGGAGCAGAGCTTCATTACAACTGAACACATTGATGTGCAGAAACAAGTACAGGACGTACCAGCACTGGTAAAGTGTCTGGATATTTCTACATTTTGTGATATTGGAAACGATCCATCAGAGATATATGGTGAGAGAGATATTTCAGCAGTGTGTGTTATCCTCCGAGCTGCTTTTAGTTTGACAAGGCCGTGTTAGAAAGCAGAGTGGGCCACCACTATAAATCTGGGTATAAAATTTGCTCTACCTCAGAGGTCCATTCCAGTGAATGATGAAAGCCTTGGGGCCTATAAGATGATGTGAGACAGAATAGCAAGTGCCAAGACACCACTTAAGAAGTAGAAATGACTGTACACACATTTAAATTCTAATTTTGAGTGAACTCTGTTCAAGTTATTTAACAGAAAGCTTTAGAGAAATCCAAGACTAGCAGCCTAATAAGCGGACCCTAAGGAGACAATGACGGTAGGAAAAATTATACATTACCAAATGTGCAAGAGTATGTTATAATAAAAGAAGTGTTAAAAGTCTACCAAAAAAAAAAAAATAGTCAGAGCTACACTGTTGTTTAAGAAAAAAAACATGGAAAATATCTGGGAAAACACCCCAGCTATGGGGTGATGGGATGCTTCTTGAGGATTTACTATTACTGCTCTAAAGAAGTATTTTCCAATAACAGCACACCCTAATACAAATTTTTGTTACATATAATGATCTGGATAGTTTGTGAAGTAATTGTTTTAGTTCCTGCTATAAAAATTTTTTTGCTTTATCTATTTTCTTCTCTAAAATTTAAATTGAAAAAGACATAAATTACATGATGCTAAAGATAGGAAATGCTAACATTGGAGACATAAGGTCAAGAAAATGATCTGCACATAAAAAATTACACACCTACCATACCAAGTCCCTATCAGAAGCCAAAATGCAAAAGCATTGTATAAACTACAGTAACTTCACTATCATCATCATATTTTTTGCTGACTTTGGTCCTTACTGTCATTGAACATGATCTCTTTGACATAATGATGAGTTGATACTAGGACAATTGCATAAGTCAGAGCAGGATGGCATCTAGTTCTTGTTGTTTGTTATTTTAGTGTTCTCCATGTCCATTTTCTTGCTGCATTTAAAGAAGCAAGTGCCCTTGCTGGGGTGTAAAGGGGAGATTATGTTGTGTTCATTACACATCTTTATGCATCTGTGCTTATTCAGCAGTGCAGCAGTGATGCAGTGATATTGATGGATAAGTGTGAGTCTCATCTTTCCCGGGCCTGTGATGGAATTCTTAACCATCCTCGCTACAATTCCCATATTTATCATCTCGAATGTTCTTCAGAAGCAATAAAGGCATTGTATTAGGGCTTCTTCCTGTCCTCCTACTACCAGGAAAATTTTATATTTTTTTGTTACACTTTCCCTAAACAGTTTTTGCTCTTTAGGTACTTAAATGCTATATTTTCTAAACTATCAGATATCATTTTGTAATGTAACAGGTATTCTGTTATACATACACACAAAGCAACATATACATAAAGCAAAAAAGTACAAAATTTTATGTAATGTTTTAGCTGAGACATTTATGATGCACTCTGAATTGATTCCCATAAGAGAATCCAGACAGTCCTGAATACTGACATCACTTAAATCAAATCAGTACGGAGAAACATTCTGGCTTCTTAAGATGGTTAAACTTGTATGTCATGAGTATGCAAGTTTTATTTTCCTTTTGCAGCATGTGTGAATGACATTCACATCCTGATATTTGGCTAGAGAGCAGAGAAGATGTACACAAAAGAAAACATGGCGCAATATATCCCATTTCATTCATCCAATGGAAAACCTCTTCCTGGGAAACGACAGGCTTTCCAATATGGCTTTCTTCCATTATAAGAGAGTACTTCATGATGGAAGTAATGGCTAATGGAAGTAAAGTGAAGCTGCAGGAGAAGGTAGCTCAGTTTTTTCCATTCTCAGTCGAAAATTAAATTAGAGATGAAGTACTTATATGACAGAGTGGGTTTTCCAGTTCACTGCCTCAGTAGAGCAAAGAAAGGAAGAAACAGAAATATTCATTTGCTCTTTATGTCTTTACGACCTGCTGAGACAGCATCTTAATATGTTTGTGTTTAGAAGGTTATAATGGCTTAAATATTTAGCATGTAATAAAGTCTTTTACATGTAAAGCAGTCTTAGCAGAGTGGTAAAACGGGTCGCTTTTCTACCTCTACCTCTACCTCTTAGTTCCAGGGTTATTCCTAAACTCTGGCTACTGTTTGGATGAAGTTTCACTTGTTTTCATGTACACATCAATTTCCTAACGTTTCTCAGATGTTCTAAAAACATGACAGTTGGTGCTCTGGCTACTCTTGGTGCACCTAGGTGTGTGCATCGTGTGCTGTAACTGACCCATATCCACCTTATACAAGACCATGATAAAGAATTTACTGAAGACACTGAAGTCAACAATCTGTGGGTGGACCTTTTAAAAAAATCTGTCTCAGAAGCAAAATGACAATCCACTATTTAATAACTGACACACTATATCCCTTAAATTTCTTCACCCAAATAAAAAACAACCAAGATATATTATCAAGATTCTTATTCTTTTTCTTTCTGCTGCTCCCATTAAGGGTCGCCACAGCGGATCATCCGTCACAGCGGATCAAAATTAAAATATCTAAAAATAATTGATAGCTGAAATTAACTAGCTAGCTTTTAAACTAACACTGGTTTCCTTCCTGGACAATTTTTTGTTTAACACTATAAGAAAAATTAGCTATCAAGAAAGAAACTATCACCCTACATACCTAGAAAGCTAATGTTGAAGAAAGGTAACCTTAGTGATGAAAGGACTTTAAGGTTTATATACCTTAGCTCAGAATTTTATTTTGGTATACCTCTAGCTACATCAAAGATAGTTTCTAGCTAACATTAACTGGCTAACTTGCAAGATAATGTTAATAATCAAAATAATTAAGAAGAATGGTATGAATTCTGTATAAAACTTGAGGTACTTTCCGTTTTTGATTTACTTGCCTAACATTCTCAGCAGGTTCACAGTTTAAGATAACTACTAAACATTCTAGATATCAAGAATGCCAGCCAACTATTAAACACGCTAATATAGGTAAAGAAAATAGTTTATAGTTTATATACCCTAAATCTAGGCAGCTGTTGGGCAGATTCCCAAATACAGACCACTAAAAATAACCACAAAATAACGGTTTTGATACGACATACTTCATGCAGGTTTCAGGATTATGGCGTGGACTACATTTACTACCAACACCTGCAGCTCTGTGCCTCATGCTATACTTATCACCTGCACCTGTTTCCTATTTCCCCTTTTTTATGTGAGTATTTACATTCTGGATTCAGTATTCCTCATTGTCTTGCTTTTGTCCTTCCATGGTTGGCATTGCTTTGCACAAGTTCAGGTTGTGTTTATCGTCGTTGTTTCTTAAATTTGTATACATTTGCAGTAGGAATTAAGTTAAACATCCACCTTCATCTTGTTACATGAGAGCAGTCAAGCAAACATTTTTGACATTAAATATAAATGAAATATAAATGTACAACTAAATGACATCTAGACAAAAGCATCTGAAATTTGCCCAGAACGTTTGGGAACTAGAAAGGAACTAGATGTGTAATTTGGAAATACCCCTATTCGAAATACCTTGTGCACATCTGAAGCAACACCTGCAGACATTTTTGGAACCTTCTTCCAGAACTGTGGTGAATTTGGCACATAAAATTATACATATAAAGCCCAGGAGAGCTGATATGAGTTATAGTCTGAAAGATATAGGGCAGTAAGGGTTAAAATAAGATGAATGCAATGTGAGTCATTCTATTGTGCTGGTGTTATCACTGACTGGTATCAGTGCATGATGGCGAATTTGATAAAGGCTTTTGTGACTGAACAAAACCTTCTTTAACTTTGAAACTGACTAAGATGGAATACGAATGGAGGAGAAAAATGGATGCATTCATTTATGAAATGTGTGAGTGTGTGATCTAATCCATTGTGTTGAGCATATGTGCTTATAAAATGAAATATTCACTTCTTGATGGACATATTATGTGAAGGTCAGGTATTGTAAAGGTGACAAAGCCAGCAGCTCCAACTGTATGCCTCTCTTTAGGCCAGTTATGGTCTGATGAATGTTGGTTCAATGTTAGGTGCACGTTTGGCTCTTAATTAATTTGTAATGCACTGTAATACATACAGGAATTTCATTTTATGGCTAATTTACTCAGAAACTCTGACTGTGCTTAGCTATATTACTTAGCCTGGATCATAGTGTGGCTAATTGGAACCGTTCCAAAGCTGGAAAGGGGAAAAGAACATACCTTTTCTGTACTCTTCATTTTACACTTTCTGCCTGACTCAGCTGTTTTGCCTGTGGCAGAACGTCAGCAGGTACAGCAGGCCCTCGAGAAAAAAATGAAGGTGAAAATGACACATAGCCATTGCTTTATTGATATAGGCATTTTCTCACTTTCTCTCTTTCTATCTCTCACTTTCTCTCTTTCTATCATTGGTGTATCATAAACTTTTACATTTATCCTAAAATCTTATTAGAAAGTAAGTTTATAATAATACAGAACCTGATTTTTCTCCACCAGCAAGCTATTTTGCAAGCATGAATTATCAATTAACAAAAATTTCAACAGAAATCATTCAAATAAATAAAAAAAATCCTAAATCCCTATTTCATTCTGTAGTCACTTTATTTTATGATAGTAAAATGATAATTTATGAAAGGTGGTTAATATTTAAGACAAGCAACTCCCATATCTCAGACCTTTATTGATTTCATGCCACAGAAAAGTTACCATAATATTCTTTTGAAACAATTGCATTCGACAGCCTACTGTTCTCTGAAGTTTCATGCACATCTTATTCAGATAACCTTAACCGGATATTATTTTGCTAAACTAAATTGGACTATAGGAGGGAAACAATGTTTTATAGCCTAATTTACTGTATATAACATCAGATAAGTTATATATGTTATCTACTGTAACATGGCTTTCATGAGCCACTGTTAAATTTTTTTATTTCTTGAAGTAAATGAACTTCAGTGAAGCTTGTCCTGTTACTGAAAGCAGGAGCTCCTTTGTCCAGAAGATGACAGATTTTGTGATATGCCACCATATCAACAGCTATTTTTTTTTGTTAAATTGGAACACGGTTCATTATTAATCTGTTTATTACCATTATATATTATGGTTGCTATACACCAGTGGCAGTTCATGCATTTACCACCTAGGCCTTTAATGGTGTCCTACCTGAATCAATCCACTTCTTACTACAATCATTATGACACCACGGCTATAAAATATTAGAGTATTATTAGAATAATATTGGAGTGCTGCATCACAGGCAGGTATCTCATGGAATAAGAATGAAGCAAGCAAGAAACCCAATGAACACAATTCAACAAGTCTCCTTTCACTGTAACCACAGCTATGCTGCCCACATACATCATCTCTAGCAGAAGCATCGATATTAACCTCATAAAATGACCTGGGTTTTCTTCATTTTTTTCCGTATATTAGTTTCCATGAGGATTTGAAATTAAGGCAAACTGTGTGTTTTTGTACAAATTCTACAGCAATGATAACACAAAAGTATAAATGGAAAATGAGAACTTTGTTGTCTTGTTTGTAATGAAAATTTTGATGTTGGTTCTCTTTATAGAATGTTATTTATTTATTTAAATTGTATTAGGCTATGTCCATAACAGGGTTTGGTAAAGGATGTTCTCAGCTTGGTTTGAGAGCAGAATGGCTTGGCTCTGATTATTTCTGTCTGATTTATGCTAAGGAAATGAATGTTCAGGATTGTCTGTCCAAGCCTGCAGGATTAAGCTGTGGATGCACCAGCTGCTACGAGTGCTACTATAGGATAATGAATCTGACTCATCCTGGTCATCCTCATTTTTTTTCTTACTCCTTTTCTGACTCACTCCACTTCTCCATATTCATCTTAAGTGGCAGAAGCTTTCACAGAGAGCTTTCAGCACTGAAAAAGCCACTAATTGCTCTAATTCATCTTCAGTGCTGAGTCCCTTGCAAAGCCTTTTTTATTCATTGACCAGGGTAGATTGGTAATTGGCCTGCCAAGAAAATTTATATAAATAATTTATAGGAGGGAAAAAAGCAAGTGGCAGTTATTTAATTCAAGATTATATTGTATCTGGCCCTAGATACCAAAATCATTTAAGTTCTGTCACCAAGACTTTTTTTTATCACAATGAGAACACCTAATTGTAACATGGAAGGTTAAAAGGCAGTGTCTGTTTGGTGCTTTTTATTGTAGGTCCTTCATAAATCATAGTGATTCATTGCAGGGCCTGATGCACAGCATAGGAGGTAAACAAAAGGTTAATCCATAATTGTAAAACAGGGAGTCAAAGGCTCAGGACCTGGAGTATTTTTATTATAGTCTTACAGAAAACACCTTTTGAATCCTATCATGTGCTGCACAAGACATATCAGCTGAGATGGAACCTACAAATAGGTAATAACATCTTTTTTTTTAAGCAGAAAGAGTTAAGCATATCAAAAGAAACTAAAAACTAACCTGATTTAGATGTGAACAAAAACCATAGCTCATAGGGGCTGCAAACAAAATATGCTACAGTCTGGATTCATGCATTTAACATTTAAAATACTGTACATTGCCATATGTTGTTTTACCTAACACCTTTTAGACTCTGGAACAATTTTTCTGAAAAACCAAATGATTAGAACGAGCAGCACAATCAGATGAGCCAATTATTAGATGAGGGCTAAAACATGACAATGTCATTAAAAAGCATGATGCCACAATGTAAAGAGATCATGACAAAAGAAAAAAGAAAAAAAGATTATAAATAGTACATAGATGATTTTATTTTATTTTTTGAAATATATGTAATTTGCTCTCATGGCCAAGCCGCTAGACATGCTGAGTAGAAATATTAGCTGCTACTCAGCTGAATTTGTGTCCAGCTACCTAAGTAGAATACAATTGCATTTGATAGCTAGAAATGACTACCTCTTGGTCTTAGCTAATCAATAAATTTAAAATGTAAGTAAAATTACTCTTGAATGTTTGTACAAAATCTGTAGTTGCTGTTTGTTAAATCTCAGTCAAAACAATGTCACTTTGGAATAGATTGTGAAAAGAAGGTTAATGATTGGGTTTACCTGCTGTTTTATCTTTTCTGTGTGTGTTGCTTGGAGATCCCTGACTAGGGGGGACAGGAGCCTGTGTGTGTTTTTTTCTGGCTCCTGCTGTGTGTTAGTGATGACCTGCTGACAAAGCTTCAAACACACACTATGGGAGATCCAACACTCCTTTAGTATTTCTCTGCTCTTACATTAGCCTTAACACAGATCTGTGGTCTGAACACTCGTTATTAAACCCCTTTATTTCACCAAGGAGCACAATCATATCCACTGATTCATGGCCTCAGGTTTTGGATGAAATGATTTACACTAGACAAATTTTATTTATGTTGCCCTTTCTAGAAAGAGTATTCCATGTTTTACTTAGTACAAAGGTAACTTAACCTAGTAAGCAATTTACTTAACCTACAAAACAGGTAATTGGTAATGATGATGGTTATTTCATGTAAGAAAAGAGTCTCTTTCTATAATTTTCTGTTGAAGAAAATAAATTTAGCTTGCTTGTTCATTTGTTAGGTTGCAAGCTGAATGTACTGTAATTCAGACACTGTAGTCCTCTAGCAGTGACTATACTCTTCACAGTTGTGCTCACTTCTCCCTCTCTCGCTCTGCACCCCGTCCCTGTTAGAGCTCCATTCATCAAACCAAGCTGTGCGCTTTCCTTAATCCCTGTGGCTTATTTGAGGAATCACTAACAAGGCTATCTTTCATCATGCAGGCCACCAGGTCATGCAGCGGGGACATCGAGCGAGGAGAGGTGGAGGGGGTCAGGGCACACGACTGGCAGCCTGACACACACAATGACACTCAATGACACACGCACATCTCAGCATGCATTTACTCATACCTCCAGTTAACTGTACAGAAAGCTGTGCAGTTTACTGGAGGTATGAGTAAATGCATGCTGAGATTTGTGTGTGTGTGTGTGTGTGTGTGTGTGTGTGTGTTATTGCGCACTTGGGCACACTTCAGTAATCGCAGTCATGCCGTTTGAGACATATGTCATATACGTAGTCCGCATAGCAAAAGAGTGCGTGTGTGTGTATGTGTGTGTGTGTGTGTGTGTGTGTGTGTGTGTGTGTGTGTGTGTGTGTGCGTGCATGTGTGTGTGTGTCCCAAGAATGATAGGAACAAATTTGTTTTCCCACATTAAAAATTGCATTTTGGAACCCAAAAACTTTTTTTATTACTGAGGTTAGGTTTAGACGGTGGTGTATCAAATGTCAGTAGAAGGTGTTTGAAAAACGTATATGTGTGTGTCTTTGTGTGTGCATTTGCATTTTCTTGTGTCAGCTTCAGGGAGCCCTGACAGTGCTGATTCATGACAGGGCAGATTTCAGACTCGGTCGCTCAATGTCAGCACAGAGCAGAACACCGATCACACATTCGTGTCTTCCAGCATGTCCTCTCTTACACCTCTTCTTACTTGTGTACATTTGGTCTCTAAATGCTGTTAGTAAATGTGGGTTAGTCCCTGCTAGGTTGAGTGTGCACACTAAAGGCTCTGAAGCACAGAGTCTGATTCTCATATTACTGCAATGTTCTTTGTTAATGTAGTTGCACTGTCTGTGAGATACAAATATACAAATATTTGGCTTATTTTGGGTGTTACACGTTGTAATAGAATGATTGTAAATGCTAGAATTGCAGGGAAAACAGCAGAAGTTAGCAAATGCTGCAGTAAAAAATACCTCTGAGCAAGTAGCTCATTTTTACTGACTTTTGTAAATAAAAGCACAAAATTCTTCCTATTATTTTTATTAATATTCCTGTAAAGTGCAGTTTTTGTTTTGTTTTTTTATCACATAAACATTTTATGTTTCATTACCTTGAGCAGAGAAAAAAAGTAGAGACCATTCTCTAATCCAGAGGTCCCTCCACGAGGAGGTCAT
The DNA here is from genome assembly GCA_039877035.1 of Silurus lanzhouensis. Classification (NCBI taxonomy): domain Eukaryota; kingdom Metazoa; phylum Chordata; class Actinopteri; order Siluriformes; family Siluridae; genus Silurus; species Silurus lanzhouensis. The sequence continues at coordinate 8,171,835 of JBCEWE010000458.1, read as the reverse complement.
ATGCTGCGAGTTTGCGCCGTTCACTTTGTGGTGCGCTGAGCACCAATTAGACCCAGTCCACTGCCCAGTTGGTTCAGTGCTGGAGTTCCTGCAGGAACAGTTCACAAAAGGATTGGCTCCATCCACTATTAAAGTTTATGTGTCCGCTATTTTGGTGTATCATGCCCCTGGGTCTAAAATTAATGTATTAAAAACTGCAAAATTATTAATTTAAGATACATTTAGAACAGATAAAAATTTGTGATTAAGTTGTGATTAAATATTTTAATCAATTAACAGCCCTAATTATAATACTATCAATCTAAAGTAAATATCTCACTGTAAGAATGGGAAAAGAATGAAATGGCTAAAATTAAAACTTACTACTTTGGTAAGATTAGTATCTACTTACAGAATACTTTATTAGCTGCTGTACTTTCAAATCCTGTTTTTGCAGAGTAAGACTGCCCAACACTTGGAACTGGTATATGCACCAGTTAGGAACCCTTAAACAGAATATTTCGGCACAGATTTGGTTGCTATAATTTTATTGTTCATATGTCTTTCTGAGCTACTGTCCACTACCCCAACACTGTGCACAGAAAATGTATTGTAATACTCAAGACTTGGGCATCCTATAAAGGCTCACTTCCCCTCAGGACATGTCTGCCTTTGTTCATTTTTAAGTATTTTTTTTTAAACAGAGAAATGCTGTAGTGAAAATAGTCATTCAGAAAATCTCAGCATGGCTCACTGGCTCTGAATGGGTCCTTCATGAATGAAAAGGCAGCTCAAAAGATGAAATTATTTGAAAGGGAACTATGTTTTCTGAAAAAAAGACTTTTAGTGCAGTATTTTATGTCTGTTAAGACCGTGCATTGGTATTTTGGCTTCAATTTAATGTTGCACATCACAAAGAGGAGCTCAAACGCCAGAGAAGTTTAAATCAAGCAAATAAATTAGAAAAAACAAATTACTCCACTATTCAACACGTTTTACAAACACATAATGGAAGCTGCTGGCCTTATTTACACAGTGGCTTAGTGGGTAGTTTTCTAGCTTCCGTAGTTGGTTTGATCTTGATCTTGGCTTACAATCTATATGGTGTTTCACATATTCTCTCAGTGTCCACAAGGTTTCTTAGTACCAGAAATGGATCAAGAGTCGGAAACCAGGGTATGGGCAAATGCTTTCTTAGCCTCAATACACCAGGCAGAAGCTTCAGTATAAGCACAAACCGGAAAACGGGTATAATCTGTAATGTAGGAAATCCAGGGATGATTGCCAGTGTGAACCGTAGATCAGAGGGTGAGCGAGTGGAAATGGGGGCCTTATGAAAGGGAAAGTAGATTAAAGACAGGTGAAGGTGATTAGTAGGAGGGCGAGGCTGGAATGGGCAGGGGGGCCAGCTTTCCTGCGGGTAATGTCATGGGGTCTTGGATATGGAGCAGACAGGGCAGCCCTGGACGTAACGTGTGACATCCCGGGCCACCAGTAGCGGACTTGGGCCAGGAGAAGAGTCTGTCTGCTCCCCGGGTGGCCCGAACCTGGGACCTCATGGATCGACCTCAGCAGGGATCGATGGCATGGCCCGGGGACTGTCCTTCCTTCTGGGCATCCTGCGGGGGTTGGCTCTCCATGCGCCGCGGTCTGGATCTCTTCCTTCAACTCCCAGACGATGGGGCTGAGGATTTGATTAGGAGGAACGATGGGTTCGGGGTCCGTGGGCTTGTCGGGGCCATGGATCCTTGGCAGGGCATCGTCCTTGCCGTTCTTAGAGCCTGGACGGTAGATAATAGTGAAGTTAAAAGGGTAAGAAACAGGGCCCATCTTGCTTGACAGGGGTTTAGGCACTTGGCTTCCCGCAGGTATTGGATGTTCCTATGGTCTGTGATGACCGTAAAGGGGTGTGCCGCCCCAACCAGCCAGTGATGCCACTCCTCAAGCTCCAGTTTGATGGCCAAAAGCTCCCGGTTCCTGACATCGTAGTTCTGTTCCGCGGCGGAGAGCTTCCTCGAGAAGAAGGCAGATATGAACAGGAGCCGTGGGTCCGGGTGTCGCAGGAGAGGAGCGACACTGAACCTGGAAGGCCTCCTCGGGCTCTGGGGTCCACGTGAGGGTCTTGGCCTTCACCTTCAGGAGAGAGGTGAGTGGGGCGGTGACCAGACTGATACAGGTACAGGTATCCAGAGCAGACAGAGTGGCAAGAATAATCCCAGGGCCTATAGGAAACCGGTGAGATAATCTAGCCCCGAGCTAAAGTCTTTGGTGTCCTTAAATTCCGAGAGGCGTGGGAAAAAACGGCAAGATGGCCGCCAAACCTGAAGTGCACGCTGCGGTCCCGGAAGTGCGCGCCATGTGCCTGGAAGATCCTGACAGGATTGTTGTATTTTTGTTGTGTAAGAGGAATAAAACATATTGGAATGTGCTGTTTTTGAGCCAACAACAGGTTTTAACAGTGATTTGGAAATGTTATTGATTTTTTTAAAAAGTAAAAAAATTTTATAAAATACATTTCAAATTGTTTTTAAAATAAATAACATATATGATTATCTATTTTTTTTACAGTCCTTCCTTTAAACTATTTGGGAGTTAATACTACAAATAACTTGTAGCATATCATTTTATTAAGACACCCTTTACACTTTATCAGCTACAGCTTTATCTTTGACTGCTACAGCCCTGACACTTTAGATGTTTTCATTAGTGTTAAATAAATCTATCATGACAAATCACTTATTAAACATTTTATTTTTTTATTTTTTTATCATAGAGCCCTATGGTACACCTGCCTGAGACTAAACATCCAAGTAGAAACTTCATTAGACATGTGTTTCCAGCATTTAACCTCAGGAAACAAACACTTGGGGGTGTACTGTTAAATACTAATGTTTTCAATAAGGTTATTATTAATATTAAATGATGTAAAACATTCCCCATACAAGTCTAAGAGCTGTTACTATAGAACTGAATAAGTTTGCACAGTAGATGCAGACTAATCTAAAATGCCCAAATGAACAGTGCTAATATAATGGACTGTAACAGAGGATGGCATCAGCACATGATGATGAGGATGAAATTAAAACAGATGGGAGAGCTCAACATGTATTGAATGCATGAAAGCCAACTGCTTCAATATGATTTAGAAGAGATGCTGGTCCTGTGAAAGGGAAGAGAGAAGAGATTGTGGTGCTGTAACAAGGTGACACAAAGATTTGGATAAATACAGTACAAGCCTATATGAAACCAGTGTGATTGTAATTACCATGTTTTTATTGTTAAGACACAGGAAATGCATTTGAATGAATTCTTCTAAATAAAATAAAATATAAACATTATAATTGCATAACTTTATAGATTATGCATTGGTTGTAATGTACTGTCAGCTTTCTCTTGAAGGCCATAGCCTGAAATTAATCCCTTTGCTCTCAAACTCTCTGGTGGTGAACCTCTTCCTCTGCACCATTTTGTTTGTTTGTTTGTTTGTTTGTGTATTCTGACCATATGTTTCCTTGTTTGCATACTTTTTGTTCGGTTTTAATTTGACATCTACAATTGCCTTTAGGTTTTACATCTTCATCAATTGTCATTATTTTGTGACCTGTAGTTGCATATTGTGTATACTATATGCTAAGATACACATGAGATTCAAGAGAAAACAAAACAAAAAACAAATACTCTTTCACTTTTTTATTCTCATGTAACAAGCTGGCAGAACTTTATTGAAGATTATCGAAGACAAGTCAGGGGCAAATGAGAGCAAAGCAAACCATCTTCTTTTGTAGATAAATATCAGTGTGTGACTATATTACTTCAGATGTGTTTGTGTGTTGCATCTTGTTCATTTTTGTCTTTGGAGTCAGTTGTGAGAGACCTGAGGCAGAGCACTGGATCTGAAAGCAAGATAAAGTGCACCTTATTTCTAATGGATTGCATATGCAGGGGCCTGACGCACACTATCAATATTTCAGAACTTCCTTTTTAAGTAGGAAACTAATAAAAAACTAGTGGAAGCTTGGGTCTACATAATCATAATGAGCATTAGTATATATATATATATATATATATATATATATATATATATATATATATATATATATATATATATTAATAGAACTTTCATACTTCACTTATAAATGTGGGATGTATGCTAAACAGTATACAAATTTAAATTACTCTAAAATTGTACAACTTTACTTGAGATCACTACAAAGTTCTTAAAACTGACCCTATTTATCCTATGATGGAACATTTGTTATCTGATGTAATATTCTTCACACTTACTGTAGATCTAAACACCTTTGAGAAATTTTGTTAGACATGTTAGCTGTCTTTTCACCATCAATGTTGAATTACAATGCAAAATCTGTGAATATCTTGTGGAACAATGCTGCTCATCACTCCAGTACAGTTTCTGGGTTTGCATAATCCGTGCCAAGGCTGACTGAATTTCTTTTGGTTTTAATTTAGTTTTATTTGTTGCCAAGCTATATGGCTAATGTCTAAATATTGGGTGTGCAAAGTGTCTTCACTGGACTGGTGTCATTGTGTGACTAATAATTCTGTATAAATTTGTATACATCTACATCATCATCATGCTATGTATAAAATTGTCTGACTTGCCTTTTCGTTTTTTTGTTCTCTAAGAAAGCCAGTTTCCCTGAAATCCCTGAGCCAGCCAGGAGAAATTCACTCCACACAGAGAATGTAAAATCAATAAGAGTTGCTCTTGAGTGAGCTATATTCAAATATTCATGGGCACCTTGAATGTCTTCAGGATTGTGTGCAAAACACTGCATGCATTCAAAAGTTATTGATGCTCATTTTACATTTTACAACATACAGTATCTACAACTTGTTCTTGGTTGCACCACAACAGTGTGTGAGAGCATGTCATTTTGTGTGGCCTCCAGATGAACACAGGTTTATAAATACAGTATTAAATTATATTGTTTTTTTACCCATTGGAAACCACATATATATATATATTTTTTTTTTTTCCAAAGAAAACACACTCTCAAGCACTTCTAGTGAAGAACTATCTAGTGAAATTGTACTTTTATTTAAAAAGGAAATTTGCTATATACCCCTTAAAGGAGTTCAAGAATGGTGTCTGGTGGTGGTGTGGGGGAACTGATTGTAAACCAAAAGGCAACGACCAATGAAACTTGACTACTGACATTAAGTTTTGAATGTGTAGGGTCTGTAAAAACTTTCAATACCAAAATCCCAGGACCAAGACCAAGAAGATGTTGGTCCTGAAATATTAACACAGGTGTTCATGCTGGCTCTTGTAGTGCCCTGAGAGGGGAGGATGTAGGAAACCATTTACAGTATGCACACTTCGTTGAAGAGTGTTGAGTACAGCCATATTGTAATTAAATTTGAAATAATTCATTATGTACAGCATGTAAGCTTTATTTCAGCTAAACGATCAATCTTTCCTGCTTGTGATGATCTACTTCTGTAACACGCTTGAATAAAGAAACCCTGTGCAGAGACAAATAAATCCCAAAAATTTGTTTTGATGATTACATAATAAACCTGAGTATTTACTCTGATAAATAGGTTTTAAATTTACAGCTGCAATTTTGATAAAAAAAAAAAAAAAAAAAAAAAAAAAAAAATATATATATATATATATATATATATATATATATATATATATATATATATATATATATATATATATACACACACACACACTGTATATATAAAAATAAATAATACACTGTATATATATATATATATATATATATATATATATATATATATATATATATATAGAGAGAGAGAGAGAGAGAGAGAGAGAGAGAGAGAGAGAGAGAGAGAGAAAGAGAAAGAGAGCTTTTATGGTTTTATTTATATTTTGAGAGTAGCATGATTACATACAGGTGATGTTATACCCTAGTTTTCTTACAGAATGGCTCAGCATGCTGTGTGTGTGTTACGGAGGTGGTAGCTGATAGTGGGATAATCATAGATCTTGTATTTATAGATTTGATGAACACTCTGACCTTCTCTGTCTCTCTATGCTACTGTTGCAGGCCTGTGGTTGCTCACCCTGAAAAAGCCATGCTTTAAATAAGTATACAGTGGTATGCGTGTGTGTTTGTGTGTATGAGAGTGAGAGAGAGAGAGAGAGAGAGAGAGAGAGAGAGAGAGAGAGAGAGAGAGAGAGAGAAAGAAAGAGACAGAGCGAGCGAAAAGTGGGTCTCATTGTTAAACCCAGGAGGGTTCATTACTGAGATTCATCACATTCACTCTACTGGTGCTTAGCTGTGACGTCTCCACCACTATTTTTAGTGTGTGTTTAAGTGAATTCTTGTAGCGATGTATCTTTATTCACAGCTGGGCTGCTCGTTGGTTAGATTAACAATGTCTTAATTACACAGGCAGAGTTATGACATAAGAGGTAATTCCTCTGTCATGGAAGTCAGTCTCCGTACCACAAATACAATTTAACTACTTCTGGCTCGGCAGATCGAATCATTTATTACAAAAGATGATTGTTAGCTATGATCATTCCTCCAACACTGTCCTCGGTCCAGCTGTGTAAGTCTAGCACATTTATAATACATATCTGATAAACATAAATAATAAACAATGTTCAGCTGCTCTGAAAAAAAAAATTGTTCCTCAATGAAGTCTAAGAGCAGTTATCTAATTATATTAATACATATTTATATGAACCAATTTTTTTTTAGAACACTTGACTGAATAATTAAGTCAAAGATATATAGAAACAAATCCAGATAATTTATCTTGTTAGAGACTGCTTTTTTTAGAGAGGAGATTTTTTGTTTGTGTTACCAGTGAGAGACTTGTTGGTGTACTACAATAGGACATAATTCAATGAAAGAAATACGTCAAAATTCTCTGAGATAATTATCTGTGATAATCACACACAGTATGTTCTATTTCCTAATGTGTTTTTGTAAAGTACACATCATACATCACACACACACACACACACACACACACACACACACACACACACACACACACACACGCACGCACACGCGTGCACACACATGCACTTTACCCTTTTTCTGTGTTTCTTAGAGCTGACCGAGCTGATTCCTCATAATAGCATGGATCATTTAGCATATATTAATAGACATATACAGATAGACGCCTAGTCAGAGAAACTGGTGTCGCATAACCCCACCCCAGAGTGAGTTTCATTCTCACTTGAATCATCTTGAGAAATCTAAACTTGGGCTGCATCAGCATATCTACAGTTTCAGGAAACATCCAAATGGGTGTGGATCTGCATACCATGTGTGCCTACTAATGCTCAATGTTTACACTCCATACACATTTATAGAGGCAGTAAATGTGTGTGAGTTGGAATAAAGCTGGACAACAATTATAATGCTTATTAACTATATTTACAGTTAAATGAAATTTTAGCAAGAATGCGAATGCTAGTTTATTATCAAGCCTTGAGTCCAATGTTTCTTATTTTCAAAGGGTACTAGATGCTATATTGACTGCACTTTATCCTATAAGGTTCTATGTTAAACAGGCTTTATTAAACCAACAGTTTTATGTCCCTTATGTAGCTTTTTATGTAGCAAAATGTTAGGTCATATTCCATATGCACTACGGACCCTCTAGAAAAAAAGGACCATACAGTTTACATCCCACAGGCTTCGATGATTCATGCCAGAGCTCTATAAGCTACATTGCGAGGGCCATATCTTTTCTTAGCTTTTGCTTACTGGGACTTTGTTGGCCATGGTTATATAGATTTACATAGCTCTATATGCCAGAGTTAATACACAATGAGTTGAAATAAAGCCAGTTGGTTGTTTTTGTTACTTGTGCTAGCATTGTATCTATGATTATGGGGAAAATGTTCACAATCATTGTGGTCATGAATTCTGACTTGTAGCCTGAGACACAAAGCTTTCTTTTAAACATACTTTCATTTTTAGTTGAAAGTACTTACTTACATTTTTAGTTGTTTATATCTGGCCTGATATTTCAGTTTTTTTATTGTAAAGTCTTGTGTATAAAGTTTGGTGTGTTGTGTGTTGAGTATTGATTATTATGTGTGAAGTATTTACAATTTGTTTTGACAAATACTGTGAATATTGAGTTTACTCACTTGTTACAAATGTTTTTACATTGATAGTTGTGGTCAACAAAAAGCCAGTGTTTAACTGTCTGCCTGTCTGTCTGATTTGTTAGTGTGTGGTTGTTTGTATTAGTTTCAGTGTGTGGTTTACTTCTTCTGCATACTTGATGTGTTATATTAGAGTTTTTCTCAGTGATTTGTATCAGGCTGGCTGACTCAGTGCTGTACTTAGCTTTTTTTTTCATTTCCTTATTTTCCCTCTCCATCGGTGTGGCTCATAGATGAAACTGAAAGGTCTGTTGGGTTTAAAATTTGTTGCTGGTGCCTTCAAGGACAAATCAGAATAAACATATTTAGTATAATAATAATGACAAACAAACAAAGAACGTTTGGTTTATTTTGGTAGCAACTATGGTGCCTGTTTGTGTTGTTTGTGGGCTCAGTGGGTTTTTCTGATGCATCAAATGGCTATGCATTGTTCTTTGCTCTGTTCATGCAGCCTCCATGTATTATATCATATTACATAAGGTTAAATGATACATTTTATATTCAAGTTTTACCACTTAACTTTAAATATGAATGTAACTCAAACTAAACATATGAATGTTTAGTTTTGGGATAAGTTTGTTTAGTTTTGGGATAAGTTCTTACTACACTAAAGAATGTTTAGTTTTGGGATAAGTTCTTACTACACTTTTGCTAGGCTAGTAAAAATCAGTTTGAAAATAAACTTTAAGACTCAGATTTGAAGATCTTAACAGAGAGAATTTGTCTTGAAAAGTAGAGGTGTTGTCTAAGCATACCAAATTCATTCATTTATTGAGTCAAACCTCCCCCAGGCTTGATATGGGCTAACTCTGCCCTCCCTCTGCTCATTGACTTCTTGCCCTGTTCTGACTCCAATAATTCAGTCTCATGAGAAAATTAGATGGAGCTGCTCTCCATAAGTACTTTAATATGGAATAAATTGATAATGAGGAACATATCATTCAGAAGCTGAGAAATGAATCAAAGCTATTGTGTAAGAGAGAACTGAAAAACAACCCTAAGTGGTTCTCCATAACTGACATAACTGAAGGAAGCAAAAAATGGGCTAAGATATGAAACTGTGCAAGATCAGTCAGAAAACTCAGAACAGGGTGTAATTTTGTGTTTATGCATAAATGCAGCAATCAGTGGTGGGCTGCTAATCATAAAATCTCATTTATATATATATATATATATATATATATATATATATATATATATATATATATATATATATATATATATATATATACAATTTTGTTATCTTGCTTTGATTTCATTTAATATTGGGGGGCTATTTTAATTAAATGTTCACATTTTTTTTTACACTGATAAAGAGAAACAAACCAGAAGAATAGCCAGAGAAACCTAACTAGGACCAGCGATAATCAGGAAAGGAAATGCAGTTTAGAATGTGTATTTTGGTCAAAATTGAATTATTTAGTTTATATACTCTGGTGCGTTAGCTACAATGCATTTTTTTCCTTTTGCCAGATATTTAATCTGTATTTCTCTCAAACAGGCGGACACTTCGACCAGCTTTCTGCGTGCGGCACGCTCAGGTAATCTGGACAAGGCTCTGGATCACATAAAAAATGGGATAAACATCAATATAGCCAATCAGGTAGGAACAGGAGTCACAATGTCATGCATGTTTATAGCTGCATTTCTGTTGATTTATAGAATGAAATGTCAATTTGGTTGTGAGAATATTGAGAACTGTATTGAGAACAAGATTGTAGTTTCTATAACATTAATCATGAATTGTTCAGCTGGCACAGTACAAATTGAGCAATAAAATGATTGAACTCTAACATTTAGAATAACCCTGTTCGTGTGAGAATGTGTCCCTATTTGTGAATTCATGTTTATATAAGTGCAGCTGTGTTTACCATGCCATTGGTGTGCTGTAATGAGGAAATGGCTGTAATTAATGACGATATAAGCACGTCTGCTTCCCCTGAATAATTGCCCATGCTTTGGTACCCAAAAGGTTACAGTTGACAGTCACATGAGTGTGTGTGTCTATAGCCTGATCCCATAAATGACAGCTGTTGTATGGACCATATCTAGGCTATGTGGCATTGCAATTTAAGAAGCTTCAAGTATTATTTAGCAAAATAGACCTCCCATACGATCAGCATTACACACACACACACACACACACACACACACACACACACACACACACACACACACACACACACACACACACACACACACACACAAAACCTTTAAGAGCAAATTGTCACTACTTAACTTCAATTAACTCAGTTCTTTTCTCAGCCAGATACACTTTTCTACTCACTGCTTAATGAAAACCCTCACTTCCACAGCATGATATTTTTTACTCAAATATGAGCACTGTGGCTCTGGTAAGAGTACATCATGCTGAACAGATCAGAACCTGTTTGCTTTTGTTTGTTGGCAGAATGGACTTAACGGGTTGCACTTGGCTTCAAAAGAAGGTCATGTTAAGATGGTGCTGGAGCTGCTGCACAATGGGATTGACCTAGAAGGCACTACAAAGGTATTTTGTACTATACAGTAGGCAATGAGTTAAATAATATACTGTATCATGGGCTAAATATAGCATTGATTCCTTTTCACTTTAGATTATTTTTATTTATAGTAACAGTTGTAATTGTAGTTGTTACAGTAAGTCTTGAAGAATATGTAGAAGTACATCTACAGTAAATCCCCTAACAATAAGCAATATAGTGTATGAATGAGATGCCTATGGTGTCCATAAAACCCTTACAAATGGGCAAACTACTATAACAGGTGTTATCTCATGTCTACCACAAAAACGTACATGCTGTTTTAAAAAATAAATCCAACCGACGTTTAACCTACTGCAGCTGGTGTAATGGCTCTTCTACCGGAAAACCCGAACAAATAAGCAAACAATTGTGACAAGTGTAACACCTTTACAAAGGACACCAACCATTTTAGCACAATTACTACATTTTTTTTTTTTTTTTTTTACAAATGATTAAACTGTTTTTAATATTAAAATAGAACATTTACACTAAAACTGGTAAAATTTCTATATTATATTAATTAGAGTAGTGCACACAAACACACACACACACACACACACACACACACACACACACACACACACACACACACACACAAAATAAATAAATAAAATAAAATAAAATACTAATAAATAGGCAACTGTTGTGGATTCTAAAGTGGCATGCAAACCATAAATATGAACTGCTCAATGAAAACTGGGAAATTATGGTAATTAAAATGTTTATGGATTTAGTTTGATGATGTGTGTTTGCATGGATACACGATCCTTCCTCTTGTTTACAGAAAGGAAATACTGCACTACATATTGCTGCATTGGCTGGTCAAGAGAAGGTTGTTGCCGAGCTAGTGCACTATGGTGCCAATGTCAATGCCCAGTCTCAGGTCAGTTTATAAAAGTCAGACTTATTTAATCGTGCCTCTGGGCTGGTCTCAATATATGAGGTGCTGATGTTTGCTTTATTTTTTAATGTCTATCTTTCAGAAAGGTTTCAGTCCCTTATACATGGCAGCACAGGAGAACCACTTAGAGGTAGTGAAGTTCCTTTTGGAGAATGGAGCCAATCAGAGCCTCCCTACTGAAGTGAGAGAAAACACAATATGCACTTGCCACCTACTGTTTTTTTTTTTGTTTTTTTTTTTGTTTTTTTAATTAATCTTAAGACCAGTGTAAGACCCGGACTGATTTTGATGCTAGATTTGGTGACTCTTTAGAATTCTTTAACTAATTTGAGTAAAAAATGGTATAAACATATAGCAAACCTTTGTGCTGGGTTTAGCAAAATAATGCGTTCTTTAACCTACATGATAGCTGCTGGTTATACAAATTAAGAGAGCAGGTTTGCTTGATCCACCACCAGTGTTTAAATCCTGACGGAGTGATTGTTGCTACCAAATAACGCTTACCATTATTCCCAGTGATTAATGACAGGCCACCAGATTGCTGTTGTTCCCATTAATCAAATCTCACTATTACTTCATATGATAAATCACCGTTCACTATTGTTCTTATTTATCAATAACTATCAATTCAGTGACTAATCACTAATTACCAATTATTGCAATGACAGATGATCACTCTTGTTCCCAACAATCAATTAGTGATCACTGTTGGTTCTAACAATCACTGATCATCATTGTTTCCAATGAGCAATCACTGATCACCTGTGCACTTTTTTCAATTATTAATTAAAATAACAAGTAACAAAATTGAGAGATTTTTCTATTTCAGATTAGAATATGATGTTGGTGATTCTAGCTGTTTTAAATCATACATTACCTTCTTTTCCCCGAAATAATTTAGAGGTACAGTAGGTTGTCTGAAGACCTCCTATGCCTGCCTGTTGTAATGTATGTTCTCTTCTGTGGTATCTCAGGATGGCTTCACACCGCTGGCTGTGGCTCTGCAGCAAGGTCATGAGAACGTAGTGGCTCTTCTCATTAACTATGGAACGAAGGGTAAAGTGCGCCTGCCCGCTCTTCACATCGCCGCTCGCAATGACGACACGCGCACTGCAGCTGTGCTGCTACAGAATGACCCCAATCCAGACGTTCTTAGCAAGGTAGAATTAGTCTGTTTGCTTATCCATTTGCAGGTGTTTGACAGTTTGAGAGCTTGGCATTAAAAATACGTGACCTTGGACAAGATCCTCTTTTCATGTGTACGTTGATCACAGCTGCTGAAGCATGAATTTAGGAGTAACAGTATAATTTGATATCCAGCCCTATCCTGGTCTCATTAGGTTTTATATTATGGTTTTATATTTATGTATTTAAGTATTTATGCCATCTTTGTCTCTCTGCCTATCTCCTTTCCCTCACCCTCTTCCCTGTAGACTGGGTTCACTCCACTCCACATCGCAGCACATTATGAGAATCTCAGTGTTGCACAGCTGTTGTTAAACAGGGGAGCCAATGTGAACTTCACGCCAAAGGTTGGTGCTCTTTTCCATCTCATTTACTGTTCACATTACTGTCAAATCGCCCATTGTGGGAAATCTTCCCATGACAGCACAGCAAACATTACAGTTAATATAACCTTTTTGTTTTATAAATTTTATTCAGCGATTTTACTGTAGCAAGATGACTCTTCAGAATTTAGTTAATACCTGTGTTGTATCTGCAATGATGATTAAACATTTATGAATGACATATCTCAGGTTAATCATCTTATGCTAAACATAAAAGTTCTCCTATTTTTGCATATGAAACTGTTTGGTATCAGAAAAATGCCTGTAATCTATTAAGAGACATTGTTGTTGGATAAAATTAAATTTAAGTCATGACTAAATGAACCTTTCTTTGTCCTTTTTTAATGGCTGATCTCAGAATGGCATTACTCCCTTGCATATTGCTGCCCGAAGGGGAAACGTGATTATGGTACGACTACTCTTGGACAGAGGAGCACAGATAGATGCCAGGACAAAGGTAGAATATCTGTTTGCTTGTTTTTGTTAATGCATCCAACAATGGCAGTCTTGCGGATGGTTCATTTATCAGATACAGTATGAAATTTCTGCAAACTAGACTGCTGGGTTATTTATGTCTTGCTTACAGAGGATGACCTATTTATGTCCTCTTGGGAGTAAATCAGGTATTTCGTATGTACAGTTCAAGTTGGGATTCAAATGCAAAGTGGTGTGTTGGGATGATTATTTAAAGTTACATTTTCCTTTTCCTTTGAAATGTTCCGAAACTGTACTGTGAAAGGGTTTACACAAAACTATTTTAAGGAAACTGGTGCAGTGGAACTGTAAACTGCAGCATAAAGCATAAATAAATAAATAAATAAATAAAATAAATAAAAAAATTATATATATATATATATATATATATATATATATATATATATATATATATATATATATATATATATATATATATATGCTGTAAACTGCCTGCAGCATATATATTTGTGTGCTTTATGCTGCAGTTTACAGTTCCACTGCACCAGTTTCCTTAAAATAGTTTTGTGTAAACCCTTTTACAGTACAGTACAATTTCGTGTGTGTGTGTGTGTGTGTGTGTATATATATATATATATATATATATATATATATATATATAATAGATAGATAGATAGATAGATAGATAGATAGATAGATAGATAGATAGATAGATAGATAGATAGATAGATAGATATACATCAGTCTTTTTGCTTTATTTCTGTCAGGATGAGCTGACCCCACTACACTGTGCTGCCAGGAATGGCCATGTGCGAGTCATCGAGATCCTCTTAGACCAGGGAGCTCCCATCCAGGCCAAGACTAAGGTGATTCAGCAGTTAAGCTACATATTGAAGGCTGTATACATTTCTGGACAAAAGCTACTTTCACAACGACAATCTGGTTTCTGTTGCTAACTATTAATTGGTCTATATATATATATGTTTGTGTGCAGTTCTGTGCAGTTTTGCTGTATACTGAAGTGACAATAGAACACATAAATAAATAAATAAATAAATAAATAAATAAATAAATGTAATAAATAAATAAATAAATAAATACAGATTTGTGACTAAGCACTCCTATCCTGTTCAAATAGTTATATCTAGTGATTGGATATGCTCTGCTATATTGTCCCTAGATATAAATGAGTGTAAGTGGTGCCCTATGAGGACTGACATTTTATAAAGGGTGTATAGTCCTGCCTTGCACATAATTCTGGATTTGAATAAGTTATGACCATTATCTTGTTGATACCTGAGTTTCTTTTCTAAGTAACACATCTATAGCCTATGTGCAATTATCATAGACAAGATTTTAGATTTGTAGCTGTACTATGAGAGTCAGTTGGTATGAATACTACAAACTCTTTAGGAAAGTGTAAAGTATACAGAAATTTGATAGAACATCTTTAGAAACATTCATTACAACTGTTTTCCTTCTAGGATTTTTACTCTAAGCATTTAACTGCTGTTATTTAAATTTCACATTTTCTAGTTATTCACTAATTACTAATTACTTTACATTAAAAAACAGTAATCAAAAATAAGGTTGCAGTAAATTGTAATTATTTTCTTGTACAGAAAATATACATATATTTTATAGATATATATATATAGATATAGATATATATATATATATAGTATACAAATATTAATTGCAGACATAATACAATGGATTGTCAGCTGAAATGTATGTCCTCATGAAAATAACCATACTTGCAATAATTGCAGTTTTATGTTATTATTTGTTAATTGTTTTTACTAGTATCTCTACTGACCTCATATATTGGGCTTTCTCTACATTTGAGAAGCTGATAGTATGATTGCAACGGTGCTCTAGACTGATCTGGTCTGTCTGTGCTGTCAATATGCAGAACGGCTTGTCTCCCATACACATGGCGGCACAAGGTGATCACATGGACTGTGTTCGCCAGCTTCTGCAGTACAATGCTGAGATTGACGACATCACTCTGGACCACCTGACACCTCTGCATGTAGCAGCACACTGTGGTCACCACCGGATGGCTAAGGTTCTGCTGGACAAAGGAGCCAAGGCTAATGCTCGTGCCCTGGTAAGCCATTTTATATATTTTCTGTTTCTTTCAGCCAAATTATTTACCCCATGTCAATCTTATATACCTGTATGGAGACTTTACAAAGAGTCCCTTGACGACCCTATTTATGATGGCTCTCTTACTTTCCAGAATGGCTTTACACCTTTACACATTGCCTGCAAGAAGAACCACATGCGCTCCATGGACCTACTGCTCAAGCATTCAGCATCTCTGGAGGCAGTGACTGAGGTCAGATATCACTAATATAATATAATGCCATGTCCTCCTGACCATTATATTATGCAATAGTAATGTCATGTTACCTTTCAGTGCAATGGAGTTCAGTCCTATTTGACATAGAGCTCAAAGCCTGCAGCAGCCTTTTGTAGGACTGAAAACATCAGTGGGGATTTTTGTGTTTGTACTCTTTCAGTCTGGTCTAACTCCACTCCATGTGGCTGCATTTATGGGGCACCTCAACATAGTAAAATGTCTCCTGCAGAGAGGAGCCTCTCCCAATGCATCTAATGTGGTGAGCAGGTTCTTCTGGTCTCAATTTATTTGAACTTTAAATACACATAAACATTGTTTAAAAATCTTTGTACAAACTGCTATCATACATTGAATTAAGGACAATCAAACAAACAAGTTATACTTAACATTAAGCATTTAATATCTGATTAGCAGCAGTGTTTTTTTGTTGCAAAACAGAACTATTCATACCAATTTAATTGTAATAGCTAACAAGCTTTTGTGACATGAAATGTAAATAACCAAACAATTTCTGCCAATATATATATATATATATATATATATATATATATATATATATATATATATATATATATATATATATATATATATATCTTTACTTAATATACATGTAAAAATGCAGTTATTTATATTCGGAGACAGTCCTTTTTCTAGAGCAAGTTTTGGCCAACATACATAAAACTCTGGTCTGGTTTAAAAAAAAAGAAAAAAAAAAAAGTTAAAGTTAAAGGTGTACAAAAGATCTGTTCAGTTTTATCCTGTAGCAGCTATAATTCACTTTTGATAAAACTGTAAAACTGAGGTTTACGACAAGCTTAATCCTTTTTACTTATAGTCACCCACTTACTTACTTTTGCAAAGCTCTACCAGTGTTAATTCTGTTTTTCTTTCTGCATTTTTTCTTACCTGTTTTCTCAGACACTTAATACGCTGTTGTTCTGAAAAATGGCTTAAATCACACCAATAGTTTCTATTTTATTTGTAATTCTAATTAAGATAAATAACTATTGCACTTTTAATGTTAACCATGTGTGCGGTTACAAGAGTAACTAGTGACAACTGAATAAACAAACTAGTGTTGCATCTGAAATTGCATATTTATGTGGTATTGAATGCAACACAATGTTTATGTCCCTGTAGAAAGTGGAGACTCCATTGCACATGGCTGCTCGGGCAGGACACTGCGAGGTGGCTCAGTTCCTGCTGCAAAACTCAGCCCAGGTGGATGCTAAAGCTAAGGTAAGTAAGGGTGAGCGTCATTAATTGAGTCTCATTAGAACATCTTCAAAGTTTATAAATATCCCTTTTCCTTTATCTCTCTGTGCAGGATGATCAGACGCCACTGCACTGTGCAGCTCGGATGGGACATAAAGAGCTGGTCAAGCTGCTCTTAGAACACAAGGCTAATCCTGACTCAGCTACTACAGCTGGACACACACCTCTGCACATCACCGCCCGTGAGGGACACGCCCATACAACACGTATTCTCCTAGACGGCAATGCCCAGCAAATCAAAATGACTAAGGTTAGTCTTGTCCTGTCTCTACTCTTTTCCCCCTCATATCTGCTAATGGATTTACACAAAAGACATCTAGTTCAGCTTTTCTGATTTCCATTAAATTATATCAGAAATGTGTTAATTTCTCTTAACTCACATTATGACTACACAGATATCAATTTAGCGCAGTCTAACTGTTGCACTTGAACTAATTTTATATCATGTAACGTTTGTTAATGGAATTATATTAAACAGGTAAACAGATTTTTTTTTTTCATGGTACAGTTATATATAAAACACAAATGGGGTGGATAAGGATTAAATTGAGACCTTCAGATGTTTTACATTTAATAGGTTTTGTGTTGTATTGTTGCTAAAATATATTGCTTGTTACTGACACTTAATATTACATGAATATGTTTACTGTATATCACTGATTTTCAAGACGTATTCCAAAATCATTTCATAACAAATTTTTCATCATTTTTAGATAATTGTATAATTCTGTATAATTTTTTATATAAACTATTTTCTAATATTATTTGGACAAACAGAAAGGCTTTACTCCTCTACATGTGGCATGCAAGTATGGGAAAGTAGATGTGGCAGAGCTGCTTCTGGACAGAGGAGCAAACCCAAATGCAGCAGGAAAGGTAATGCAGGCAAACTACATGTTGTGTGTGTGTGTGTGTGTGTGTGTGTGTGTGTGTGTGTGTGTGTGTGTGTGTGTGTGTGTGTGTGTGTGTCATTAAACCTGTAACGTGTCTGTTTTTTATTCTTACAGAATGGACTAACACCTCTACACGTGGCTGTCCATCACAACAACCTGGATGTGGTCAAGCTGCTGGTCAGCAAGGGCGGATCTCCACACAGCACAGCTAGAGTAATGCACACACACACACACACACACACACACACACACACACACACACACACACACACACACACGGACACACATACATACATACATACATACAGACACATAGTGCTGCACTTAATGGTCATATGTGAAAGTATATTTCTTCATGTTGATATCTTTTTAAATTTTGTTTCTTATTGACCCATAAAACAAGTGACTTTAAATTATCTCCACTCAAAAATTTGTTTTTATTTAAGCCTCCAATACACAGGCTGATTGCCAGTGGCTCCCTGAAGAAAGCAACATTATATAATCTGTAGTCCACAGTAAGCCTGAACACTATTTGACATGTTACCTACTTACACTGATAATCAATCAAAAAAAGGACTTTATTCTATTTTTTATATTTAATAAGACACTGAATACATGTGAGAATACTATAAATGTCACCTATTATTTAGAGCCCTATTTTTGCAATAAGGTCCCATTCAGCCAAAATGTTTTGCAAACATGCAAAAATAAAAAAAAGTTTCTATATTTTGAATCATCTTAACATTGAAATGTTTTTTATTTTATTTAAATACATACATAATATTAAAATCCAAAAAATATTCAAACAGCTAATTTTATTTCGAAACGCAGAAATACAGAGATGTTAAATCAGAATACATTTCTCACTCTTTTAGAATGGATACATGCCACTACACATTGCTGCTAAGCAGAACCAGTTGGAGGTAGCCAGCTGTCTGCTACAGTCTGGAGCTAATGCCAATGTGGAGTCTCTACAAGGCATCACGCCCCTCCATTTAGCTGCTCAGGAGGGACGGCCTGACATGGTGGCCTTGCTCATTTCCAAACAGGCCAACGTCAACCTCGGGAACAAGGTCTTGTTTTATGTTGCACCATGGTTCTGAAAAAACGTTGTCTAATTTCACTGTGTACTGCGTCAGCTATATATGGTTGAAAAAAAAAGCTTCTTCGCTTGACTTGACTTGACTTGACAGATTTACCACCGATTTCTTTAAAGTGTAAAATAATTAGTCCAGTTGAAGATAAAACTCAGTCTTGTACTAACTGGTTAATATGCAGTACAATGTTATTATATGTGATGTTGATATATAGTGAATTTCAGATGTCTGTATTTCTCCTTTCATGTATCTAAATTAAATCTCCCCTAACCAGTCATTACAATATTAGGCCACACCTATTACAATTTGTTTACAATTATAATTTATAATTCAGTCTTGCCTTGATGTTCAATGAAACAAAAAGTTAGTTATGATGCATTTTTTAAATAATGATCTAAGTCATGTTTTTAAGATGTTCCATATATTTATTAACCTATACTCATGGAGCACTTATTAAAAATACTTTGGGACAGAATTTTGCATTATTCAAATTGCTTGGTTTCAACAGTCTAGACTTGTGGAGGTGGTATGATGGTGTAGGGTCTGTCAAGAACGAGTGATTGAAAATAGCATTTATGTAAAATTATAATTGCAATCTAAAAGATATATTATTATAATAAATGTAATCAATAAAGGTTCAGGGTCATAGCAAGATCAGTCCAAGGTCAATGCAATATCTGCAATAGTTATTCTATTTTCCCAGATTAAAGTAGATTTTAAGGGAGTATTTGGCCAACCAACTAGTAACAAGACCAGACTTATTGGCAGTGAAATCATAGCTGGTGATACCTCTGGTGATAAGTTCTACTTGTCATATGTCTTAAATTCACACCAATATTGGTACTAGTCCACTTTAATTTGGACCCTGGGCCCAATATTTGAGAAATAAAGTAAAAAGTGTGATATTTTAAGGTTCCCTTTCTCTCATATAGGGTCCAAAAGTGTTTTATTTAACTTTTATATTATATTATATTTACTTAATTAATTGTAATATAAAAATGTGTGTTTTTATTTGAGAAATTCTTGCCTTCCATTAAAACCTGCATGTAATATCTGTTATGTGTGTAGAGTGGTCTGACACCACTGCACCTGGTGGCTCAGGAGGGGCATGTAGGCATCGCAGACATGTTGGTGAAGCAGGGTGCCTCAGTCTATGCAGCTTCAAGGGTAAACACACACATACACACACACGCACACACGCACACACACACACACACACACACACACACACACACACACACACACACACACACACACACACACACACACACACACACGTCTATGATGCATGTCAGTGTTACATTCACAAACCTCCACAATTCAGCAAAGACATTTGTGAGAAAGAGCTCCTGTGTCAATGCAGTGTTTAATGGAGCTTAGTGAAACCTGGAGTTGATAAGCAAGCTGTGGCAATTCAGCTTTGACCTCTGACCCTTTATCAGACACTTCTTATTCCCAAAGTGGATTCTCTCACCTCTCAGTCAATACTCTCATAATAGAAGCCCCACTTGAGGCACTGTCATATTGGGGCAACATTGACCTTCCATTCTTACTGAAGACACTACGCTGTGAAGGCTGATATTAATGCCTTTATTTTTTGGCAATTTTCTTCTTTCTTTGTGGTACAGCATTATCTGTATAGCCTTTTCTTTTGTACACTCACATTCACCTTATTAGAAACACCTGCACATTCATGCAGTCAGCCAATCAGCAGTGCAATGCAATAAATCATGCAGATATAGGTCAAGTTTTTAATGATCATGTCAATAACCAGAATGAAGAACATGAGTAATTTTTGTTACCAACTTTGGCATGGATGTCGGTACATTTGGGCTGGGTTCAGTATTTTATAAACTGCTGATCTCCTGGGTTTTTTTACACATACTACTCTCTAGAGTATACACGGAATGGTAGAAACATAAAAATGTAGAGTGAGTTACAGTTCTGTGGGTGGAAAACTCACAGAGAGAAATAACCAAATTTGTTTAAACTGCCAGGAAGGATAAAGTAAATCTAATTACTCTCTACAATCGTAGTGAATTGTACAGAAACGTATCTCAACATGCACAATATATTGAACCCTAAGGCAGATAGGCTACAACAGTGAAGAAACACATAAGATTCACTCCTGTCATCCAAGAACAGAAATCTAAAGCTATCGTGTGCACGGACCCAGCCAAACTAAACAGTTATAGATTAGAAGAAAAAAATATCACCTGGTCTTTTTCCATTTTCTATTGTCCAGGTTTGGTGAATCTGTTTTCATGGTAGCCTTAGATTCCTGATGTTGGCTGACAAAATATGACAGGAACTCACCATAAAGTTTGATGTGCATTCTGAGATGCTTTTCTGCTCACCACACTCATAAAGGGTATATGTATATTCTTCTTTTATTTTTTATTTTTATAAACTCTTAATGTTATAATCTCTTACTCTGTTGGTCACAGATGGGATA
This sequence comes from Silurus lanzhouensis, assembly GCA_039877035.1. Classification (NCBI taxonomy): domain Eukaryota; kingdom Metazoa; phylum Chordata; class Actinopteri; order Siluriformes; family Siluridae; genus Silurus; species Silurus lanzhouensis. Next base: position 8,150,208 of record JBCEWE010000458.1, on the reverse strand, counting down.
CACACCCTTACATGTAGCATGTCACTATGGCAACATAAAGATGGTGAAGTTCCTTCTACAACAACAAGCACATGTTAACAGCAAGACCAGAGTAAGTCTGAACCTTCAGTCATGTGACATCACTGAAACAATTACAGTTTTATAATCACTGGTTTGTTATAGACTTAGATGCACAGCAGAGTCATAAGTGCAGGCAAAAGACATTTAAAAAAAAGATTTGAATCAGATTATTGCTATAGCCTTTTCCCCATACAGAACATCATAAACACTTCACAATGCATAACATCATAAATCAAACATTTTGGATATATTTCATCAAATCCATTTGCACCCAATATGTTATATTACATTTTTTATATAACTTAAATAATTTAACTTATACTTTACATCATTGTAACTCAACCCCTCCTAATACATTGTCATAAATCAAATCCATGCCAATTGCACTACATTTTATCATCTAATACACTGCATCATAACTGAAAGTTATGAATTCTATCGTTTCAAATACCATATATCAGGGCTGAAATGAGGCAAACACTCACATGAACATCAACACATGACATAATACAACAAGTCATTATGTATGTTTCAGAAATACATAGAAAAGCAGTGTGTGAAAAACATGTGACCACCTCTATAAAAGCTTATAAAAGTTTTAGCAGTTTGCTGGTCTGGAACAATTAGGTGTGTGTCGACACAATGCCAAAGAGGAAAATCATCGGTAATGATTTTAGATAGGCAATTGTTGATGCCTATCAATCTGGAAAGGGTTATAAGGCCATTTTCAAAGAATGTAAAAATCAATCATTCCACAAAAAGCTTATTCACAAATGAAACACATTTAACAATCCTGTGGATGTCCCAGCAAATTTACCCCAAGGTCAGACGGTACAATGCTCAGTAAATTTCAAAAGAAATGCAAAAGTTACAGACTTAGACTATGCAGACCTCAGTTATAATGTTAATGTTAAAATTCATATTAGTCCAATTAAAAAAAAATTTGGAAGGGTTGCCAGGTGAAAGCTTTTTTTTTCTACAAATAACATGGCAGCAAGGATTAGGCTTGCAAAGTTGCATCAGAACAAACCACCAGACTTCTGGAACAGTGTCCTTTGGATAAATAAGACATAAGTGGAAATGTTTGGCCTTAATGCACATTAGGCAAAACTCAAACACAGCATATCAGCACAAACACTTCATACTAAATGTCAAGTATGGCTGTGGAACAGTGATGATTTGGGCTTGTTTTGAAGGACCTGCAGTCATTGAGTTGGCCATGTACCACTCTGTATACCGAAGTATTCTAGTCATATGTGAGGCCATCTGTCTGACAGCTAAGGCTTGGGTAAAACTAGGTCATGCAACCTAACAATAATTCCAAACACACCAGAAAATCTACAGTAGCATGGCTGAAAAAGAACAGAAACAAGATTTTGCAGTGGCCCAGTCAAAGTTCAGACCTCAACCTGCCTGAATTGCTGTTGCAGGACCTTAAGACAGCTGTGGAAAACTAAATGAACTGATGCAATATTGTAAAGAAAACTGAGCCAAAGCCACAGCCACACTACATCAGGTTAATGCTAATACACTTGGTTCTACAACCATGAGTTGTATGTAGTTTTTTACACACAGCTTTTACAAAATATATAGTGACACAGTGTAATATGTCATGTGGTGTTGTTCATCTGAGGTTGTACTAATTCTAAGGCCTGATAAGGACTTGATGATTATTATGTTCTGATACATAAAACCATAGAATTCAAAGCGGGTATACATTCATTTTTACACTGCTACTAATGCACACACATTCACACACATCTAGAGGCAACTTAAATTCAGTGTTTCACCTACCCAACATGTTTGGAAGCTAAAGTCAAGTTTTAGTGTCCTTAAATTTTCTTTTTCTTAGGTGGGCTACACTCCACTCCATCAGGCAGCCCAGCAAGGTCATACAGACATCGTCACTCTCCTCCTGAAACATGGAGCTCTGCCTAATGAGATCACAACTGTAAGGACTTGTTTCACTTTGTTCATGTTAACATTTGATTTTTTTTCATTTGTGCTTATTTTTTAAGCCACAATCAAACTGATATTTTATTGTAGTCATCTTGCCAGGTGTTGGATTTTGGAAAAACCTGCTTGATATATTGATCTTCAGACCATAATATGTTTCAAGGTTTAAATAAAAAAAATATGTTTAAAAAGAAAATGAATTACTGATGCTGACCATGCTGATTTAATCCTTTTTATCGAGTGTAGCTGGTTTGAATAGTTAAAGATGTGGTGTGGTGCTGCTGTATGGGATATTATCAGAGATGTCCACATGCTGTCTAACCTGTGTGTCTCTTCTGTGGCAGAATGGAACGTCGCCTTTGGGCATCGCTAAGCGACTGGGCTATATCTCTGTCATTGATGTCCTCAAGTTAGTGACTGAGGAATCTGTGTCCGTAGTGAGTGCTTACTTGAAGTTATTTATTTCATCAGTGACTTTCTATGATGTTAAAAAGTCCACTGTCTCTGTTGATCTTGTCTGCTTTTATCACTTTCACTGCATTGTTTTTTATTTTTATTCTCTCTCAGATCACCACTGATAAGCATCGCATGAGTTTCCCAGAGACGGTGGATGAGATCTTAGATGTCTCAGAGGATGAGGGTGAGTAATGTGCTTTACATGGATTTTGGCTAACAGGATGGTAAATGCATAGTATTGGGAAAGCTACTGTTCAGTTGTAACTTGTGCAAGCCTTTCATGTTTTAGGTTTTAGAAAAAAACACCTTTGTTACAGTAGTTTGCTACAATCAAATATACAATGAAAAAGAATTAATATTGTATTTCTATTAACCAGCTTTTACAGCTCTAACATCTGTAAAGTCTCACAACAGAAAGTCAACAAAACATCTGTAAAGTCTCACAACAAATATTATGGGATTTTATTTGTAAATCCACAGCGGTTGAAAATGGTTTTAATAAATAAAGAGTTAATGTATTAAAATCTTATTCAATTAAAGCGGAAGAATATAAGCTAAGCGAAGAACAAAGTAACAAGAGCTACTCAATAAATAAAACCTTTTTTTCTACTGATTTTTGTTATAATTTTGTAAGATGTACAGTATTCAGGTGAAAAATTGTATTACTTATTTAAGCATGTTATAAGCAGCTGTGCTATTATAAACAACATAAAACATAGTTCAGTCACCGTACGCAATCAATACTAGTCTAACCAGTCTGGCATTAGTAAACATGCTTTTTCAAATATTCATTATCAGTCAGAGCGACATTAACTAATCATGTCAACTTGTAAGCTCATGTATGTAAAGGACAGCAGCTTATACTGTCCCTTGATGCTGCTTAGTTTGAAAAGAATTGGTGGCTTTATGTGTCAGAGAAAAGATGTGTTAGCTTCCACCCTTCCTGTATGGGAGTTGTTGATAGAAAAGATCTAGCTAGAGGCAGGAATTAGCAAATTACCAATTTGGGAGGAAACAGGGTAAAAAAAATTTAATTGGTTAATGCCAAATGGAAAAATCTGTGTAGCTGCTTGTGAACGGTCCTGGTTCCAAATTACTGTAAGAGTTACATTATTTTGAAAATAGCTTCAGCTTCTGCCAAACTACAAAACATGGAGTTAAGCTAGTAGTGTTGCTACCTGCACCTAGCTGCTGCCCAATACTGAGTGATTTCCAACAGAGCCTCAGCCAAGCAAGGGGCATTGACTTCTATTTAACGCATGTGGACAATGGACACCGGAAATGGAAGCTCAGAGTGTCAAAGTTCAAGTTTGTTCATATCATGTGACAAGAAGTTCAGAATGCAAGATTGACACAACACCTCCTAAGAAAATATAAGATAAAGAAACACTGATTATTGTGGTGGCCCAGCATCCCATTTTATACAGCACAGCATTAAAAATAATGAAAAATCTGCATATAAAAAAGCTGCCCGATTAGTAGTGTTGCTGCATACACATAGCACCTTTTTCTGCAGCAGGGTTAAAAAAAAAGAAATTTGCCTCCTGTGAAATCCATTGAGACTGTAGCTTTATCCACAAAGGTCACTGTGGCTACAGGCTTCATTCAAGCTAAATTGAAACCACACCTGATTGGAGACCAACAACAGAATCAGTTATGGCTCCTGCTTGGTTAAAATGAAAGCCTGCAGCCACGAAGAGCCAGCCTTTCTAAATAAGACTGAAGATCCCTGGTATAAAGCCTCAAACCTGATTTCACTTGTTAAATCAGTTCATCTTGTTCTTCAATTAACTATCAAGTGTGTCAACAATTTGACTTGGATGAAATCCTGCATCCACACAGACACATTTTGTAAAAGATTGAACACCCCTTCTTTAGATACATAACTTAAGGGCTTACTATTGCAATGGCCTTTGTGTAACTGAGTTAGAAATGGCCCATATGTAATCAAGCATCTAAAACATTGCAACATAATTGCAGTGAAAGTATAACAATCAGCTTGACTTTACATTCTTTATTGAACTAAGCGTTCTTTTGTGATTGGGGAATGGTGTAGCTGAGTTGTTAGTCTTGTTCAGTCTTGTCTTGTTCAATTTCGGGCCTCAAATATACAATGTAAACAGAAAGCTAAGATAAAGAAGCATCATAGAATCATTGCTGCCATGTCATTTGTGAAATAATTGTATTACTTACTAAAAAATACATGTCTAGGAACACTTTTTTGACAGATCTGGAATCTGGGCCAAATATAGCCAAGAGACTTATTTCTCTCTGGAAAGCCTTTTAATTTAAAATTGTTATATATTAGAAAAGGTCACCAAGTGAAAAGTTTTTCAGTGATGAAACACACATGTCTATCATACTTATGTTCATCAAATCCAAAGACAAGCCCTTGGTGGACTGCTAGCTATTTATGATTAAGCGAATACTAATACTTAATAGATAGAAACTTACTGGAAGCATTTATAGTATGTCTATAGGAGTGAATAGGCTGAAAAACAGTCAGACCATCTCTGAAGACCGGACCTGTTTAATCAACACATGAATGCAATGGAATTTTTTTCCTAGCATACAGTTTAAGGATTTATTGATGCTAATGAGCTACTCTGAACTATGCTGTTTCCTTCTCTTCTCCAGGAGCTGCACCGCTAACATTAGGTAGGATTGTCTAACCGTCTCTGCCTTGATTGTCCGGTTGTCGGTGGTTCCTGACATCATGTGATTGCATCTCGAACACTCTCATTCTGTCTGACGCTGAGTTTTAGCTGCTCTATTTTGGGATCTATGGCTCTGTGTTACAACAGTGTGGGTTCCTCATCACCATGTGGTCATGACTTGATTTTTTCTTTGTCAGCACTAACACATGTTTGTGGGACCATCATTCAGAATTTGTCTCTTATCCCACCACTACAGGGCTGACAGTAAATCGGCTAATGAACATAAAATGCCTAATTGACTAATGGTCTTCATTTGACTCAACAGAAAGCTCCTAGGAATTGAACAGACACAGTGGCTGTTTTTCCATCCTCATGGACCTCAATAATTAAACCACTCTACTCTATCCTCTTTTAAATGCAGTGTTTTGATTTTCTCCATGTTTTTCATTGGTTCTTTGTGTGTATAACTCCATTGCTTGGATGTATGCTTGTGTCTGAAAGATGGCGAGTGGTGAATGCTGGAATAACAACAGCACTCTCCTTAAATCACGGCTCTCACTTCTCTCCACCTTTCTCACTTGTCCTATCATTTTCTTTGTCTCCTTTCTGGCCCTTTTTTACACCATTATTCTAGATAACTGATGACTGTTGTTGTTCTAATTTGTAGGCGATGAACTGTTGGGAATGGATGGTGCTCGCTACCTGAAGCTGGATGACTTGAAGGACCAAGATGATGACTTTCTTTCACCAAAAAAATCTCTACGGGAGTTTGAGAGTGGAATGGGCACAACGTAAGCTTTGAGTGCAAATACAAAAAGCAGCTAAATATTTAAGATCGTTCTGAAACCTAATATTAGTCAAATGTCTAAATGTTCATTATATCTAAGATATCAATATTAGTAATAACTAAAATAACATCTCTACTTCTCTTTAGACCCTACTCACCTGCTATTCCCAGAATTCCATGTGTATCTCCAGAAACTGTCATGCTTGACCAGGTACTAGTTTATTTTTTTTTTGGAATTGACACTTAGCTTCATATTTACGAGCACCCTTGAAATGGACGAAAATGAAGAGTAAATACATTTTGTTGTATTTACTTTGATGCTATGGGAAATTTGAACTAAAGAATGTTTTTAAGGATAAGTCAGACAAAATTGAGCTCTTTGGCAATTATCACACAAAATGTTGTTTATACAACTTGCTTTTTCAAACATCCCCTGTGGTATAGATATAGAGTTTTGATTTTCTGGATTTTTGGTCGCTGTGATGTTCACGTATTGTTTGTGTAGATTCCTTTATATTGTCTGTTTTTCTGAATGTGTGAATGTACTATTTATAAATTATGCAGTGCACGGGACTGGTGTGAATTCTCTTGCCTTGTCTTAATGTTACCAGGAAGAATATTTAATTCTTAGATTTAACAATGAAATTTTAGATTTCTCTTGTAGGTTTACTTTCAGAATAATTAACCACTAATAATTGTTTTCCAAACCATGTTTTTAATCTTTATTTAAATTGTATTCGCATTTCTGGTGGATTGTAATACCTCAAATTCTGCTTGCTATCTTAATTACATTTTTCATTATAAAACATACTACTAAAAGTGTAGAATTAAGGCAGAGGAGTCTGCAAATTAAGTCACCCATATTTTTTATCTATTATTATATCATATTATACCTTTATCACAATATATCTGCATATAAATAAATTGCTCAATTATTGTCATTTCTGCCCTGAATGTTTCTAATTATAAGTAGTAGTGTACTAGTACTAGTTCTAAGTACTGGTTTGTTTTACTCATTCACAGTGTAGATCAATGGGAAAAAAAAAAAAATTGGACACAGTCAAACTGGATGAGCTGACTGATCCATGGTCTACTTGTATATTGTAGTTTCTTTTTTGCTGTGTATCTGATGCATAATGTCCTGTGTTTGCAGCACACTCCTATCCCTTTGCCTAAGGAGTATGATGAGGACTCTCTTATCCCCAGTAGTCCTGCCACAGAAACCTCAGACAATGTTAGCCCAGTGGCCAGCCCCATTCACACTGGGTCAGTAGAGATATGCTACCGTATTGAATCATACACTAAACAATGTCAGTTGTTTAGTGGTATAAGATGTAAACTAATGTGTTCATTAATTGCTGGTTGACAGGTTTCTGGTGAGTTTTATGGTGGATGCAAGAGGTGGGTCTATGCGTGGCAGCAGACACAATGGCCTGCGGGTGATTATACCCCCTCGTACCTGTGCTGCCCCAACACGCATTACCTGCCGTCTGGTCAAACCACAGAAACTCACAACCCCTCCTCCCCTGGTGGAGGGAGAAGGCCTTGCTTCACGCATCATATCTTTGGGACCATCCAGCATGCAGTTCCTGGGGTAGGCCTGATTTTTTAGCAAATATAAAAGTTTAAAGTATTAAACATTCATTCAGATTGCAACATATATGCAGATGTTTTGGGACAATATGAATTGCTTCAAATTCTGAATTTCAGACCAGTTATTGTGGAAATTCCTCACTTTGCTTCGCTGGGAAGAGGTGATCGAGAGCTGGTGGTGCTGCGCAGTGAGAATGGTTCAGTCTGGAAAGAGCACCGTAGCCGCTATGGCGACGACATGCTGGAGACTATTCTGAATGGCATGGACGAAGGTATGGCTCACTAATTATTTTTGCATTCTCACTGCAGCCTGTGTGTTTCATCAGGATAATCCATAAATGTTGCATATCAAAGTTTTTTTTTTAATAAAATAAGTAGAGTGTAAGGAACTCCACTGAAAGACTAGGTGTGGTGCATCAGTTGTATCAGTGAAGACCTTACCTCCAGACTTTTTTGTTCAGATCTGGAGATTCAAGAGGAGCTAGAGAAGAAAAGAATCCGCAGAATCATCTCCACTGATTTCCCCCTTTACTTTGCGGTGGTGTCGCGTGTTCAGCAAGAGAGTGATTTGATTGGTCCAGAAGGTGGTCAGCTGATCAGTAAGTTGGTCCCCCAGGTTCAGGCTATCTTCCCTGAGACAGCAGTCACCAAACGAGTGCGACTGGGCCTGCAGGTGAGAAACGATTTTTAGGATTGGTTTATTAATTCTTTATTTTCTATTAGCATAGTTATATTTTACTTCAGTTTTTCATACCAGAAAAATATTCCTCTTAGAATCTGTGTATGGTTTTCTTCATGCTCATCTTTTGGTCCATCAAATTTATTACAATCTTTAATCTTTTTTTCTATTTTTTTTTAATGCTGCTTTATGTAGGCCCAAAAAAATACAGAAACTCTTAAACTAAAGGGGTTCTTAATGGTTCTTATGGTAGTTGAGTTCATGCACTCTTATATGGATTCTACTTTATTTAAAGAAAGGACCCCTTTATGAGTCCAGAAAAAGGCTAGGCTTTGGTGTTTTCCTCTGCACAATTCATTACAAATTGTATGTAGAACCATTCAAGTCCATTCTGTTAAGGTGCCATCAAGGTAATAGTCTAAAGCAGCACTAGAGGTAAAGGCAGCCTTGTCTCAGTCCTGGACTTCCTCAGAGATTTTCACACTGAATGGAAAATGCAGCAAAAACCAGAGTTGGCAGTTAGTAGTTTACAAGATGATAAGCATTGTTTTGTTGGTTAAATTTGATGCTTTGGATGCTGATTTGATTTGAGTGAAGTTTACAAAGTGAAGTACAACTGGATTCCCTAAAGGTTTAAAGAACTGTTAAATCGCTCTGTGTAGGCAGAGATGAAGTGGAGGCTCGATTAGATTGCCTCGCACTGCAGATAGTTGAAGTAATAATAGACCATCATGTAGAAAAAAAAACAGACAGAAAAGATATTCATTACAAAACCTACCGGAGACAACATTGAAGATCACGTGGTTATAAAGGTTTCTAAGCTGGTCATTCACGATGGCTGAATTTTTCATTTAAGTGTGTTGACCTTTTAATATGTGGTGTTTTGGCCAGGTATAGGGAGCTTTCAAGAGCTTTTCTGCTTTGCATCGATCACAAAGTGTGTTTTTGTGTTCCTGTTCACCTGTGATTTCTCCAGTCTACATTTTGAAAAGTTTAATAAGCTTTGGTGGCCTTTACTTTTGCTTTGTTTAGTTCAATTGGCATAATATGTTGGCTTGTTTCCTCTTTGCTTTACTTAATTAAGCAGTTTGGCTGTTTACTGCTGTCAAGAATGAGGAAGCAAATACAATATATACAATGTAGGAAAACATGCTTAACACTGTCTCTCTACTGTTTGCTTCTCTGTGTGTTGAATATTATATTTCTGGAAAATTTGCTGTCTTATATACAGAACATAATATTGAAAGGCTATTTATTTCACACAAGCTTTTAATTTTTAGTTTAAACATGGTAGAAAGGATCTTTGAGGTCTTGTCCTACACATTCAACACAGAATATTTGTGCAATATATTCCAAAATAATAAAATAAATTCCTAAGGCCAACTATATTATACAATTAAACATAGTTTATAATATACTGAACATGACATTTTATCTTGATGCTCATTTTACCCAAAGGATACAAACTCACAGTCTCTTTCTTTTTATTTGCACCAAGGTGCCTTTCATATCATCTGATCATTTTTCATCTCCTCCCTTCTGTTACTCTTTTCTTTTTTCCCCACTCATCTTTTAAATTCTTATCTCTATGTCTCCTCTCCAGGCTCAGCCCATCCCAGACGAGTTGCTGACTCGGCACTTGGGGAACCAGGCTACGTTCAGCCCTGTGGTGACGGTGGAGCCACGCAGACGCAAGTTCCATCGGCCCATCGGCCTGCGCATCCCCCTACCCCCCTCATGGAGGGAGAGTCCACGCGATGCTGGGGAAGGGGACACCACCAGCCTGCGCCTCCTTTGTAGCGTCATTGGTACACTCTGGTTCTTGACATATGTTCTCACATTATGCTCTCTGATAAAAGGATTTGCACATGTATGAAAGAAAGATTAGCTTGTATTCCAGTGTGTATCGGCCTTAGCCAGCTTTGATATGCTAACCCTGCCAAGGCTTTGGATGAAGCTGAAACAGACTGCCTCATCGTGCCCAGCCTGAAAAAGAGTACAGGGATAAAGATAGCCTGAGCATGGTGATTCCAGATGGTGCTGCTTTTAAAACGAAACCACAAAATACACAGACTTTCTAACAAAAATGTGTGAACTCCTACAGGTGGTACAGCTTCAGCTCAGTGGGAAGACATCACTGGCACCACTAAACTCATGTACTCCAACAATTGTGCCAACTTCACCACAAATGTGTCAGCAAGGTGAGATTTACTTCAAAGCACTAACAATAGATTATTTACACATTTCACAGCACAGCCAACCAGTCTACAAGTATAAATAATGGAAACCTTAATAGCTGACACACCTTTTAATCTTCAAGGGGAGTAATGTGTAGTCCTGCTGAGAGTGGATTAAAACACTTTATATTTTCTTCTAAGTTTCTACAATTGTTTGTATGGTTTGTTTACAAATTATATGTCTAACATATAAATATTAATGACCTCAAAAATCATTCCTATTTAAATATGCAACAACTTTAAGCACTAACATCAAGTAAATCATACGCACCAGCTGAAAAATGTAATGTTTAAAGAGGGCAGCACTTTCAGGGTGTCCGCTAAGCTTCCAAATTCATATATAACATAGATCATCTGCTATATGTATTAAGAAGAAGAATGTTTTGAAGTTTTCCCTTAAATCTATATTGTTATATCTGTATACAAATTCGACAACCTGGGCTAAGTGTTCTGAAAGCGCAGAGCTCCGTATCTTCTTGCTGCAGGTTCTGGCTAGCCGACTGTCCTAGGACAGCAGAAGCCGTGACCTTTGCCAACCTGCTGTACCGGGAACTGACGGCCGTGCCCTACATGGCCAAGTTTGTGGTGTTTGCTAAGATGAATGAGGCGCGTGAGGGCCGCCTGCGCTGCTACTGCATGACCGACGACAAAATGGACAAAACCCTGGAGCTACATGAGAACTTCACCGAGGTGGCACGTAGCCGAGACATAGAGGTCAGCTCAATGTGGGATTGGACATGTGCTCACGGCATCATATTTATACCACACATGGCCTATTTACTGACTAATACTTCCCTTCTGCTATGTTGTTATTGTATGAGAAAGTCAGGTGTGTCAGAGAAGTATGTGAGGGTGGTGCAGGACATGTATGAGGACAGTGTGACAGCAGTGAAGTGTGCAGTAGGAACGACAGACTGGTTCAAGGTGGAGGTTGGACTGCATCAAGGATCCGCTTTGAGCCCTTTCTTGTTTGCAGTGGTGATGGACAGGTTGACGGACGAGGTCAGGAGTCTCTGTGGACTATGATGTTTGCGGATGATATTGTTATTTGTGGTAAGAGTAGGGAGCAGGTAGAGAAGAGCCTGGAGAGGTGGAGGTACACGCTGGAGAGAAGGGGAATAAAAGTCAGTAGGAGTAAGACAGAGTACATGTGTGTAAATGAAATGGAGGGCAGTGGAGGGGTGCGGTTGCAGGGGGAAGAGGTGGTGAAGGTGGAGGAGTTCAGGTACCTGGGGTCAATAGTGCAAAGTAATAGAGAGTGTGTTAGAGAAGTGATGAAAACAGTGCAGGCAGGGTGGAGTGGGTGGAGAAGAGTGACAGGAGTGATTTGTGATAGTAGGGTATCTGCAAGAGTGAAAGGGAAAGTTTATAGGACTGTGGTGAGACCTGCTATGTTGTATGGTTTAAAAACAGTGGCATTGACTAAAAGACAGGAGGTGGAGCTGGAGGTAGCAGAGCTGAAGATGTTGAGGTTTTCATTGGGAGTGATGAGGATGGACAGGATTAGAAATTAGTTTATTAGAGGAACAATGCATGTAGGACGCTTTGGAGACAAGGTGGGAGAGGCCCGATTGAGATGGTTTGTACATGTTCAGAGGAGGGACATGGGGTATATCGGTAGGAGAATGCTGACGATGGAGCTGCCTGGAAGAAGGAAAAGAGGAAGGCCAAGGAGAAGGTTTATAGATGTGGTGAGGGAAGACATGCAGGTAGTTGCAGAGGCAAATGTAGGGAACAAAGTAGTATGAAGACAGATGATCTGCTGTGGCGACCCCTAATGAGAGAAGCCGAAAGAAGAAGAAGAAGACTTACCTTCTGCTATGTTATTTTGGTGTACAGGAGAAAATGTTATGTTAAAATACAGTCATTATATTCAACAATGTAGTGTGTAGAGTTCATAAGTAATGTCTATAAACCATAAAAGGCAAGACCTACATATTACACACTATGAATATTGTTGACTATTATTCTATAACTGCGCACCTATTAGTGTTTTATTATTTACACACAAAATAGGAAAATCGATACTACTTTTTCCATGCTTGTAAATAAACTGCCATAACTAAACGCAATAAAAACGGTGTACAGTGCCAGAGACTTGTGGTACAACATAAAAATCATGTTTGCATAGACTACCAACACACTGTGTTGATATGCTTCAACCCATTTAGCATGTGGCATAGATATGACTCGTTATGTTGGTATATAAATAATTTTTTTCTATGATTGGTGTTAAATGCTAATATATTAAATGGTTATGTAATTCCAAGATTAAATATATGAATCATATTTATCTGCTGGCAGTGTTTGTGTGTGTTTATATATTGGAAGGTGACTCACCCTTAGTCTCTGACACATTCTCACGTTACAGTCTATTTGCATTTTTTTTTTATTTTTTGTTTCTGTTTCTTTTGAAACAGGTAATGGAAGGGATGCCGCTGCACTTGGAATGCTCTGGAAGCCTTGTGCCAGTGAGGAAGGCCACGCAGCAACCTCGCACATTCAGTTTTCAGGCCTTCAGAGACAACAGGCTTCCTGTTTCTGTGAAGGTCCGTTTATCTGTCTCTCTCAGTGTCAAAGTCTTTATTATTTCCCAGCAACATATCTTGTGTCTATTATGAATGAATTGGTTTTCATTCATTTTGTGTACACAGTTTTATTTATCTCTCACAACCATCTATTATTGTGACCTCTTCGCCCACCAGCCTCTCCTTCTTTCCAGCTTCATTCTCTGTCAAAATCCCTGTCCATTTCTCTCTGTTATTGTGGCTTCTTGTGGTACTTTCAGTCACCATGGTGTAGCTGTAAACGTTGTCTTGCCTTGCCTGCTTGCCTACCTTTCTGCCTGCTTGTCGGTATGTCTGTCTTACTGTCTCTCTCTTTCTCTCTCATGGTTACTCTCTTACTGTCTGATCACACAGACGACAAGGTAAATGTGAAGGTAAATCTTTCTCCTCTCGCTTGCCTACGGACTGCTTCCATCCCTTCCCCGTCCCCTGTCCCCGTCTACCTGTATAAGTCATCCCTGGGTGGCCGAGCTATCTAATTTTCTCTCTCTCTCTCTCTCTCTCTCTCTCTCTCTCTCTCTCTCTCTCTCTCTCTTGCTCCCTCCCCCTCTTTCTTTCCCTGTCATATACTTTCACTCTTTTGTCATCTCTGACATCTCTTCCTCTTGGGTCTCTGGCGCTCTTTCTACCTGTTCCTTCCCCTGTCTTCCCATCTTGGCTTATTAGGTAAGAGACAGCAATAAGGAATCCACAGGATTCCTGACTTTCCTCCGCAAGTCCACCAAATATGAAGATGCACAGCATGTGCTGTGTAACCTCAACATCACCATGCCCCCCTGTGTAAAGGTACTGTTTCTTTTTTATTCTTCAATTTTTATTCTATTCTATTTCCAGTATTTTGTTTGTCTATACGTGTATTTCAATGAAAAAGCTACATTTTGGAGGATCTGTTCTACTTTTCCTCTCTGATTTTCTTACTTTGCTAAGATTAACCAATCTCCATGACTGCCTAAAACGCCATAAACACTGCTGCCCCCTAATTATTATGGTTACTGGGTGTAATGTAACAGTAGTAATCTTAGGTTTTGCTAGGCACAGTGGTTCCTAGCAAGTTAGCTGTCATATATTTGTAAATTAAAAGCAGGCTTTGCTTGTGTGTAGACAGATACAGGTCAACATCTTGGTACATTATAAATATTGTAAATATCCTTGACTGCAAAGCAGACATTACCTTGTTTAAATAAATCTCATACAGTCACCTTTGAACTAACTGAATTAGTTCATTATAAAATTTATCTTCATTAAATTCAGCTGAGAGATTCAACATATTTACCCAGAAGTTCTGCCACTATGGAATCCCTGTTTTTTTTAAAGCCTTGCTGCAATTCCACTTTTTAAGTGAGAAAGAAAGAAGCAGTTTATTCTTTAAAAAACTAATATTATAGTCCAAACTGGACAGCCCTATAAATAAAAGATATGTTTTAATTGCTTCATTGCATTGTATATACAGTAGATCCACCAGTTTTTTGTGGACAAAAATAAAAGAGCAATTGTATTATAAATCTTTGCTTTTGATCACTTTTTGTGGTAACAAGGTGGTCAAGTGGAAAGTGTTGTTTCCTCATAGCTTCAGGTACCCTATTCTGTCTATGCATGTGGGTTATCTATTTAGACCCTGCACCCAAAAACCTGGCAAGACTGTTTAAGATAAATGGCCTATCTAACAGGGTGTATATTTCTACATCATGCTTTGTTTTCCAATGATTTATTTTTTTTACAGAGGTGTATTTCAGTGATCTTAGCTGTGGCTTTACACTGAATTCTGTTCTGTGACTGATATATAAAAGTCATGTTTTATCTTAAAACTGTTTTAGTGATATTTGAACCATCATTAAATTTGCCAATATTTGCAAAGACAGTTTCTGCCACTGTTAAACAAAACAAAAATCTAATATTATTTCCATAAACATTACTTGTCACAAAACCGCTGAGTAACAGGCAGACAATCAGTTGAAAGACATTTTTAAAACAGTTTTTATTTTTTTGCCATTATTTTCCTCTGTGTCACTCTTTGGAGCTATTTTTAGCAACAAGCTAAATGTTCAGACAAATAACATTCATGTCTATGTGAATAGGGCAGATAAAAGCATGTCATTTGTATTTTGTGCCTTTTATAATTCAGGTGGCAGGTGGGGAAGAGCGCAGACGGACTTTGACACCACTGGCCCTGAGGGAGAGGTACAGCGCCCTGGGCGAATCGGGACTGGGTAAGACACAGCGCCGCCATGCTGCGAGAGGACACGGGGCGCTCTATCTGAATGCCGTATCCCCTGCTTTCTCTGGCAGAAACCAAACATGTGCATGGCTCTGACTGAGCTCTGGATGCTAAGCCCTGTCCTCGACACCTCACTCTGCCATGCAGGGCTGATTGTAATCAATCTCAGGCAGCTCCGTGGGGTCAGGGCTTCCCTGCGTCCACCCAGAGAATGAGCACTAATGTAGTGCATGCTGCTGAATCTGATATGGTCCGAGTGCAAAAATTATAATTAGCATGGCAAGAGAATGAGCGAGGTAAAAGGGCTGCTACGATGCCCGCTATAAAAAAAGCTGAAGCTGCATAATAGCTGTATGACAGACTTGAGTGGGGTAGATGGACTGTTCAGGCCAGGCTATATTATAGTGGGTTAAAGTAGATGAAGACAGTACAAGCATTTACAACTCATGTTGGGTAAGTACAGATTATCTAGTACTTTTAGAACCATTTTAACACATTCATCACTTGTAACTTATTTGATTAAAATACCATTAAAATTGCTATGCCACTTCCTGAAAAGCCACCAAAAGGATAAAGGGATAGGATAACTTTAAACTTACAAATAGCTATAGACCTGTAGTAGTGTGTCTCAAAGGACAGACAAAATCACACAATGTAACCCCGGGTTACCAGTCTCTCAGTAGTCTCTTAATCAGTAAGAGTTTAAGTGTTGGTCTTTTTGATCAGATTTATCCCCCTGTTTTAACTAAAAATTCTGGTTGTTTTGTAATATTATCATAACTAAAAAAATTTGCAGTGTAAATGCAATATTGATTAATCTTAACCAGCCATTTATTTTAAAAGCACCTCTCTAACAGTTGAGCTATTCATTTGTGCCAACTACAATAAACCAAGCTATGGCTGGATGTAAAATGCCTTCAGTCTTCCTATGTAGTGCACTATATAGGACCTAACCACTTTAGTTATTTGTCACATAAATGATTAAATGTGTTGAATAGCGTTTAAAAATTCAGATTTTTTAATTGCAGTCAAAATTACTTTCAGCCTAATTGTTCACCCTAGTCTAATTGTTATATAACAAACTGCAGTTTAGCATCTTCCAGAACTAATTTCACACAAATTTTTGAGTAGCAAATATGAATTCTCTTTGATAATAGGTATATTTACATTGTACGGGAAAAAAAATGTGCCATAATAAATTAATGTAACACAAACACAGTTTTCCAAAATAACAGGTATAATGTACAAAGGTGTTCTATTATTTTGGAAAACTGTGTTTTAGGATTAATATTTATAAAATTTTATTTGTAAATTAACTTTATATGTACAGATGCATCTCAATAAATTAGAACATAATTAAAAAGTTGATTTATTTTAGTAATTCAATACAAAAAGTCACACTATAATCAAATTAAAGTCACACTCTAATCAGCTAATTAAATTGCCATAAACAGCCATTTTTGCCTTTAAATGGTTTCTTAGTCTGGTTCAGGCTACACAATCATGGGGAAAGACTGCTGACTTGACAGTTATCCAGAAGACGATCATTAACACCCTGCACATGGAGGGTAAAACACAAAAGGTCTTCACTAAAGAAGTTCACAGAGTGCTGTATCCAAGCACATTAATGGAAAGATGAATGAGAGGAAAAAATGTGAATTTGAGGCAGTAATTAAAGCAAAAGGAGCCCCTACAAAGTATATAGTACATATAGAGTAAATGACCAAACTTTCCAAAAGGCCAAAAATTCACAAAAAAAAAAAAGTAATTTTTTTTGATTGGTCTTGTGAAGTATTCAGATTTTTTGAGAGTGGTGGGTTTTTGTTCAATGTGAGCCAAAATCATCAAAATTTAAAGAAATAAACACTTATATATCAGTCTGTGTGTGTTGAATCTGTATAATATACGAGTTTCATTTTTTGTATTTTAATTACTAAAACAAATCAACTTTTTAATGATATTCTAATATATTAAGATGCACCTGTATTTGTATTATATGCGGCAAATGCACTATATGCATTATATGTGATATATAATCATTATTAGATATTAATCAAGATAGCAATTCATATAAAGTTAAAATTATAAATATAATGATATTCATATTTGTTTCTATTTGTTTATGTAATATTTGAATCATTGTGTTGTATTATATTTAATGGTAATTTAAGCAACTGTAATACATTAACATTTAAATGTTTGTGTGCTTAGCTGCAGTGAATGCCTTGGAAAGGACAGAGCTGAAGATTTCACTGATCACTGAACAGCTGGGTTTAAGCTGGACTGGTATGAGTTTGTGTGCGTGTGTGCGTGTGTGCGTGTGTGCGCGTGTGTGTGTGTGTGTGTGTGTGTGTGTGTGTGTGTGTGTGTGTGTGTGTGTGTGTGTGTGTTGGGCAGGTGGGTCGATGTTTCCTTCTCCCTCTTTCTCTCTCTTTTACTTATTCTACCACTGTGTTACTAATCTCCTCTCTCTGTGTTGTGTCTCTGCAGAACTGGCCAGAGAACTGCAGTTCAGTATTGATGACATTAACAGGATACGAGTAGAGAATCCCAACTCCCTTCTGGACCAGAGTACAGCTCTGCTCAACCTGTGGGGTATTCGAGAGGGCAAGAGAGCCCAGAGTGAGCATCTCTATTTACTCTGCTTTTCTCCCTATATGTTTGCCCTGTAACATAATTTTTACTTCTAAAATACTTCTATTGACCTGTTTCCAAATGATTTATTATCATATAAATTAATAATAATAATAACAACAATAATAATATATCATTTTTACATACTGCTGCCAAAAACAGATAAAGTAAATCTAAAATTAAAAAGACTATCTTGTAAAGCAGGGATTTTGTTCTGGAATTTGTCTAAATCCTATTCTACAGAATTATTGTTACTTTTTATCTTACATCTCCTGTTTGTTTCCAGCAGTGACCTTTGACTTTTTGACTTTTGTTTCCAGCAGTGGAAAACCTGTATGGGGCGTTGAAGAACATTGACCGGTCAGACATTGTGAAGTCCCTGGAGGATCCAGTGCCACCGGCAATACCTGAGGCAGGACAGGAGGGAGCCTGCAGGCTAGCTGAGCGTGACTCCACCCTGCTCTCTCCCAGTGTTGTCAATGGTAAGAACAGGCTGCGCAGTGGGCGGATTTCTTACCACACTGCTTTACACTCTATCCGGTGGAGCATTGCAATAATCCTTAACCAAAAGTGCATGTGTCGGGTCAGAATATGCATGGGCACTCTTGTCCCCAAGCACTAGGGGGCGCTTTCACACCTCTTAATCTGTTTGAGGAGTCTAAATCAGAGAAATTTGGTTCATCTGCTATTTAAATTAACTTGGATTGATGCTCCATTGATTTAAAGAGGGAAAAAAAACAGTTATGCAATCCTTCGATAAATGCATGTCGAAATCGCCAAACTCTAAAGCCTAGCGCTGAGCACATAGAAATAAGAGCTAAATAAATGATAAAATAATTGTATAAATAACTAATTAAAAGCATTTTTGATTTGCAACAAATGTTTTTACATTTTTCTTCGACTCTGTATTTTGGCACAGTTTGCCTCCCATGGATTAGTTTGTATTCTGTAAAAATTAGTGCAGCTCAAATATGCATGTTTGGTTTCTCTCAGATGCTCTAGTACCTGGAAGTGGGTGCTGTGTTCTCACTTGCCTAAACACTTACACTGAGTATGAGAACACACCAGGGATCAATTCAAAAGGAATAAACTCTGCATTTGTGAAAGCATCCAGTGATGTTTTGTTTCTGAACAGTTATGAACAAACTAGCGATGTGAAGGAGACGGTCGCTATATTGCACCTTCTTTTCAGACTTGCAGATTTCAGGACTGACTGATTGTAGCATGTCTAGCCTGAGCACATAGTGTTATAGGAGTCAGCTATGTTCCTTTTCATTTCAGCATTTGTCAGACGCCTCTTATTCAAAGTGCATTATGTTTATCTCGTTTTATATGTTTGTATGACTTTGAGATTTGAGGGTTAAGGGCCTTGACCAAGAGCTCAGCAAGGGCAGCTAGGTAGAGCTAGGATTTGAATTCACAAGTGAACTTGTGATCAGTTATCCAGCATTTTATCCATAGAGCTCCCCCTGCCCAGTGGTTTTCTCAAAAGGAGCTTGTCATTGTCTGACTGTATTTCTGCATGATACCTCAGCTCCTACCCAGTACCAAAGGTAGTGTCTGGTAGTGTAAAAGGGCCAATAAATTAAGAAGGAGAATCTCGAGATTATTCCGGTTACTCTATGGTTAAACTATAACCACAGATCTTATACTGTAAGTAAATTTGTTGTATGGTTTTCTCGCGTGTTTAAACCTCACCCGCTAATAAAGTATAATAAAAGACAAATGGAAAAATGGGCACTTCAGTCTATATTCTACCCCCAAATTAACCATTTCTACTGCTAATTTGATAATAAGGCAGGCCGCTCTCTTTCTCTCACTCTTTCTCTGTTTTCTACTGACATGTCATCTGCAGCCCAGCCGCCCTACTTTTCCTCCTCACAGCTCTCCTCTACGACCTCTGACCTCATAACAACCTCATGCTGACCTCCTCTGGGCCTCCTCCTTCCTCTCATCTCAGTTTTACTTTCCTCTCTTGGTCCTGTGTTGTTGAAAAGAGGGCCCTTTTTCCTCCTCTGTGCGCATGTGCATGCTGCTTGAACCAACTCGTGTTATGTCGCAGGGAAACTCCACTATAAATAAAAATGTTTTGTTCTTGTTTTTGTTTTGTCCTGTAACCAACTTGTGCAGGCTCTGCATGGCATGCTTTCTATGTATGAGGCTCTGTTCATGTATAGTGACCTGTGAAACATCTGATTATGAACCGTTTTAACGATTAGTGAACGGATTGACATGACTCATATGTGCAGTGCGCATAATGCTTTACAAAAATGTCTCTCTGTGTGACCAGGTCATGTCGACAGAAGCGTTTTGAGAACATTATGTGCAAGATGAGGTGGTTTGATGTTATGTGTGTGTGTTCCCATGTTTTTTAGAAAGTAGTGTACCATGCTATTATTGATGGTTGTATTAACATGATCACTGAATGAAACAAATCCTTTTTAATAATAAATCTAGCAAACTGTAAACTGAAGCTGTTTTCACAAAGGAAGTCCATTGTAATACCTCAATTTCATTGTGTACAAAGCAGCTAAAAAGAAACGTAAACTTGGACTTTCTTTGTCCAAGTTTAAGTTGTTAATACATTTGAGGAAATTTTTTATTTAAGCACATTATTTTCAATTAAAACTGAATAAATGTTCTGAAGAGGTCTCTGGATGAGAGAAAAAACTAGTTCTTTGTCCATTTTGATCAAAACCATTATAAAAGCCAGAAGCTCCACAAACCACAAGTAATACACTTCCAGGCTTTAGCCTCCTTTTCACTGCTCTTAACAAATTAATAGACCAGAAATCTATGACATCCCGAACGTTCATGCACCTAGATGTCATATGTCTTATAATTACTGTAAATGTAAGCAGGAAGTGATTAACAGATCCCTTTATTAACTGTATATTTTAATCTGATATTTAGAGTTTTTTTTAATTCTGTTTAACCAGAAGATAATTTATAGGAAGTCTTCAGGACAGTGAAGTTGATTTAATATGGTGATATGACAAGCTCATCTTATTACCTTTAAATAGGATAAAAGAGCAGCTTGTGAGGAAATGACTGTTTATTGCTGGTTAAAGCATCAAACCTATATCAGCACCTAATAGAAAAATCTAAATTGTTGGCAAATTTTGGTGATGCAAGAGGAATAAACACTTGACAATATCCTTTAATAGGATAATAGGAGCACAGCCTATTTCCTAAAACTGCCCTTGTGTATATTATTATATAAAAATTATACTATAAATATAGATTTTATGTTACATGCCTATATTTGTAACTATATTCAATATATATTTCAATACAATATATTGCAAATGATTAAAATAATATTCCAAATAATTTAAGATTTTGGAAACCAATAGACTTTTGAATAAAGCTTTTTTTGCGAAAGTAGCCTGATAAAAACAAAAATATAGTGACATGTTAATACAACTGTGTGTGTGTGTGTGTGTGTGTGTGTGTGTGTGTGTGTGTGTGTGTGTGTGTGTGTGTGTGTGTGTGTGTGTGATTGTGTGTGTTTCTGTTATTATTCAAAGACCCACAGTGTGACTGTGGGATTTCTGTCTCACACTAATTGTGCACTAATACTTTAAACCTCATTGTGGTGTGTGTTTATGTCCAGTGTTGGTGTATTATATGTAATGATGAATGTTAGTGTGTAGAGGTGGGTGAAAGTGTGTACTAGTGCTAACATGTAGTGGTGCAAGTTAGTGGCATATCTGACATAGGTTCTTGTGCTTCATACCGTGCAGTGCTTTTTGTTCACCTGTTTGTTGTCATAACGGGAGGGACACTGAAGGTCTCTGTAAAGTATCTCACATTTTTCATTCATCCACCTTTTACCTTTGATTTTGTTTCTTCTCATTTATTTTTTAGTACTAATATTTAGTGATGAAACACAGGAATGTATTCACCCCATTTCACATTTTGTAGTTTCACAACCTGAAATTGAAATGGATTCAGTTGGGGCTTGTATCATTTGATTTACACACCATGTTCATTTCTTTGTTGCACTCCCTGCCCTGGGCTAGTCTTTGCCCCTTTAGGTGCAATTACAGCAACCTGTTTTCTGTCTTATATATCTTTGAATGGATCTAAAATTGGATCCAATTTTGGATTATCTTCATCCAAATTCAGCTGTTGAACAGCCATTTGAAATTCATGCCACAGATTCTCAGCTGGATTGAGATCTGGATTTTTACTCGACCATTCATGGTTTCGAACATGTCCAGTGTAGCTTTGGCAGCATTCTTAGAGTTGTTTTCCTGTTCCTGTCCATGATGAAGTTTCCGCCCAAGTCTCAAGTACCTGGATTTTGGCTGGACCTCTATTTTGTTCCATCGATTTTATTCTTGGCCCTAACCAGTTTCCCAGTTGCTGCCAAAGTATCCCCATAGCATGACTCTGCCAACATCATGCTTTAGTGTGGATTATGATCTCATGGTGATGAGCATATTTTGGTTTCTACCAAATGTAGTGCATTGTGTCAAATCCAAAAGACCGCTTTTTCCACATATCTTCTTGGTCCTTAAATTATTTCATATGTTTTTTTTTTTTGGCTTTCTCCTTGCCATCCTTCTATAAATCTCAGTTTTGTGAAGTGTCCAGTCTACGGTTGTCCTGAACAACTGCTACATATGAGCTGTGGATGTATCCAGCTCCTTCAGCGAGTACCTTTCACTTATCCTTCTTCACTTCCTTGGTCATCACGATTTTATTTGTTTAGGTCTACTTATTAATACAGATATACTTACTACAGGTTAAATTGAAGAGATCACATTTACCATTTTAATTGTTCACTTCATTCAATGAATCATGTGACTTCTGATGGCAGCTGGAGGCAACAGATTCAATTTAGGGGGTTATCTCTGCAGCACCGCTGAATCACAACTATTTTATTTTTTTGTAAGTTTTTTAAAACATTTAGATTTTTTTATATTACTTTAATTTAGGCAGTTTTGTGTAGATTTCTGGATTGTGGATACTGATTTATGTTCTATGTGTGACAGTTCAAGGAAGGTGTATACTATACTATAAAATGAAATGTTAACTGCAGAATGATTGCATAGCACTAAGAAGAATTATTACGATGTATCCTGGGTGATCGGATCACAGGTTAAAAATTCAAGCGAGAACATGGTCAAATGCGTTAAGGTGATTAGGTTATGCTTAGGGTACGACTATCTGGAGGTGGTTTGAGATGCATATGGCTACTTCAGATTTGTACTGTGAATGTAAATGAGTCTCAGTGAACACTGGATTGTGCCATCAATCATCATTTTAATTGCTCTGGCCGGAAAATATGTAATGATTGCAAACCTGTGTGGAAATCATGCTGAAAGGTTTGCTTCTCTGCCTCTGGACTAATGAATAAAACCAACTTCTTAAATGTAGAGATGAAAGCAGTTACTGTTCTCAATCTTGTTTGTCTCATCTCACATTCATTTATAAATTGAGATAGCAGATGAGTTTGAGATGATTCACAGGACATTTCACTCTGCGCATAAATGCAGCAGAAGACTGGCATAAATGTTTAAGAGTATTTCTTCAACAGAAAATTCAATCAAAGATCAATGTGATGACACATTGATAATGAAAAGTGTGAACTGCTGTGCATCTAGTCTGTCCACTTGTGATCTAATCACCTAAGACCTAACCCTGGAGTTTCTATAAAATTACTGACAGCAGATCTATCAAGCAATACAGAGCAGAAACAATACTGTAGCATACTTGTAATAAAAAATATATATAATTTTAATGTAGATTACCAGGTAAGATGTACTAGTAAGGGGACAGACAGCTGCAAGGTAATCTAGGAGTTTAGAAATAAATCCTACATTTCAGAAGAAAAGTTGGGAACATTTTCAGCCCTTCAAGACAAAATATGATAAGGTAAAGTGCAATGAAACTAGTGAATACCAATGAAAGCTGAGAAGGTCAATTCTGGCTAGGAGTCTCGTCTAAAATAAAGAATAAACCCCATCCAAAAGAAAAAAAACCTGTTGGATTATTTAAGAGATGTGAAGTATTTTTGAGCTATATAGAAAACCTTTTTTAATGTTACTGCTTAGCTGACTTCCATTTACAAGAACCATTATTGGAATTAAACTAGTGGCCAAAACAAGTTTTACTTAAGGGGTTTTTTTATACGTCACACTAATTATAAATAAATTCCCCCGGGTTTCATTATCCCAACTTCACATTATTACTTTTGCACTTAATTGTATTATTGCAGTGCATTCGTGAACACATTATTATTGTTGTTGTTGTTATTTATCTTCAGGCTGTTTATTTTTCTTACCTTTGTTTTTATTGGGCTCTTTGTTAGTGTATATTCTGTTAGGAGTTTTGTTGGTGTTATGGCATTTATGGCAGGAGTCTCTAGTGATACTGCTTGGTAGTAGTATAAGTCAAGTGTAAGTGATATGTCTGAAAAGTCTTTAAGGGTGAGAGGTTTTTACTTTTTGATTTCTCTGTACAATGACAAGATAAGGTTGGTTTATTAATTGGAAAAAATACTGAAAAAAAAGAAAATAGTGAGGGAACAGCATCTGTAGCTGCTATAATTTGCTGTTTTATAATTGGAATACAACGCTTGGGAAGTGTATGTGTGAGTAAAATAGGTCAAATGTCCTGATTGTCAAAAGGTCTCTGTCTGCTTCATTCTGGACTAAGTGGTAGGTTAATAAAATGAGCTTGTGGGATAGTCATGTCTGTATGGTTAAATAAAAAAAAAAAATATATGTTTGATGAGCACATTTCATTAAAACATTTTTATTTAGTTGATTAGCCATGTCATTTCTGATGTATTTATATATATGAATTTGCTTTCTACTGCTTAAACATGTTTATATAAATTGTGTTATATAACAAATATAACCATACATGATGTTAGATTGGCAAGATTAAAAGTCACATTTATGCATATTATATTTTATTACTAAATCTGCATGCATTTTGCAGAGGCACTCCTCAATCTAACACTAAAGTAAGCTATTGTGGAATATTTTTACACCCTTCCCTGTTACATGCTATTGTTTAATAAGGCAAGGAGGCTCCGAATGATTACTGAATTTATTAAATATTGCAAACAGGGAAAAGTAAACATCATTGCACAAGCTTAGTGCTGGGTGATACCGAATTATGTGTGAACTGGCATAAATAATTTGTATATGTTTTATGCATCAACATGTGCACAAATTCTGTTTCAGGCCACATGCATGTGTGATGAATTGAAACACAGCTGAGAGTTTGTATTTTCTCTTTAAAGCATGTGCATATAATAAAGTATATTAGCAAGCCGCAAGAACATCAATTGCACCACTGTGAGGTCCAAACACCTCCTTTTGTCTCTGTGGTGTTAGTGTTGCCTCTTTTGTGTGGCCGTTCTTCAGGTTATGGGCTGGCGCCGGAGGAGCTGCTGTCTCCAGCCTCCGTGCAGTACAGCCTGCCCTCTCCACTGGGCTCTGAGCCCTACTGGCAGGAGGTGTCGAGTCTGGAGTGTGCACCAATTGCCACCACCGAGGAGGACACCATGATGGAAATGTCGGACGTGCAGGTGTGGCCAGCAGGAATCAGCCCGTCCTTGGTGACCGTGGAAGACTCATCTGTAGAGGGCAGCAGCCGAGCAGACGATTCGGAGCCAAACACCCTCAGTCTGCCCTGTAGCAGCAGCCTGGGGCGCCCCAGCAGTGGTGCTAGTGGGGCCAGCGGCTCCATCATGGAGCTAGAGGAAGAGGAGGAGGAGGAGGAGGTGGATGAAGAGGACATTCCGCATGAACTGGACAAGGAGAGGGTCCATGCCAGTGGTGCCATCCCCAAAGCCAATCACAATGGGCAAGTTGGAGGTCAGAGGTTGGACAGCAGGAGGGCAGAGGCAGTGGCGGCGGGCAGCAGCATGGCAGGTGGAGCTAAAGGCAGAGGAGGAATAGGAGGTGGAGGAATTGGATTAGGCGCAAGCTCAGGGGAAAAGTTTTCTGTTCTTACAGGGCAACAGATCTACGCCCAGCTGCGTGAGAAAACTGGACTGAGCCGAGCAATTGAGCACAATGGAGACAGGTAAGAGTTTCCTAACAATAAACATATTTCTGGAACTAAATTTTTTTTAAACCTTTACTGGCATGAAATGTCTGTAGTATGCACTTTTTAGTCAAAGTTGCTCCACATTTTCAATTTTATAATTAAGCCACATCGTTTATTTATTTATCCCAGCACTCATACAGTACTACTGTTGTCTTCTTTCATGGTACTGCTTCAAATCTGCTTAAAGAATTTTTTTTTTTTCTCTGATTTTGTAGTTTGTATGTGTAATTAGGTTTAGGTTTATCCTATAATTAGGTTATTAGCTTTTTTAGGCTTAATATACCTAGTTAGCTCATGTTACAAAAGATCCTGAGCATGTACAGTATAATACTAACTTTAAATTCATAGTAGCTCATATAGACACAAAGTGTGTTCAGGAAGTATTCATTTGTTGGATATTTAATTTATCTTTTTTTGGATTAGTGGATTGATACTTATCAATCCTTAAAAAAAGCTACATATAGTAATCCATCTTTAACAATGATCCATTGTTAAATTAATCACCATTAATCATCAATTTCATCATAATTAAAACAAACCTGAGATAGTAAAATTAGACATTCTTCACTTAAGTAGAAGTATATATATACTCGGGTTTCGAAAGAGTAAAAGTACTGACTACACTTTTTTACTCAAGTTAAAGTAAAGAAGTTTGAGCTCTGACGTGTACTTAAGTAACTGTATTTTATTATTTAGATTTTTGAAAAAGCCGCACAATGACAAGAAAGAGGTTGATGAGCTGAAAACTGTGCACAATGCACTGTAAGAAGTAGAAAGTACAGATATTTGTGTAAAAATTTACTGTAAGTAAAACGTTATTATAAAATAAACAGTGAAATAAAGTACTAATACCAGAAAAAAACTACTTAAGTACAGTAATGGAGTATTTGTATGTAACAGGGTGTACCAGGATGTATGAGCATTATAGGCAAGGGTCTGAATACTTTGCTACAATAAATGAGTGTGTGTGCGTGTGTGTGTGTGTGTGTGTGTGTGCGTGTGTGTGTGTGTTGTGTCTCAGGTTAAGTAGTGGTGCATTTCAGCCTTTCCTTCCAGAGAAGGCCATGGAATGTGTGCTAGAGCAGAGCCAGGCCCGTGTGGCCCAAGAAGCCTTGCTCACTCCGGTACGTGACACGGGTCAGTCTGAGCTCCTGCATGGGAGATTTATGGGCACTCAGCCTTTTGAGAAGGGGCTTGGATTCTCGCATCAGGATGCACACAAAGCACAGGTATGTTCATTAAATTGTGTCCTCTGTCCAGGTTTATTTAAAAACCTTGTATTACAGTGTTTACTGATGAGAAAGGTGACATGCCATTGAACTTCTTTACAGAGAGATGAGCCAATCGGGTTCACCAGTGAGTGTCTGAGTGAGGAACAGTTCACTGATGAGCATGGAAATGTGGTCAGCAAGGTGGGTGTTTAGCTCGGTTACAGGTTCAGTGAACACACTGGTGTTATGATCCCATTCACTTTAATGCAGAGGTGTCAAACTTATGATCCTGCTACTTGCATTCGACCATGGCAAACTTGCATAAGACATACATAAATTAAAAACAACTCATTGTACATACTACTCCACATAATAAAAATACTATTGTGACCTTTGAATCTGGAAAAAAAATTACAATTATTTATAGCATCTACTGCATACATTAGAATAGTTTCTGTTATTCTACATCCATACTCTATTCTATTTTCAATCGCAGTTATGTTAATTGAGAATTTGTTGTCACATGACACATAAACATGTATTTTTATTGCAGTAAAAAAAAAATTTTAAGAAAGAAAAATCCTGCTTGCATTAAATTCAGCCCTTTCATCCATTCTGCCTAGCAGTTCTGCTACTTGGTCTGTTGATTTGGTCTTTTTTGCTTTAAACCTCTTCAATAATGCTTTCAAATAACTCTTCTTTTATATGAGTGCACAAAATATGTAAGTCTCGTGCACCTGTACTCCCCTCTCAAACACCAGACTCTATAACTCCTTCAGAGTAACTGTTGGCCTCACTGTGGCTTCCCTTACTAATCTCTGTCTTGTTTTGAGGGAGTGCCTGGCCTAGGTTCTTATTCATTATTATAAATCACTACTGATCCAACAGAACTTATTAATGTCTAACCTTGTAGATATAATTGTCCTCCACAGTTATAAAGTCCTAATACCTTATTTCCTAACTTCCTCGGAGTGCTCCCAGATCATCATTTTTAATCCTTTCCTTTAGACTGACAGACTCTTTATAGAGAGTTCAACTGAGGTGTTTTTTTTTCCCGAGAAATTGGGAGCTGTTTTACTATTATAGTTTATAATTTACTATTATAAGGCCAATTTGTTTGCAATACAATAATGACAAGAACAACACTATTTAGTATTTCGATAAATCTGTTGCATTCCAGAGGAGGTTAAATTAATTTATTATTAGCAAATAAAAATAATTTATTAATTAAAATTAATAATAATAATAGTATATTAATTATAATAATATATTATGGCTCACAAAAATGCTGATGTGACGGGGGCAGAATGTGAGTTTGACACTGCAGCTTTAGCGGGACTGAATCAGTGTTTCTGAGGTCTTCTTTCCTCTCCTCCTCCTCCTATCTCTTCCCTCCTTCCCGTGCTCTAGCTGGGTGTGGATGTGAAGAGAGGAGTGCAGGCAGTGAAGCGCGCCAGTCTGAGGAGTGTAAAGCACTGAAACTAACACACACTGTTCTAAAGGTATGGGATAGACAGAGCAGGACCAGAGTCTTTATTCTGACATTTGGCTTCTTCACAACTGCTTCTGAAAGATGCCTGAAGTGATTTTTATACATTTCTGAGTCTTTACTGTCTTGGAAAAGCAGATTTAGTCAGGTCAGCGTTAAACTGGCTTTTAATTGCTTATCCACTAAGGGTGTCGATTGTAGTGCAGTGTCAAAAACACACAACTTGTCATGCCCTGAATTCTTTCCTGTGTCAGACAACTCAAAATTACAGCTCTATCTTTGACTGTTAGGAAGCACTAGAGAATCCATTATTATATATTACATCAGCAATGATCTATCTTTTGTATGTTTTTTAGATTATGTGAAGCATCTGCTATTCAGGTCACCACAGATGAGCATATCAAAATAATAACGTATTAGAGCAAGCTCATTTATATAAAACTGTGATTTTCAGCTGCAGTTCTATCAGAGCTGCTGTTATAGACAATCATTTAACATTTTTTGATGATGATCAGATTCCAGAAAAGTACAAAACAATTGTAC
Source organism: Silurus lanzhouensis (assembly GCA_039877035.1). NCBI lineage: Eukaryota > Metazoa > Chordata > Actinopteri > Siluriformes > Siluridae > Silurus > Silurus lanzhouensis. The sequence goes on along the minus strand of JBCEWE010000458.1, from coordinate 8,121,048 downwards.
ACTACATATATATGCGTTCAAGGTTAAAGGCAATAAAGGTGAGCGCATGTGATAATTATTCACCTGTAGCCTGGCTATTAATCACAGTGGGATTTTTAAGGTCACCATGATAAAATGCTTCTTTTCATAATATGTACTGGTTTATTCTCTCCTGCTGTCCTCCAGGGTCGGACGTTCACTGCCAAACCTTCCTTCACTCAAATACATTTGGGAGACAGAACGAGACGAGAGACACCTGAGAGGCAGGATGATGGGAAGAAAATGGAAGGCGGTGAATGAAAAAAAACATTACCAACACAAACACAACAAAAACCACCACAAAAAAATAAACAGAAATGACAAAGGAGCAGCACTTGAGAAATGGAAGGAGAAAGAGATCTACCTGTACTTTTGTAACATTTTTAACAAGCGTGATAAAAAGAAGACTAGCTTAGGGCATGATCTTTTTTTGTATAAAAGTTCATAAAAAAAAAAAAAAAAAAAAAAAAAAACAAAGAAAAAAAAAAAAACAACAAAAAGTGCTTCCTGTCAACTGTAAATGCATGATCGACTGCTGGTGCATGACCTATGACCTTTGAGCTGTCATTATCTATCAACTAAAAACTGGACGAGGAGAAGGGCCCAAGCAGGATTCAGGGAGGATTTAAAGATTGGGAACAACACAGCCAAATATCAAAAAAAGTAAAAGTTGGACAACATGACACGGCGTAAGATTTACGCTGAACACATCAGTGCTTCATCTCCACAGGCCCTTTATCCTGTTCTTCTATGTGATATATGCACTCTATGCTATGCGAATGTTGTCGTGTGTGTGTGTGTGTGTGTGTGTGTGTGTGTGTGTGTGTATGTGTGTGAGTGTGTCCATATTTTATGCATGTGTACTTGCTTCCGGCTGCTGATTGTTGTTTTTTCTGCCGTGACACTTTTTTCCTGAGTGTGTGAATTGATTGAGAACGAGGCTGCTGCTGCTGTGTGTGTGTGTGTGTGTGTGTGTGTGTGTGTGTGTGTGTGTGTGTGTGTGTGTGTGTGTGTGAGTGAGAGTATGGACCTTTTGTTCTTTGTTGTGAAGTGTCTTTGTGTTTCCTTAAACACTCCTCCAGGTTTTTGTCACTTCCAGGAGGAATAAGTGGATCCCCCCTGCATGGTTTGAATATTTCAAGAAATCGGGTTCTCCAGCTGGAGGTTGTGTTGTTTTATTTCGTTGTCTCTGTGTGAGCCAGCGCAACACCCCAACGTCTCTACTAATGCAGACATGCTGTATGTGTGTATGCTCAATAATATGGAGAGGAAGTAAAAATGGCATATTCAGAGCAACAAAACAATTCAGCCAAAAATCCTTTATAATGTGCGTAAGCAATGTGAACTCCCAAAGCTGAGGTGTCGGTAATTGCTATTTAAAATAAAGCAGTGTTTAAGGATCTGAGTTGGTGTATATATCTATATATCAAATGCTATTTTATAGTCTTATATCACAGCGCTGTTGTTTCTTTATTCTCATTGGGTGATAGATTTTTTTATACCAGCAGCTCTGACACTACAGCAAATCAAAGTCTTAAATTAAAGTACTACTACTAATATGTTCTTGTTTCTATAGTGTGAGCTCATTCACAGGGCCATGCAAGTTGGCACACTACAGAAATTGATTGAAAAAACATATAATTGATACGATTTTGTGTAAGGAGATGATTATTTAACGTTTATAGGAGAATTCTGCAAAGCTGTAACTTTAAGTCTTCCTGGTAATGCGGTTCATGATTTGCCCTTTGTCTATAATATGACAGGCAGCATTATATATACTGTATGTATATATATATATATATATATATATATATATATATATATATATATATATATATATATATATATATCTATCTGCAGGAGCACTTTGTTTGCACACAGAATTTAAGGAACTTTGGCTGAAAAATTGTCTCTGAAAAGCACTTTTTTTTCCTCTCTCTCTATTTCTTTCGTGCTTCCCATTTATTAAATTGCGTGCTTCCTTGTTTTTTGCTTCTTCCTATTCGGACAAAAGGAACGGCTGCACGAAAAGGAAACACAACCAGGGGAAACATTTGTAGCAAAAGGTTTTGCCTAACAGGACACTCTCACTCAGTGATGCCTCAGTAAAGTGATGTAGTAGATTTCTGAAGTTCTGCAAAACCATATAACACCATGTTCACACTAACAAGTGGCAAAACAATTTGTGTCACTTGTAGTTTGTCCCTTGAGGCCAGTAGTGACCACTACTTGTTCTTGTTGATGTTGTGGTCTGGGCTCTTTTTAAACATTACATTTATTCAACTATAGTGGCTTCTGTGTTCTATGTTTAACTTCTAAAGTCAGCTAGTTAAGCATAAATGAAGGAGCACACTAATGTGTGAAGATTTGTTGTTTTGTTTACTTGCTCTATCCTTAATGAGATCATATGGCAAAAAAGTGACATGTTTGGAACTAATCACAGGTAGGAATTGAAGTTTCCCCGAAGAAGCACTGATCACACTATTGGTCTGAGAAAGCATTTGAATTTGTATTCGTTGTGGTTACACAGAATTAGGGAGATCTTCATTCCGACATCGCATGTTGCGCGCCACTGTCAGTGAAAGTGTGCGCACAAACTGTGCATGTATTTGAAAATAAATGGTCACCTGTCGCTTTGTCACATTTTAGTGTGAACAGTGTGTTACATGGCACCGACTAACAATAAACTTCCATACACATATCAACCAATAACTAAAACCTCACATATGCCTGCTTGAATAGCACCATTTTACCCTATACAAGTACCCATATTACACTTTAGTCCGTACTTTTATTACTTTTCTACTATTTATTGAACATGTTTTTTCTGTAATCTGCAAACCTCTTTCCTTATCTGAGATGGTTAAAGAAATGATACATCCTCTAAGATAGACAGTCAAGCTGACTGATGAAGGAGGCATCAATTAAAACACTGGGAAGCACCCACTCTTTATCTCCTCTATCTTCAACTCTATGTGCATCTGTAGCTCCACGTCTTTTAAAGCCCCACCCACTCTGGACTCCTGGTGAATGATGTAGCACATCATGCTGCTTTCATCTTGCTGTCCTGTTCATGTGCATTCTACATTTTCCAGGGCGTTCGATCCAATTTCGAACAGTACCGATTACACGCAGAGCTACTGCCGATGTGATGCATCTTTAAACCTATTTCAAAAGTTCGACATTTTCAACTGATTAGTGTACAGTAAAGCACAGACAGATCAAATCTATACAGACAGCACTGTGATCGTCCACCTTGAAATTAACTGACCCCTGAACTGTGACAACTGTCTGTCCTCTGTTGGTTTTATTATATATCACACACACAAATGCACATGAATACCTTTTAATTAACAGCAAGTATCCAACCCTGGCATCTGTGTGCATCCTTAATCGTCTTTAGTTTTATGTTCATTCACAAATTCCCAATCAGACTAAACCTATTTATGCTTTAACTACCAAAGCAATAATATCAAATAATATCAATATTATGGTAACAATTTGCTGTGTGTGTGTGTGTGTGTGTGTGTGTGTGTGTGTGTGTGTGTGTGTGTGTGTGTGTGTGTGTTATGTGTTTACCCTAGTAGCATTTTTATTCAACTCTATTGATATAATAAGAGTATATACATTACATATGATTATAAATTGACATTATGAGTATTAAAGTTGCACTGTGTGCAAGTGTGTGATGTTCAAACCAGCTCAAGTTTGTAGAAATGAACTCGGGGGTGCTGTCTGAAAGCCGCAAGCTTTGACGCTCGATTGACGTCTGACAGACTCACTTCAAATGTAGCACACAATCTTCTGTTATTTATGTTCTAAAAAGAAAAAGAGTGAAAAAAATAAAATTTTATATATATATATATATATATATATATATATATATATATATATATATATATATATATATATATATAATGTGTGTGAATGTGTCAGTAATGAAAAGAATCGATTGTATATTTATTGTTAAAGATTTTCTGTGGATGAGTGAAACCCAGATTCTCTTTACCTCTCACGTCTGCTCACTCCAATCCTACTGACTCTTTAAAGTTCACTCAGGTTTTGTGTTCTAACAATAATTTTTTTCTTCCACTTTCCACACTCAGATCTTTAAATATTCTTTACAGCTCAAGTAACGTACACAGCTGAACTTTGAAGTTTGTAGCTGTTTGAATCAAATGCACACAACCTTCCCTTCACAGCAAATGTAGTCAAAATGTTTATAGTCAAGCTTGGAGGCTAATGTAGCTAACAATTTACAAACATCTGTCATCTCTTTCAGTGATGTTATACAGTGCAACTTCTTGTCGTCTAGCTGAACACTGGAACTATAAACGGTTTTTCAGTTTGTTAATTTGCAGAAACCATTAGAATGCTTGCACATATGTAGAAATTACTTGGTTTGAACTGAACCCATGTGATAACACAGCAGTCACTCTAGTAAATTCTAGCTTGACTTGATTAGCTTGAACAAGGGATTTGTTTCAAAATCTATCCAAGTGCAGGAAGTACACTAACCTGCTTTACTAGTTATGTATGTTATTAACTTATAATTGTGGACCGTGTACCCAAGGAAAAGTTTTGTTTATATTTTACCAATGTTATATTTGAGTGGTGAACCTTTTTTTATTAGGAAGTATTATTTGGAGAAAAAGCAGTCTAGAAGGGCAGACTAATAGGTGTGGATTTGTGCAAGGTTTTTATTTTTTTATGTTGGAATGTTCGTTATTAGAAAACATAATGTATAAAGTGGGACCCTGTTAAAAAGAAAGTAGGAACGGTTTTGTTAACAGGAAGCGAGACAGCTAACTGTGAGGAGTGATGTATGCTTGTGTCTTCAAAACATCAAACTATATAGTTGGAGAGAACTTACTGAGTGATGAGGCATTTTCTTCATTTGTTAATTGAGGGATCTATTCGAAGGTCTAGTTCTACCTTTTGGAAATGGAATCACTTTTATCTTTTCTTTATCTTTGTGCTTTCTGGGCCCTGCCAGATTAGAACAATTTCAAGACAGAGTTGGAAACTATATTTCAGTTTCGAATTTAAATGTAAAAATAAGCTTGCTTTAAAAAAAAAAATATTACTTTTGTATATTAAAATGATTTTAAAAATCAGTTTGAAATAATTATCTGATGATTAGGGGAATATATGCAATTTAAAAAGGAATGATAGACTTCAGTTAGTTGTTAGCTACATTAGATTGGGATTCATTCTTTAAAAGACATGCATTTGGATTGAAAGGGAAGTTGTACAATGGGTCAGTTTGATGTTCTGTCTAACTGTTCCAGTCAGTAAATATATTCATTGTTTATTTTCTGAGAAGTCAAATTGTACCTAAGCATTATTTTCTGATGGAGGTTCAGTGATCATTCTGACCGTCTACAGACGTTTTGAGACGTTGGGGTGTAATGTGATGGGCAGCAACTGTTGCTATAATGAAAACGAGATCCATAATATTTAGGCTTGTTATTAGCTAAAAGGACACTGAAGTGAGTGAGTCTGAAAGGAAAGTGGGGGGACAAAAAGGATGTTGTGCCCTTTAAAAAAAAAAAAAAAAAAAAGGGCACGCACTAAAGAAACACACAAAGATGTTACCATTACAGTGTATTATGATGATTTTATGTAAAATGTTACTGTTGAAACCCTAGAGTTCACTTGTACTTCATTAGAGTGGATAAATGACAATATTAATGCAATATCATATTACTCTGTACTAAGGAATGCAACCGCACACATGCACAGAAAATATGTTTTTAAAAACAAAAGAATATATGTACAAATATATGACAAGAAATCTAATTATATACATTGATTAGAATGCTATGCACCCTTATTAGAGTTGTTATAGATGTATTTTAAGCATATTAGCTAGAACAAGAACATGTCCATACATGAATATGGGGAATGTAGAGCTAGCTCTAAACCTGTTTTCTTTTTTCTTTTTTTTTATTGCTATGGAGAGAAAAATAAATAAACCTAAATATGTATACAAGCCTTTTAATCAGATTCATTCTGACAAGGATATGTATAGTTCATTTATCCTGCACACCAGCTCAGACCATTTACAAAAACTTAATAAAGAACCATGTGACATATTGGATGTGGCCTGGTGTTGTGTAATGTGTTATTATTTTTTGGATTATTTTTTTTCATTTTTATCCCAATTATTTCAGCTTTCATTTAAGTTTCTAGTTAATTTATTTTGCTTTTTCTTGGTGTGTTTTTCTTAGACTATTGTGCTCATGCATTCACTGCTAAACTATTTTATTCTGTTTTTTTTTTTAACTTTATGTATTTATTTGTTTATTTATTTGTTTAATCTATTCAATATTTAACATTTTTATTTTGTATTAATAAATGTTTTTTTATTTACTTTTTTAAACATATTTAGAATGTTTTTTGTTTGTTTTGTTTTGTTTGTTTGTTTTTTTTATCAAGTTTGCATGTACTGTGCAGGAAAGAAAAATAAATTGTGTTTTATTGTGAAACCTTTCCAGAGAAAGTAAACGAATGCTGATTTAACACTGACTTTATGGTCATCCATAATGTTAGTTAGTTAGTTTGAGGACTGAATATCATCACATTATGTGGAATCATGTTTGAAATATAAATGTTGCATACACTTTAAACATATGACACTGAATTTGTGTAGAACAGTCATTAATACATAATTGAAATCTTTAAAGTGGATACATTTACTTCTTCGCCAGATGCCACAGGGCCGAATGTACACACTGTGGGCCAATTGGGTGGTGGTGGGGGTCAGGATAAGCAGTGGGGTATACCGAACAAAATATAAATAACTAAATGACTGTGTCAGACGAGAGAGTTTTTGCACAGTTTGTGTAGGTGCTCCACACTTTAACATCAGAGCAGTTTAAATCAAAAGAGCAGTGACAAAATGACATAGGAGCCACGGCTATATAGAAACCATCAATATTATAGAGAAACGTAGTTTAAAAGAATGCTGCATTACAGACAGGTATCCCATACAGTGAGAATACATTAAATGCCATTACTAAAACAATAAACCAAATAAACATAGTTTAAATGTCCTTTCTTTACAGCCATAGCTATACCGTCAGCGTTCAAGAATTCTGACCCACACAGACCGGTTATGTGCCCATGAGGTACACAAATTAGTCCAGTCTTTTTAGGAAAGTACTCAACTTATAATGTGTATAAAAGACACCTGTCACAGAATCAGTCTCTCTCATTCAAACCTCTCCACCACCATGGGCAAGACCAAAAAGCTCAAATGGCATCAGGGACAAGATTGTGTTGACCCGCACAAGGCTGGAATTGGCTACGAGCTCATCAGCAAGATACACTGCGTGAAAGAGACTACTGTTGGTGTGATAATCCGACAATGGCGGAAATACATTACACCCCTCGATCGGGAGCTCAATGCAAAATGTCACCTCGTGGGGTAAGGACAATTCTGAGAAAGGTGAGGGATCAGTCCAGAACTACATAGAATGAGCTTTTTAATAATCTCAAAGGAGCTGTGACCAGTCACAAAGAAAACCATTTGTAACACACTTCGCCGTAATGGGTTGAGATCCTGCAGTGCCCGCCAAGTCACCATGATCAAAAAGGCATATCAACATTCTGCTTTGGGGCTGTTTCTCTGCTCAGGGTACAGGGAGACTTCACCGCATTCAGGGGTCGGCGAACAAGGCAATGTACTGTAGAACCTTGGATGGGAACCTTCTGGCTTCAGCCAGAACAATAAAGATGGGTGGTGGATGGGTCTTCCAGCATGACAATGACCCAAACATATGGCCAAGGCGACTTAGGAGTGGCTCAAGAAGAAGCACATTAAGATTCAGGAGTGACCTAGACAGTCTCTGGACCTTAATCAAAGAAAATCTTTTTAAGGAGCTGAAATTTTGAGTTGTCACATGAAAGCCTTAAAACCTTACGGATTTGAGAGTATCTGCAAAGAGGAGTGGACACAAAACTGGTGACCTGAAACATCTGAACTTTGTGCTTGCTAATAAGGGTTTCTCCACAAAGTACTAAGTCAACATTTGCTTGAGGATTTCACAAAGTCAAATGCAAATTAATTTATAACCTTTTAAATTTTGTATTGGTATTCTGTCTCTCGCTGTTAAAAATTGTAGACCATTTATTTCTTTGTAAGGGGTAAACTTTTTTTTATCCGGGCTTGGGACTGGATAAAGAGAGAGTGGCTGGGGATGGTTCCCTGACCCTGATCGAATATATATATATATATATATATAATATATATATATATATATATATATATATATATATATATATATATGTATATATATATATATATATATATATATATATATATATATATATATATATATATATATATATTTATATATATATATATATATATATATATATATATATTATATATATATATATATATATATATATTATATATATATATATATTATATATATATATATATATATATTATATATATATATTATATATATATATATATATATATATATATATATATATATATATATATATATATATATATATATATATATAGTTTACCCCTTACAAAGAAATAAATGGTCTACAATTTATATTATATAATTATATTATATTATGGTCTACATATATATATATATATATATATATATATATATATATATATATGTATGTATGTATGTATGTATATATTTGACGCGTGTACATTACATTTCCAGCCAAGCCCTGGCTCTTCTGTGACGCATAATTCGTGCGCCGCTCTAACGTCACGAGCTCTGTTTTAAATAGCTCTATAGAAGTGTGGTGTGCGTGCGGTATGCGTGTGGAGTGCGTGCGTGTGTGTATGTTTGTGTCGTGTGTGAGAGAGTGTAACGGTTGTTGTGCAAAAGCTCAGCACTGTTAGCTAGCTTGGAACGTGTGAGCGCGTGGATGAGATGATATAAATCTGGACTGTTTTGTACAGAATTAGATTTGGTTTAGAGGAAAAAAAAGAAGACGGAGAAGGTAAAGAGATTTTAATCCGAGTTGCTAATAACCACAGATTTCTGGCGAGCTAGCAACACGTTTGACAGGCGCTTGTGTATATTGTGTTGTTGGTGTGCTTGTGGTTCAGGGGTAAAAGGACAAACGTTTGGACTAGATCTGGATTCAGGATGTCAATCAGCAGCCAGAAGACCAGCAGCCGCGCCATCCCGGCCACCAGGAGGGTGATCCTCAGCGACGCGGCCCATCTACCCCATGATTACTCCAGCACACCTGGAGGAACTCTGTTTAGCACCACTCCCGGAGGTACACATCGCCATTCTCCTCTCTGATTGTTTCTGTTTATTCTCTGTAAGAGCAGCTGTAACACTAGTGCAGCTTCACTTCACTTATATATGTTAATATGTTTCTATAGTAACAGCTCAATCACAGGCACATGCATAATAAACACTTCACGTGTTTGATCATTATTATGATTAAGTGTGCTGTTAGAAGATGCTTATGGATGAAGGCTTAAGTTTCACTGGTTTTTTTTTATCACTTGGACATATCACTAGTATCACCAGTATCACTTTTTTGCTATCGATCTCCTATATAACTCTTTTTATTCTGTCAGTCATATTTATCACCAGTATCACTATTGCAGCAATGAGAGGCTGTCACATGCTTAGCAACATGCATTGTTTGTGTTTATGGTGTGCTGCTTCCTCTTTGCATCTTCCCCACTTTGTTTTTCATTTAGTGTGTTTTGTACTTTGCCATTCTTATCCTGTCTTAAGTTTTCTCACATACAATTACAGCACACTGGAATGCCATTGCTGTTATTAAAGCCTGGTCTCAGGGGCCGCTTTCTTACACACAGCCTTCAGGGCCAAAAATAGCTTGACCATTTTTATACACAGTTTTTAACAGAGGTAATGGCATCAGGAGCAAGGACAATCAAATATCTAAAACTGTCATCTGTTTAATGTTAAAAAAAAAAAATGGGTTAAGGTGTCTGATTGAAAAGTTTCACTTGCTGGCATAACACTGATTGGTCGCCTTCTTAAAAGTGGGAGCCCAGTGGTTAAAGCTGCTGAGGTTACTTATCAAAAGGTCAGGGGGGGTTTACAAGCCCCAGAATTGCCAATCTGCCACTCTTGGGCCCTCGAATAACCCTCTGTCCCAGCTTTCTTTGCTAGTATATGCGAAGAAAGAATTTCACTTTGCTGTAACGTGCATGTGACTGGTAAAAAAGCACCTTTACCTTTTACCTCTCATAGATATTCAAGCTAAGATTCTGCCATAGTGGTGTTGTGCTGTGTAGCATGAACTCGCAGGAGAACGGTGGGTGACAAAAGAAGCCATTGCTCATATGGAGTGAACAGTCAAACCAGACAATTGTCTTTCATGGTAACATTTTTGCAGCTGCACTAGTAATTACAGTGCTGCTCTGTGCACAAAAAACACAGCCATCAACTTTGTACCAAATCATGGCCAACAAATTAGTTCCAGATTAAATTGGGGACTGGAAGGCCGAGGTGGGATGTGTAAGTATCTCACAAAAGTGAGTACACAACTTATATTTCAGCAAACATTTTATTACATGTTCTTAAAGGACAATACTATAAAAATGAAACTTGGATATATTTTAGTATATAAATTTTACTAAAATAGTTGCCGAAATGTGAGGGGGCACTCACTTTTGTGAGATACTTTATATAAACAAGAACACAATAAATTTGTTGGCTGTGGAAGATATATACAGTGGAGCCTCGATACTCGCGACCGAGACTCTTCATTTGGAACGGGACTGAGAGAAAAATCTGATGGTTCACGAGAAGCTGTGAGCGGCTCAAAAGTTTGGTGTAACATTTTAAATATATTACATTAAACATTTTTGAAAAACTATTTTATTGTTGTATTATTCAATTAAAGTAGTAAATAAAACATTTATGACAAGTAATTTACAATTCTTGTTGAGTTTACTGTACTGTAAATGTACAATTTCCCTTGAAAAATGAACCATCAAAAGGAGAGTCAAAACTTCACGTTACTCATGAGGGGTCATAGAACGTAACCGAGGTATCGAGGTTGCACTGTGTATGTGTGTGTGTGTGTGTGTGTGTGTGTGTGTGTGTGTGTGTGTGTATGTATGTGTGTGTATGTATGTGTGTGTATGTATGTGTGTGTATGTATGTGTATGTATGTGTGTGTATGTATGTGTGTGTATGTATGTGTGTGTATGTATGTGTGTGTATGTGTGTGTGTGTATGTGTGTATGTGTGTATGTGTGTGTGTGTGTGTGTGTGTGTGTGTGTGTATGTATGTATATATATATATATATATATATATATATATATATATATATATATATATATATATATATATATATATATATATATATAATTTATTTATTTTATTTTATATTTTAATTGTAATATCAGTTTCTACCTTAGGCAAGCGATGTATTTGTATTCAAAATTCATATAACGGGTTTGAGTTCATCCGCGCTGATGTTCTTGGAACTGTTCCACTGGCTGAAATCATCCTCTGTTGCTTACAAAAGGGTCACAGTGCATTCAAACATTGAATTATTGTTTTTGGTGAACATAAACAGTAAATAACATGGAAGTAAAATAGTTTGGCCATGATTAATTAATATACAGTTAATATGTAATCTAGCTAGTATCTTGTAATCTGCATATCTATTTAGATCAAAACTCTAGCTCAAATGAGGTCTTTAGGGGTCAAATTTAATGTTGTTTTTACAGTTGCAAGGGCTACTATATTGCCAGACGTCCAGGATTGAAGGCAGAATTGTAGCTGGAAATAAAGGTGTTGTTGATGGCAGAGATGGCAGTTTGAACTTGTTTGAAAGACTTTCATTATTGGGTAGAAACCATTACTCATGTTGCCTCAGTGCAAAACAAACAACAAAAAACAAACAAATGTTGGACACAGAACTCGGCTGATTGGCTGCATATGTGTTGCAGATGGGTACTTTTAATAATACGGGTAAGATTTAATAAGAGATGTTAAGTGATATAATCATTGCTGTTGGTAGCATTTAATACAATATGGTTTTATTCACTTTGTGTTTACGCACTGTTAATTTCCCTTTTATCTATTATGTTATTATTATTATTCAGTCAGGTTCATTAATGTTTGGAAGCAGAACATTTTTTTTCATTTAGCTATTGAGTAGTGTGCATTGGAGTTCAAATTACATAATGAACATGGCCTGCATAATGAACATGGACTCTCTATTTTTAATGGACCAAATTTAATTGAAGAAAACCACTGCGATGTGATGTCTGACAGACAATTCTGTCTCTGGTGAAGAAAAACCTTCTCAACAGTTCAAGAGCACCCTCTAGACAGTGGGTGTATCTGCGTCAGCAAAACTTCACCAGAGTAAACATGGAGGATTTAACCACAAGACGTAAACCATTGGTAAGCCTTAAAAAAGAGAGCCATATTAGTTTGCCAAGAAGGAAACGTGCATAAAAACCTGTAGTATTCTGAAACATCACCAATTGAGACAGATGAGAAGAAATGAAGATATTTGTTAAAGTATACTGAAGTAAGTAGAACAATCTAGTACATCTTCAGAAAATGAAATATTAAATGTAAAGCACGTGTACACACACACACACACACACACACACACACACACACACACACACACACACACACCCCTGTATTACCCAAATGGCATCTAACAAATGTAAACTATTTAATAAAAAAATTATAATTAAAAAAATTTAATTTGTGCCAATTAAATGAATATAATAATTGCATTAATTTAATTTATTTAATTTTATTTTTTATAAAATATGCAAATATATTTTATATATTATTTAACCAAGCGAGCATTTTATTTAATTTACGTTTTACGTAAACTGTTCAAATGTTGATCACAAACCTTAATATTAAATTGATCCAAAACAAAAACTTTTTTTTTTTTAACAAAAACAAGCAATTTCTTTTGTTTTAAATTTCTTTAAAAATATAACCATTCAGAAATGAAAGCAAACCATGACTTAAAAACTGAGGTACGTACTGAACCATGAATTTTGTGTACCTTTCAACAGCTAATATACTTAAAGTAAAGTTATGTGCTACGTTTTCGCCAAATAGTTCAAAACTTAAACACTGGATGGAGCCTTACATTGAAGAAGGACAATAACCTAAAGCCCATAATTAAAAATATTATTTTAAGACAAAGAAGTAAAATGTCCTGCAGTGGCCAAATTATTCACCTACACTGAATGCATTATTTTATTTCTTAAAGGCAAAACACACCAAAAGCAAACAGGAACTGAAACTGTAGTCAAGCCCCTGCATCAGCAAGGAAGAAACTTAGATCCTGGTGATGATTATGGCCATTGATGACACTGATTAGGTTTTGGAACAAAGTATTATTAATGTTGTTTTTTTTTGCATTTTAAAATAGTGAATCACAAAGTGCCGTAAAATCACTTTTAGTGCAATTTAAATAAAGTAAATGTACTCAATGCAGGTAAATGTATTTAAACCTTTTTTTAGACTAGTTTATACAATACAAATAAATGTGTATAAAATAAATTAAACACTTGTTTGAACAAGCTGGTGGCTGAAAAGCTCTTTGGGGGTTCATGTCACTGATCTGACTGATCTGCTGAGTGGGATTTAATTTTTCAGTTTTATTTAGTTTTTAAGTGTTCATTACTTTAGGCATGAATGAAGCCAGTAGCGGCAGTGGCAATGAAAAACTGCCTGGGATGTTATAATGAAGGAACTTTGACAGGAACCAGACTTTAGCTAGTCTTAAATGAACTATGGAAGAAAATCATCATCTTTCAGCTGCTCTCGTTAAGGGTCATCACAGCAGATCATCCTCTGTCTCCATGCTACTTTTTTAAACCAACAACTGGCATGTCTTCCCTCACCCCTTCCATAAACCACTTCCTCTTTTCCTCCTTCCAGGTGGCTCCATCCTCAGCATTCTCCTACCGATATACCGCATGTCCCTCCTCTGCACATGTACAAACCATCTCAATCGAGCCGCCCTCACCTTCTCTCCAAAACGTCCTACATGCGCTGTCCCTCTAATAAACTCATTTCTAATCCTGTCCATTGTCGTCACTCCCAATGAAAATCTCAACATCTTCAGATCTGCGACCTCTAGCTCCACTCCTTATCTTTTATTTAATGCCACTGTCTCTAAACCATACAACATCGCATGTAAACAACACAGTCCTTTGAACTTTCCCTTTCACTCTTGCAGATAATCTTCTATCACAAATCACTTCTGCCACTCTTCTCCACCCACTCCACCTTGCCTGCACTTTTTTTCTTAACTTCTTTAACACACTCTCCATTACTTTGCACTGTTGAACCCAGGTACCTGAACTCCTCCACCTTCTCCACCTCTTCTCCCTGCAACCGCACGACTTCACTGCCCTCCCTCTCTTTGACACACATTTACTCTGCCTTACTCCTACTGACTTTCATTCCCCTTCTCTCTAGTGCAGACCTCCACCCCTCCAAGCTGTTCTTAACCTGCTCCCTGCTCTCACCACAAATCACAATATCATCTGCAAACATTTATATTCCGCTGAGTCTTCTTTCTGACCTTGTCCGTCAATTTGTCCATCACCACTACAAACAGGAAAGGGCTCAGAGCCGAAACTTGATGCAGTCCAACCTAGACCTTGAACCAGTCTGTCGTTCCTACTGCACACTTAACTGCTTTCACACTGTCCTCATACATGTCCTGCACCAACCTCGCATACTTCTCTGATACACCTGACTTCCTCATACAATACCACAACTCCTCTCTCGGCACCCTGTCGTACGCTTTCTCTGAATTTACAAACACACAATGCAACTTCTTCTGACCTTCCCTATACTTCTCTAACATTCTTAAAACAAATATTGCATCTGTAGTGCTCTTCCTTGGCATGAAACCATACTGTTGTGCACAGATGGTCACCTCTTCTCTCAGCCTGGCTTCCACTACTCTTTCCCATAACTTAATGGTGTGACTGATCAACTTTATTCCTTTGTAGTTACTGCAGGTCTGCACATCTCCCTTATTCTGAAAAATCCATACCAGCAAACTCCTTTTCCATTCCTCAGGCAGCTCACCCCTTCAGAATATTATTGAACAATTTGGTTAAAAACTCCCTCTCATTTAAAAAATCTCCATGCTTCTACTGTAGGAACATATGAGATAATATGGGTTGCAAATACACAAAATATTGTTTTGTAACCCTACTTTTGGGTTTGTAATGTGTCCTCTGCATGAGCTGCTCATCTGTTTATACGCTTCCCATTCTCCTGTGGTGTGCAATGTCACTATAAACAGTGACAAACTGGATAGTGCTTTAGTCAAGACAAGTATTAGCCTGCATGTTTCAAACGGAGCTGTTTTGTGCTGCTACATGTTCATATATTCACTTTACACACCCCTAGTTGTTTTTCTGCACTGATGTCATTGTTGTATTTGGGCAGCAGCAGTAGAAAAAGCAGGACAGAACGTTTTTACTGGTACATTAGGACCTGTGTGTGTGTGTGTGTGTGTGTGTGTGTGTGTGTGTGTGTGTGTGTGTGTGTGTGTGTGTGTGTGTGTGTGTGTGTGTGTGTGTGTAATGCAGGTGGGAAGCCTAACACTGAACTCAGCTGCCTGATAGCCACATGACTGATACTATGTTCTAGTTTGTCACTTTATGCCTTTATGACCTTGCTTTCGTCTAAATATCTACATTCTATGTTTATTCACGTAGCTGTTTCTTTTAACCAGAGGTGTTCACCAGCTAAGCAGGAACAAGAGCTTTATTCTCCAGTCATTTCACCCTGTTCCCAGGCTTTTTTTTCCCTTTCTTAGCAGTAAGTCATATGATTTGTCCAATTTGTAATGTATGCAGTTATCATCAGTAGCATTCATGTGCTCACATAAAGAAGGAAAGCGCAATGTATGACTTCACTGTATGTCATCAGATGATGCCATGGAGTAAATTGCATATTTATTGTGACCGTTTGATATATAAGAATATTTCAGCAAAAGCGATAATTATAGAATATTTCTTAAAATTCTTCATGAAGAATGCAGACTGAGAATGTATCAAGAATGCAAATAAAGTAGTATTTTGCTGAGGAGTTAAAAAGCTAAGAAAATGTTTACAGATGGATTAAATAGCTTTTATTACAGTAAATATTGCCAACAGTGATTGAATGAGGAAACAAAGAATTGCACAAATGGACAAAAATGTGGCAATACGCTTCTTTAACACTGGTCTCTGAAAAGTCGGTTGAATCTTGTGACAAATTCCGAGTGATTGCAACATCGGATCTGAGCATCCTGTGTATATGCATTGTTACTTAACACGCGTTCGGGACATGTTGGGACATGCAGGTAATAGTATCTCACCTTAAGGCAGTGTCTGTCAGGACCTTGAGGACAACAGCTTTAACATGGTTTGTCTTGGTCTTAAAATAAGCTGTAATAATGAGCTGATTGTTCATATTGTTTTCAATGAGATATTGTGTGTTAGAATCTGAATCTATAACCTAGAAGAATTAATACCTTTGGTTTGATTTCACAATGCATAATATTACAGGAGGCACAACAAACTTAGAATATGGATATATGCAAGAATTCTTGCAAAACTTTCATTCATTTGGTAATAGTAAACAATTAATACGTTTGCATGAAATTGACAAACGTCGAGAGTACAGATACAATTGAATAACTGTATAAATATCTGGTTTAAAACATTTTTCATTTCACAACCAGGCTCAGTTCAACAGAACAATCTCCAGAACACAAATGGCGCCTGAGTAGCAGCAGTGTTCTTTGGCTCAGTTCGTGGCTCACAAGTACAAAATGCTGCTGTAACCCAAACACTGCATGTTTTGTAACTTCCTGCAGCTGGCTCAGTTCAGAATTGCGAACAGAAAAATCACTTTCTCTCTAGAGTGGATCTTAAGTGTGATTGCGGTGTTCTCACTTGCCTAAAAGGCAGCTCTAAATGGAGAAAACGCAGGAGTTTCGTTCACACTGATTCAACACTGCTTATCTTTATTCTATTGCCATGTTTCTGAGCAACGAATAAGGAAAGTCCTTCCTACTTGAGATCTAAATCACTCATAATGGTCACTTATAGCACACAACATACAGTATATGTTGCAGTTGCTACGTTTATTATCCACTGTAAGACAGGCCTCAGCTCATTGTAATATACAGGCTTACAGTAACAGCTTCAATAAACAGGCAGATTGAGCTTTAATCAAACACTCAAGTCCAATTCCAATATGTGCATGGGTGTGATTTGTCATTAAATAGAATACTTTTCTAATGTGCGTGCTTATTTAAATGAAACCCTTAGCTAAACTGTCATTAAGGTGTTCGGTAATCACAGAACTGATCTCAGCTCTCTTAATTTGACCCCTGCAGGAACCCGAATCATCTATGACCGGAAGTTCTTGCTGGACTGTCGCAGCTCCCCATTGGCTCACACGCCCCCTAGCTGCCTGCCTGACATCCCAGGAGTGACCAGCCCTCTTACAAACACTGGCACTAACAACAAAACCCACCCTCAAGAGAATGTCACTAGCAAGAGCAGCATTCCACCTGTAGACAAGGCCACAGGTAAGTGTTTTCCTCTCTTACTGACACTTTATATAAGACTATACTTATATAAGACAATTGTTGTTACAGTACAGTAATTTTCATTTCAAAATCTAGTCCATTCTTTTTTTTAATTTTTTTGCATAAAGTAGTTTTGGATTTTGTTTTCTCTCAATAATAAAAACTTCATTTGAAAACTGCATGTTGTGTTCACTTGTGTTATCTTTTACTAATATTTAAATTAGTTTGATGATCTGAAACTTTAAAGTGTGACAAACATGCAAAAAACTAAGAAATAAGGAAGGGGCAAACACTTTTTCACACCACTGTTTAAGGACACTGTAAAGCACAGGAAGTCTGACCACTTCTATAAAGGCCAATGTTATTTTCAGTTTGCTGGTCTGGAGCATTCTGGTGTGTGTTAATACAATGTTTGGTTTTGCAAAGTTGCATCTGAACAAACCACGAGACTGGATAGATGTTTGGCCACAATGCAAACAGGGATTTATACTGGTGTCTGTAGCTCATTTGCTGTAATTGTTCTGAGTGGAAAATTTTCATAAATGATCTGATATACTGACAGGAAGAACTGAACCAGCATCAAAACTTTGTTGATGGAAAATGATAGAAATACAGTCATGGTGTAATCTAAAAGCTGTGTTTTAATTGATTGTGTCCATTCTATCCAGGTGAAGATGCCCAATTTGAAATGGACATCTAGAAATATCAAACATCAACGTTGCGGTGATGACGGTCTCATAAGGATGAATCCTGCCTTCCTGTCATCCTGCCTTCTTTCGTTATCTGCTGTTGTTTTCCCCACCGTTATTTCAGTATGGATGCAGTCATTCCAGACACAAACAAGACATCTGCCATCGAGTTTCAACACCAGCATATACTGCTGTGCCTAAATGCACTTGAATTACTCAGTGCTTCTGCATAAGCTTCTGCTCAAGCTGTGTGAAATCCAACCTTTTTTGCTGTCCTGCTGCTTGTGTAGTTTGCTACCATGACCACTGGGAGGAGCATTGGCTCGATTGAATGATTTTTGTACTTGGTGCTGGAGAGTGTAAGTGTTAAATAAGAAAACAAACAGAACATTTTGCCCTGTGACAGTGTTACTTTTTCGAATGAAAATGTACGAATTTGTTTATTTTTCACCCAAATTGTCATTCAAGAAAAGTTGTAAAAATGCCCTTTCCCCGCCTTTTGCAGTTTCGGTTATCATGTATTAACGTCAATTATTCAATATCTAAGGAATAAATCCTGCCTTATGAATAATCTGAATATGGAAAAAAATGCAGTGAATGAGCAATTCATTCATCTTTTGGCTTGTTTTTTGTTTGTTTGTTGATGTTTGTTGACACAATAAAAGCAACCTTTGAATAAGAATCAAGATTTACTAAATATGCATAAAATATTTCATTACAATTGTCAGATCTTATATATACAAACATCATACAGTTTATAAACATAAAAAGTAAGGCACTGGAGGAAATATCCAGCTGCTGAGTATCTAACTCGTAGGCAATTCTTTTGAACCAGCTGTTTGAGTGAACTTCTCAATTCATTAACTAGTCAGAATAGCTAATCATAAACCCTGAGCATGATATATAACATAATATTAAAATAATTTTTTTTTTTTTTTTTTTTTTTTTTTTTTTTTAAATAATGGTTCATGCGTCCTTGAGAATTGATTCACCTATACCGAGTAGTTTAAAAGGAGCAAATGGTCCACTGTTTTATAAAAGGGCTATATTTTCTGGTATGGTGGAGAAGAATGCGTTTCTGCATTGTACACATTTCTGCATTGTCTCTCTGCTTAGTGCTGAAGTTCTCTGGCAGTCTCTCGTTGGGGATGGGCATGTAAAGACGCTTAAGTGCTGAAGTTTATCAGGCTCGGATTTAAGAGTTGGATCAGTGGCAGCCGCATGCTTCTGCCACCATGCCTTCGTGATGCCTCATCACCATCTTCCCGTTCTCAAAGTAGAGCATGGAAAGAGGAGCCAGACGTGTCGGTACACAGGATGGACACGGGACACGGTCTGGTTGGTGCAGTTTCAACAGGCTCTGTAAAAAAGAGAAGAGAAGAATAGATTAGGTTGACATCGTATCTAGTTATAAAACATCTTAACGACAGTCTTTGTCTCAACGCATTTTAATGTCTCCCCTGCTCTAACTATCAATCCTAGAAGGGCTCTTAGTAGGTTAAATGGATCACATGGAAACATGAGTGACATTAAAATGAACAGGAGCCAGATCCAGGTTTGTGAATCTGTGTCTTGGGGGAAATGTAGTAGGACACCATGCTGGACATAAGACGTAAATTTGTTTCCTTACCTGCATGTATGCGTGATTTGTCGGTGTGAAGGACTCGTCGACTGGCGTAGGGCAGCCACCCTCACAGCGGTACGCATTGTATCTCTTTGGATAAATAATCCATTCACTCCAACCAATCTGGTCAAAGTCCACCCACATGTCCACCTTCCTGCACAGGGTCTTCTTTTCACCCTCGGTTTGTGTGAATGCTGGGATCACACTGCCTCCTGCTGCTTCGCTCACCCTCTTATGTGCACGGTGGTTGCGTTTGGTTCTCCGGGCCACAGGCTCGGACAGCGCCCGATCCTGTGCCACATACTTGGAGTGCTCAGCTGTGCGGATCAACGTAGACGTTTCTGTCCTCATCTGCTTGGAGTAAACCACCATCATGACCGTGTTGCCTGTCGGATGCTGGATGACACGCTCAAGGTCCTCGGGTTCTTCTTCATCCACATGAACCTGGGTGGGAGGCATTTCCCCCTGGTGCAGCCAGTACTTCAGCAGCTGGGTGATGTTGAGGACTCTCCAAGAGGAGTGTGTGGATGGGGACGAGCGCAACGCCGCGTCAACCCGACCCAGGTGAAGACGCTCCTCTGCACCTTTGGGAGCATGGTAGATGTCCACCACTGGCTTCTCGGCCTCTGAGAAGCCGGGCAGGCGTAGACGCAGCTCTGACCTCTGGACGTCGTCACTTGCTGAAATGGAGGACAAGTCAAACGTGACGGCCCACCTGTCACCCACCTGGTAGCAACCTTAAGAAAAAAAACGGAAAACACAGACATTAGAACATGTTATAAATGATAATAAACAGTGTAATCCGAGAGGCGCAATGATCATTAATTAATTTTGGGCGGGTAACAATGCAGAAGATTGCCTTCACACATCTGCAGTCAGGCGCACTTAATAAAGCTGAAGACTCATATTGGGTAATTGTGTATTCCCACATTTGAAGCAGACGTCGTGAAGTTTGCAGCTAATACACACCCTAAGCATAATAAACGACTTGCTAAATAACAAGTCGTTTGCTAGGTAGGAATGGTTTGGTTTTTTTTTTTTATTTAGATGCAGCAGAATAATAAGCCATGCAGTTTAAAAATATTTTACCATTCAGTAAAAAAAAAGTTAAACTACTTTAAAATAAATGTTTGCAGGATTCAACGTATTTTCCAAACTCCATAAATCTACATAAGAGTACTCACTTTTAGCGACGAGGCTGATCACCGAGTCAGACTGGCGAAGAGACGGATGCTCGTATCCGAGTCCCGCACTCGAAGTGTAACCGTCTCCGGCCAGTAAAGTCCGGTAAAGGTGCATCATGTAGAGCGGATACGGTCCTTTAGAGGGGCCTCGCTTCCTGCCGACGAGCGCACCGGAGGAGACCGAGCGTAGCCACAGCGCCACGCACAGCATCCCGCACACCAAGTGTTTCATTGCAATATAACCAGGCAGGAGTAATCCAAAAGATAAGGTGTAATGAAGTAGATAGAGAGTGAGGCAGAGGACAGACAGCTCCACGGTCTGCTCTCTGCTCGCTCCTCGGAATAAAATGAATTCGGTCCGCTGATGTCGAGCCTCTTAATGACGCTCCTTTCAAAAACTTACAGAAACTGCGCCGGCGTTTGATGATCCTTGGCGCGCGCGCTGCGCCTTTGAAGTGCCGCGTGTGATCCATGTCAAGGTCATCGCGCACCGAAACCACGCCGCCTTTAGAGAGCGCCGAGGTGTGAACGCACCGCCGCTCCTCCGCGCCTAAAACAATACCATTAGCGGCGCAGATAGATTCAAGCCCGTTACTCTGATTAATGGGAGAAAAGTCAATCCCACGCAATTACATTTTGAATGAAAATCAAGGAAATCAGAGTGGTGTTTTTTTTGTGTGTGCAATCGTATCACTTTTCACCTTATTAGATGACGAGGGAAAATGGTTTCATTACTTAAAAAAAAAATAATGCACTTTCGGACCTTTTCCGTCTCCAGGTTTCCCACCTCACACGGCTTCAAAGCTCGCAGGCGCAATCCATCTGAAGTGCTAAGAACCCTTTTATAACCGAGCTAGAATTTCTTCACTAATTAACAACGCCGATTTCTGGCTCAGGTGGGCTTTCAGGCGAATATCCCATAATGACGCTTTTGTAAATTGTGCAGTTCTGTAATCTGTTTTAGGATCTTTTATATCATCTATATAAAACAGCCCATGTAAAGTTCTCTCAGCAGGTACCTCTGAGTCTCTAACACACACACACACACACACACACACACACACACACACACACACACACACACACACACACACACACACACTAACCATTTCTATGTTATGCTATAAATATGTATTTAACCAAAGTATACATTACTATTAATAAATATACCTGAACATTTTTACTTTCATTTACTTTTTGTCATAAATGTAATGCAGAGCACAAATTACTAATTTTTTTTAACCCCATCACGCCCCCCCCCACCCTCTCCCCTTCATATATAAACACCCCTTTGAGGAAAGAGAAGTGATTAAAGTTATTAAAGATAACATTATGTATATGAATGCAGAAAATCGTACCAATCATCTATTGATTTATCTATGCATGAGTGCTACATGGCCTTTGAGAGTAATTACAATTCATAAAATATCAGTAAAATAAATACTAATAGAATAATAAAAAATACAAACTAGTATTTGTGTAAAACTACTATTATCTTAAATCGCTTATAACCCGTATTTATTTATTTATTTATTTATTTATTTATTTATTTATTTATTTATTTATCTTTTACAAATATTATTTATTGTTGTTGATTATTTATTATTTATTGTTGTTGTAAATTCGAGAAGGGGTGTTTATGCAAAAGACAAAAAAGTCGCATTTTTTTTAAACAGGCATATATATATATTATTAATTTATTGGAAATTCTAGCAGATTCATTGTCTATTGCGTGGCAGAAGCTTTCTTCAAATAAAGCTTCAAATAAAGAATCCAGACCTTTGACTGGCTCTTTCTGTGTTCGTCCTTATTTGTTTCTGTTAACATCTTTCGACAGCAAGAGTTTGCGGAAATTAATGTTTTTTTTTAGCTTCAGCTTTATAATAGAGAGCAGAAGAGTGCAGATCCAGATGATGACTGAACGTTCTAGGACATGGAATTTATATTTAATGTCCAACAGAGGGCGCTGCGTTACAACACGCGTGGGATTTAGAGGCGTGAAGTTTAAATTGTGGATAAATTGCTGCAAAATGGAGAGGTGCCTTAAAAATAGAATCAGTTTTCATTAGAATCATCCTTTTCAAAAGAAGTTGCTGGTTGTAAATATCACATTGATATTTTTTTTTATCAGTGATCACAAACCAAGCTTCTAGACACCCACCTTATGCCAGCAGGTCTAATTTTTTGTGCACCCAGGGACCCTTGTAACTGTACCATTTTAACACAGCAATTGTGTGAAATAATATTTTGACATTTGCTTAAACTGTAAAACTCCTCAATGTAACCCTCAGTCACATACACAAAGCTTTTTTGAACAATGCTCTTGTGTCAGGTGCAGTGAAATAGGCTGATAATTCTCAAAAATAAGCCAATAATAATAATAAATCTAAATCTAAAAAATAACAATTATAATTAATATAAAACATTCTATCATTGTGGATTGTGGTTCCCACCACTGTAACTATATGTAAACAATCACAGACCTTTTGCTTATATTTTACAGACCCTGTTGTTTATTCTGAGAACTATGTTACTACATGGTCAGCTGCAGTTCGATTCCTATGTTGTTTTTTGATCTCTAGAAACATGGTTGGTGATCATGGAATAGTTTCAGAGCTGTGTATTATTAATGCACATGATTTTATCAAGTGCTTCCAATGAAAGAATCCACTGTACACATCCGCTCTGATCCATAACAGCTGTGATCATTATCATTAAAATGGAAATACGCTTTCAGATTCAGTTCCATATTGGAAGATTAGATGGTCTAATGCTATGTATGAGGTGCCTTGATCTTGTCTGAGTTTACATAATAGCGACCTGGTCAAGTCAATCAAATAAACATGGGACTGTCAACGAGAACACTGAGAAACCTGGGATACATAACATGGAAAATAATTTATTAAGGTATAAACATGTGCATGTTTGAGACTGACAAAGCAAGCTAGATTATCTTCCAGTTATGTGCAAGTTATGTGTGCTTTAACATGTGATACTGCCATTTAATGTAAGATAATTTTTTTATTCATTTATGAGAGAAATTTAAAGGTGGTTCTTCAGGTGAATTGTTTTAAAGATCAACAAAACATTTTTGTCTTTGTTATTTGATAGCAGGGATATCTTTGTAGAAAAACTAGTCAAAATAACATCAAGTGTCATGTGATGGATTTTCACATTGATTTCATCTCAAATACATCAAGCGTTTTTTTACTGCAAAAACTGGTATAAAAGTACATTTCCTGTTCAAAAGTAATGCGCACTTAGCTAAGGCTTATAGGAGCTAGCCAAAAATTCTCGATAGAAAAGTCAGAGGTTTTAAAAAGATGGTAAAAATTTTCTTCTAAATGTAATGTCAAATTGAGCTTAAAAAGAATCTTGGAATCTGGACTCTTCAACAAAAGCTGTTTGTTGTATTTTCTGCTGATGTTATAAAGTGATACTGCTCAAAAATTTGTGTTTTCAACATTCCCGTGTTTAGTGTGTTTGGTTAAAGTTGTGAGCACACTGTTGCTTGGTAACTGAAATATAAACACTGTGCTCAAAATAATGACTGATAATAGTTTAGTTGTTAAGTCTTTAAAAATAGACACCGTGAAGATATAATGGCAGTTAAAACAAGAGAGATGTATGAAAATGTCAAAAGTTTCCTTAGATAGCTTGATAAATTACTAAGGAAAGACTAAAATGACAATGACTCTATACTGAGCATCAATCACTAACCAACGTGCCAAAGAAAATAGCACACAGAAATACAAGTGAGCTATTTATTTTCTATTTTCTTTTCAGTTTGGTGAACATGTGATTCCAAGTGAACGGTAACCTTATAGTCATTGGTGTGATATTTAAGCTAAAGTGCCCCTATTCAATTAAACTGCTTACAAATTCTTAATCATGCATGTATAGTGGTGTTGGTTGGGGGATAAGTCTTGTCAAGATCTCACCCCTCTGTCCCTTGAGGAAACAACTGATTGTGAGACATATTGTGTATCACTTTAGCAGCTTTACTGATGAAAGCAATGAGCGCTCGGAGATTTTAATAAAGCGTAAGTGTTTTTAATGCAATGTGAAGTCACTGTATGGTGCAGGCACTTTGACACTGACTTGCTGTGACAATTCAAGCCCTAATTAATCAGCAGGGACACTGATTGTTGTCAATCTGTTTGCAAAACAGAGCGAGGCCTTAGGGCGACTCTGGAAAAAAAAAAAAGAGCAGCAGGAGAAGGAGAGCAGATCGGTCCTTTGTGGAGCGCTGGGGAGAGCCATGCACTTGGGTGACAGGCGGCTGAAAAACAAAAAGGCCATGAAATATGAAAGGGCTGCTCAACCTCCTCTGCGTCATTTGAATAATGGGGATAATTACCCCCGCTGCAGAGACGCACCTGCATTAGAAATAGGCCTTTGATACCAACTTAAATTCAGTGTGATCTGTGCTGTGTCATTAAGATGCATCGCATGGGTCCTTGCTTTTTTTTTTACGGCCAGAGAGAGATACACTCAGCAAACACAGCTAAATTGCAGCATGTTCTCGTATCGTAGACTTTGTTGTGCAGATGAGTGAGAAACAATGGTTTGAAGATCAGTGGGTGTACACTGATCTGTGTGAAATTTAGGGGAGGATAGTTCAGACAAAAACAAAACAAGACAATTTTCCACTTATCCAAAATGTAGTCGATTAGTCAGCTCTGTCTGGTGTCTGTCATTTGCTTATTTCGAGCAGTGAGTCTAATGCAGCTTCATGCTAAGGTTTATAGACTTTGAGCTGAAAGGAAAATTTTGTTAAAGATAAAAGCACCACAGGTCTTTCCTGCTTAGTCAAACCTAAAGCGTTTAGACTTTTGGCTTTGTTTTGGATTTTATTTATCACGTTGTTGTTGTTGATGTTGTTGTTGTTGTTGTTGTTGTTGTTGTTGTGTGTGTGTACTCGCACATGTTTTATTATTTTGAAACTGCTTAACAAAACATACAAAAACCTATAATGATAGCAATTTCATATGCGTTATATGGACAAAAGGTTGTGGACACCTGACTAGTAGATTCATTTGACAAGGTTAATTCTTTAGTTTTTCCTGCATGGTGAAGACATTTGGAATTGAGATTAAAGGATGATTATAAAATGATGAGATGATTTTGTTTTCTTTTATTATTAGATATTTATATCATGGCATGTTTGGTGATGCACCAAACCAATTGGTAGTAAAAGTTAAAGAACAGATAATGTTAGTGCAACTGAAAGAACTTAACTATTAATATTTGAATATCTTTTAATTTCTATCACTGCATCAATCCAGCAAACCCACTTTAGTGGTACTTTTACACATTTGCAAGCTTCTTTCAGTTGTTGTTGGTTCTCGGGCTGTTTCTTCCATCAGTCTCCTTTTCAGGGGATAAAATGCATTTTTTATTGGATTATTATTGACTTATTATTGACTTGGCCAGTTACAAACTTTGCTCCTTTTTTCCCCCTGATGTACTTTCTTAAGTTGGCAATGTGCTTTGGGTCATTTTCTTGCTGCATGAATTAGTTCTTCGTAATTAGATTTGAGGCAAGCTACTGTAAATTGTTTCTGTTGAGTTTTCATTTTTCTGGTATCATCATAAGTTACATTATCAATGAAGATTAATGAGACTGTTTCCGAAGCAGCCATGTAAGCCCAAGCCATAGGACTACCTCCATTGCCCTGGACAGATAAAACAGAGCTTGGCCTTTCCTTCAATTTGGTCGAGGGTAAAATCTTGGTTTAAGAACATTTGTTGCCTCACTCTGTATTACTTTCTGGACTTCAATCTGATCTGATTCTTCTTGATGATGAGTGGTTTGCATATTGAAGTGTGTCCTTTGTATTTCTAGTCTTCTTTTAAGGGTAGATTGTAATAATGTCAGCCTGGTCCTGTTGTTGTTGAGTTATTACAAGGTTTCAGTCATTTTTTGTAATAGTTTTTTTTGGCCTGTCTGATATTCAATTAAATTCAATTAAATTTTTTTTTATTTGTATAGCGCTTTTAACAATGAACATTGTCTCAAAGCAGCTTTACACAGATAATGTGGTGATTAAAAGTGAATATGTTCTTTCTAAGTAAGTTTGTCCCTGATAAACGAGCCGGTGGCGACTGTGGCAAGGAAAAACTCCCCGAGATGGCATAAGGAAGAAACCTTGAGAGGAACCAGATTCAAGAAGCAACCCATTCTCATCTGGGTTGCACCGAATGTCCATTTATAGCAGATATACGATGTTGTGGGTTACAGTAATGGTGATCAGAAGTGAAAAGTAGTCCTGAGTCAGTGTTGCAGACTGTTGACATTAACTACAGTCCAATCCATTCTCAAAGCGCCCGTTCTTACTTAGAAATTTCATGGAACCACCCGAGGCATTGATGGGAAACCGTCCCAAGCTGCACAGAGTGGCCTCCAGTCGAAGAGAACACTATCCAGAGGCAGGCCTGGATGAAGCATGTTTAACTCGACCGAGAGAGAGAGAGAGAGAGAGAGAGAGAGAGAGAGAGAGAGAGAGAGAGAGAGAGAAGAGGGGTGATAGGAAGAGAAGGATATGGACTATTATGTGTCTTTACTGTTGCATGAGAGTTAATATCACTGTGCAGTTTGGACTCCCGCAAAATATCTGGTTGTTAGTAGGTTAGTTTTTTCTTTTTTCAGTACAATCTTTGTTGTTACTGTTGTATTGGCTATGTCCAATGCATGTGCAATAACTGGTAAGTCACCTGTCAGTCACCTGTCAGTCACATGTTCCAAAATATTTGATAATTTGAACAATCGGTAGGTTAAAAAATTATGGCATGTTCTAAGTTTTTAGAACACGTCTAGATCTAAATAACAAAAAATGAAAGAAGCTGAAATTCTGATGTCATCCAATATTCATCTATTGATTTCAAACCTAAATGGTCTTGTAATTCGAACAAGTTCACATTTTTCAAAATTCTTTTTTCATGGGTTTATGTACTGTACATACAAATGACTGACGATCTGATTTAATATTAAATTATAATTTGCACAGAATGCACAGAAATGCGGACAAATATAAACTCATATACAACTGCTTATTCGTTGAACTATAAAATCAGCCAATTGTGGGGTGGCAGAGCAATGAACAGTATAAAAACATCCTGTGAGCAGCAGGTCTGCAGAAGGAAATTCTTTGTTGATAAGAGAGGTCAGAGGAGAATGGCAAGACTGGTTTGAGCTGACAGAAAATCTATAGTAACTTATGGATCTTTGCGGCTAACCTGCCTTGTGTCACCAATTCAGGCTTGTGATGGTGAAATGGTACAGGGAATGTTTTCGTGGCACAACCCAATGACTTGTTAAAATGCTGTAGCATAAATTAAAATAAATGTATTATTGCTGACCATCTGCATCTCTTTATGGCCAAAATTTTTCCCATATCATAATGGCTACTTTTAGCATGATAATGGGATCACAATGCACAAGGCATCTCAAAATGACTCCATATACATGACAGTGAGCTCATTGTACTATAATGGTGCCCTCAGTCACCAGATATTTATTCATACTTTAATCAAGCATCTGCCATTCAAGTCAGGTAAATTAGTTTTTACTATAGAAATGATAAGTGCATTAATATAAACCTGTGGTTTGTAGCTGCACTACTATTAGAACGACTGCTATAGAAAATTAATCTATGAATCGTTTTTTTATCTATCGTTTTGACCTTGTGATCAGAATATAGAATTATAAGCTACATTAACTTTCTTAGCTAAAAGCCATGATTGAAACTAAAAAATGTTCTTAGTATCACGGTTTACATTCTTGCAGGGTGTTGCATCTAAGTAAGTGATGTGCAGGGCTATTTCTCAGTCTAGTGATTTTTACGTTATGGTGGCTGCTGCCATCAGTGCTCTTGCCTACATCATCTCTCTGTGCTCAGTGACATTACTCTCAGTCCTGTACTTTATCTGCTGAAGGACAGCTTCTGGAGTCCAGTAACATTCATTCTACCACAGCCTACTGTAAACATGTCGAGCTGCTTGACTGAGTTTGTTCTGGTGGCATGGTGAGAAATGGATTTTGCCAAGAGATTATTTCACGAGTGAGCAGTTTATATTCAATGTCATTTGAAGCCACTGTGACAGGGAGGTTTCTTTTAAAACACACACACACGCACACACACGTGCACACACACGTGCACACACACACACACACACACACACACACACACACACACACACACACACACACACACACACACACACACACACACACAGCTTTTCAGAGTTTTGTTTAGTAAGAGGAAAATACTTCAGCAATTTAAGATTGGCTTGGGCCACTATAAAATTTCCATGTTATAATAATTGCCTAATGGGATAACATCTGAAACTCTCTCTCTCTCTCATAATGAGGTCATCTAAATGCGATTTTAGTCCAAATATTCCACTGTATTAATTCTTGTTAGCTTAAGGTCTTTAGCTAAACTGCATTCTATGATGGCGCTTGAGTTAACTGACATGATGGGTGCGAGGCATTTAAACAGAACTTTTGAATTCTGAACATGGTAAGGTTAGAGCATGCCGTTGGTTATCATGTTTTTGCTACACCACTAAGAGCTAATAGATAGTAGAGTCTAATAATTTAGCCTGTATGTCTTTTCTACAAATAAAACAAACAAAAACTGTCAGGAATGTCAACAGTTTTCTCAGAGGTGTTTGTAAATGACTAATAAAAGATGTGTTAAGACTGAATTTACACAGTAGGCATTGAACATTCACAAAATTTAGATAGGTTTATTGAAAACACTGTTACATCACTGTAAAGTATATAATAATTTCAGATTTTGTTCTCATGTGGTATGTTGTCATTTGCAGCACCATAACACAATCACACACACCCTGGCTTCATTCACCCCTGAGGGTTCATAGGTGCCATATTGAGAATCATGGCTTTGAAGAACCAACAATTTTCTGGATGATTTTGATGCCCCCCCCCTTCTGATACACTGTGGTTCAAGGCTTAATCTAAATTTAAATCATTTTAAATCTCGTTCACTTCAAATAAAAATCTTTCACTTTAAATCTCCTTATCATGTGTCAAAGCACATCAAATTACTAAAATACTGAAATGTCCAGAGTTCTGTCTCCTTATTATTATATATTATAAATTACTGAAATATTGGAATGTCCAGAGTTCTGTCTCCTTATTATTTTAGCATAAATACCTCTGTATTTGGAAGATACAAGAACATTTTAAATTTAAATAAAACATTTCAGTCAATATTTCAATATTAGCCGAAATTACTTTTGCTTTTATGTGTCAGATTATACTAATCACTCATGGCTGACTTATATACAGTAAATCACACAGTAAGCATTTTATTTCATTTAAATTTTCATTTTCTGCTTTGCCCCAAATGGTATGGTGTCTGAAACACTCTTCTTTATTTTAAGCTGATGCAAATTGCACTTGTTTTCATCAAATAATTTCTGTCATTTTCAAACCCTAATATACTCTTTTTCAGTCAGTTTTTAGTAAATGATCTTGAAGAGTTCACACGTAAATCTTTATTCATTTAAATATTAATAAAAACAACCACAGTGCTGTTGAATATTAATTTTTGACGGTCAGAAGGTGTTGATTAATTGTCCATAACAACAGCTCTGATGGCATTGCAGTTGCAAGTCCCAAGTTTACATTGCAAATATAAACAAATGAAAATAATTATTTAGTGAAGATGTTAATTTAATTATGGTTTATTTATTTATATAATCTACAGTATCAGTACTTTGAAACAGTAAGAGGATGTAGCTGTAATTATAAAGTTTTCCAACAAAGAAAAGATTTCAAGACAGATTTTTATGAGTAAACTGATTTTTTTGTTTGTTTTATTAGATATGTGATAGAGAAAATCAGAGCCTGGTAAAGGATTGTAAGCTGCATAACCTATTTATCAGTTATTCAACAACAACAATAATGCAGTTATTAATGGTAAAGTATGTCATTTTGTTATATATAAAAAACTTGGCACAAATTGTTGACAGAATATTATAATATAAGAAAAACACATTTAGGATGTGGTGATATTAGAAAGTATTCAAAAGTAACTATATCTCGTCTTTACGTTGGATTGACATGATTTTATGTTATTTTTTTTAAAACAGTTCTTCCCCAACGGTATAATTACTTACTTATGAAAATGGATGTGGGTAGCTATACAGTGCAAAACTAAAAACTAAAAAGGACTAGCCATGTATTTTCACTGTATTATCTACAAGCTGTAAAAAAATAAGCAGAACATCATGACCTTGCATTTCATGATTTTAATTCATACCTTAACAAAGAAGAAAGAAGCCAAGTTAAGCATTGTGCTACAATGTAAGCCAGGCTTGTAGGGTTTGCTCAACCTGGTGCTGTTGTAATGTTGCAGTTCAAGTTATAACTCACAAAGGGTGTTACGGCTTCTTTTTATACGTCTAGGGTTGAAGCTGTAACATTCATACTGTGATCCATTCTGTAAATAGGCCAGGGAAAAGGACACGTAAACCAAGTATAATATAAAAGGATTTATTCAAACAAGGAGGAACAGGAGGGAATGGCAAAGTATATACAATATTTACACTAATCAAAAACCAAGCATAATAAATAATCCCACAGGAGAGAGAGGCGGAGAGTGGCGCTAAAGAAAAGACCACAACAAAACCAACCCAACTACCTCAGTAATAAACCACTAACCTAACACTAAACCAAAATTCTTCCGGCGCCTCTACACGCCCTAGCTTACCTACTCTAAACTAACAAAAATACAGAAGTAGCGCACACTCCTAGCTAGTGTCTCTATACATAGTATCATCTACGTGTTGCAAGATGTAATCACGTGACATACTACCTGCCCAACACTCCTGCGGAAAACAAGGGTTGTTGTCAGAATATAACCACTCAAAAACAAACAAGATAACATTCAACGAATCAACAATTGTTGTACAAACCCAAGTCAAAAGGAGAAAATACAATAAACAATCAATGCTTCAAACACAACAATGCGAAAACAAATGGTGCTCATGGTGCTCTCTCCAACGTTCCTGCAGTCCTCTTTTTAAACCCCAACAGTTGACCGGATTGGCCACAGGTGCAGTCAGGTCACACACGTTGATTATCTCCCTAGACAATAGCAGTCCAAACAGGGCGGAACCTTGAGAAATTGACAGGAAGGTGAACCAATAGAGAGAGACAAACACCCACACCCACGAACATCCAAAGGGACGTAACAAAGGGTTATGAAAGATATAAAAAGGTGCCTTTGCCTGAGCTTCACATGATATACAGATTTTTGGCAAAGTACCATAAAAGATGTCAAAAGATCACAACTGTCCTAAAATGGATCCGTAACAATGTCCTTTAATGGACTAATTTATTTCAAGACAGGCTGGAACAATATGACAAACCATGAATGTCACTGGAACGCCAGTGAGGGCTGGCAGTTACTTGACAGGGTGATGATAATTTTAACATACCACAATTCATCTTTTCACCATTATAATTTGTCCATTTATAAACCTTATTTGTCCCAATGTCATCCCTTCCCATCCTCAGTCATTGTTATTTTCTTTTTTTTTTTTTCATTCTTTCTGTACACTCAGCATTTTGTCATACTCAGTATGTAGCACACTTCAAGAGAGAGTTTTGCATGACAAACTGCATTCGTTCATGAATTTTCATGAGAGTGAAGAATGAGAACATGATGAGGACATGTTATATGTTTATAGCTGCTACATAACATGAATAATAACAGAAACTATAGTTTATAAAATAAAATAGCTAAGTAAAATTGTCATTTTTAGTAAATTCTAAAAAAATAATTACAAAAACTGCATGCTGTTATAAGAACGTATTCTTCATCAGACAGTTTTAATGTTGATTATTTTCTTATAGCAGAAACAGTGGTTAATTGCTTACTTCTTTTTATTGTTATGTTCCTTGCCTATACCATGTCTGTAAATGCTGATACCAGGACACATTTTAAGTATCTGTCACAAGTAGTCTAATTAATCAGTGTTGGAAGTGCACAATAACCCTTTAATAGTTAAAGTGTGTGTATGGTTAGAGTGTGCAATTTGTGCCATTGCAAGTATAAAGGAGTGGCACAATTGTGTTTTACTGAAATAATGGCACAGAGAGAACCAATACATCAAATCAAAAGTTTCTAGCAGTCTGTTAAGATGAAAGGGTTTGGATTATTTTCCAGATCAAAGGCACGTCCTTTCATTTAAAAAGCATACTTTTTGCCCCATAAATAGGAACTCAGACACTGCTGTGATACTACAAGGAAAATATTACACTTTTTTTTTCTTGCTAACAATTCAGTTACAGCCGCATGCCTATTGTTCTGCTTTATGGTGAAGCTGGAGATTTACTGCTGATACGGAATGAGGGAAGAGTGTGAGATGTCAATATAGAGTGATGAAATCCATCTCTTGAACACACCAAGATAAACATCAGCATGCCGTCTAATCTCGGATTCAGCGTCCAGGCACGAAATAGCTCCACTACTCAATATTCTTTTCAGAAAATTGAGTGTAGCAGAGAAAAGCGGTGTGTCTCAGGGGCAGATTGTTAGTTTTTGAGTGTATCATTCCTGTGAGCCACATCTATTTCTGTTCCTTCCAAAATCTCACCATGATCAATGATGACAGTTGCAAAATTTGAGGGGAAAATCAGCAAAAATCTTGTCAGCTCGCCTCTCAAACCTACAGAGGCAATACCGGCAATACTACCACCGAAAGGAAAGAAAATACATATCAATTTCTTTTCCATTGGGAAGTTGTTTGTCTTTATTTAAGGCTGCTTTTCAGATTGGGCTCATTATTACAAAGCTGCAATAGCAAAGCTTTCTGTGTTTCTCCTCTAATGGCAAACTTGTTTTGGAGAATATAATATTTTAGTATCAAAAAATGGAGTGTAACATAAGCCTGTAAATCAAGTTTCAGCACTGTTTCTAAAATAAAGATATTTTTCCTTTCACTTGCAAAGTTGTAGCTTCATACAAATGATAAGTGTCAGGTATAAAATTAATTCTTTGATACAGTTTAATGTAAGTTTAATTTAGCAACTGAGGTTTAAAGGCTTTGTAGGCATCGTCATACATAAACAATATTTATTTGTACAATGTGGACATGATTAAACACTTTAAATAGATCAAAACATTAGATAAACATAGACATTTCCCACAGACAAAGATATTTTACACCCTTCACATCAGAATGAACAATTTATGAGTGCTCATAAAGATAGCAAAGTTAAAAATAATAAATAAAATCAAAATCTCAGAAATCAACAGTTAAACAATACAAAAAGGTAAGAACACATATGATATCAATACAGAAAAATATCCTAACTAGCACAGATGATGAGCAAACTGAAAGACTTTGCATTGCATTAAAAGTCCTAAGGTCCATGCAATTTATTTAAATAGATGAAGGGGTTTATAACTCAGATGTTTTTGCCTTCTGGACATCTTCTCAGAGCAGATTTTGGGTCTGATTCCCCACCCACCCCCACACCACAAAGGCAATGCATGATTGACCCTGCCGCAAGGTTAAAAAAAGTGGGATTCATTTTCTTCAGTGAAGTACCAGGAGGCATTTTTTCTACCATAACCAGGAGGCTACCTTTACTAGGTGGCTTTGATCCATCGCAACCCCTTTTTAAGATATAATATAGCCTAAGACCTGTTAAGTTTGCTATTTCGAAAACAGAATGTACCGCTATGTAG
This sequence comes from Silurus lanzhouensis, assembly GCA_039877035.1. Taxonomy (NCBI): domain Eukaryota; kingdom Metazoa; phylum Chordata; class Actinopteri; order Siluriformes; family Siluridae; genus Silurus; species Silurus lanzhouensis. The sequence continues at coordinate 8,086,216 of JBCEWE010000458.1, read as the reverse complement.
GTGTAGGGACCTTTAAAAATGTGCTTTGTTTTCAATGTTGTACAATGTCAATTCATTTATTTTATTTATATTTCAAAATGTAATATTACATAAAGCATTGTTTTATTGTTTAGATATGGGTTTGTTTTATATCCAGTGAATTAATCTGTTAAATGTAAGTGTATTATTGTTGGCCAATGACTGTTGAGTTAAAGGTTAAAGGTCATCTAATGATGAGAGTTACAATGCGGGAGGAGAAACGCACATGGCGAGAAGAGACTGCGTGCAGGCTGTGCGTGCTAAAGAAAACAGAGGTTAACAGTTTCGAGACTGAGTATATTTGTAGAAATATTAAGGCACACAGTATAACGAAACTGTATTAGTTTTATCTTATTTGATTTTCTCAAAGTAAAACAACGTGTGTGAACAGTGACTGCAGACGGGATCTAGTTGGATCTGGGACTTTGTTTGCGACTGGACGTGTTGTGTTGTTGCTGCTGTAAAGATTGCATGTTTACACTGTGCTTGGATCGGCCTGACTCTTCACGCAGAGGAATTGATCACTATGGTAACTGGGAGTTAACGCTGTTCGCGGTTCATCTTGTTTTCCTCGGATGGATGTAAGTGAATCTATTTTCCAAGTTTGTGCTTAAGAGGATTTGTCATTAACTCTTCACACTGCGAATGTGCACCAACTGGTTAAAAAGAGGGTTACATAGGTTATGAACAATAGTTCAAGAATTCCCATAGCACATTTCTGATAATTCTCTGGAACAATGATGGATCATTTGAGTCCACAGGGCATCCTTATAGTGTCCTTTGTTGTTCTCAAAAGCAGTTGTGCCACTCATATCAGAAAGAAACAATTAAATCAATTATTTTTTTTATATTTATTTAAGTATAAGTAGTTCTTTAGGTCTTCATATTTACATAACATTTACAAAGACTGCATTGATTGTTTTTGGGTGACATACAAAAAACAAGACCAAATGAGCTGTGCCTAATCCAGGTAAATTAGAGATGGACAGTAGGAGGAATACAGGGACCTCATAAATATGTTTGTGGCATGGTGCCAGAAAAGCCATGTGCTCCTAAATTTGAAAAAAAGCTCAACAAACTGAGCTGGCTGTGTCAGGGGTTGCTCACTAGAGAGTTCTGAGGTGGTTGTAGAAAAGACATGGAAAAACACACAGAAAATAACTCACAGCCATCTGATCCATGACCTACTGATGAAACAGATAGCACACCTTTAGCAGAAGTTAAATAGAAAAGGGCAGTACATGAGGTTGTTTGTACCACCAGCGTTTAAACTGTACAAAAGCTCCAGTGAACCACAGTGAAAGCCCAGCACAGTTATCCACAAATGGCAAACCTTCCCAGGAGTGGCCGGCCGACCAAAATGACCCCAAGAGCACAGCGACGACTCATCCAAGAGGTCACCAAAGCTCCCACAACAACATCCAAGTGCAGGCCTCACTTAAGGTCAGTGTTTATGACTCCACCATAAAAAAGAGACTGGGCAAAAATGGTCTGCATGGAGTTCCATGATGAAAACCACTGCTGAGCAAAAAGAACATACCGGCTCATTTCAGTTTTGAAAGAAAACATCTTTATGATCCCCAAGAATTTTGGGAAAATACTCTTTGGACTGACGAGAAAAAATTTTACTTTTTGGATGGTGTGTGTCCAATTACATCTGGCGTAAAATTAACACCGCATTTCAGAAAAACAACATCATACAAACAGTAAAATATGGTGGTGGTAGTGTGATGGTCTGGGGCTGTTCTGCTGCTTCAGGACCTGAAATAAATGGAACCATGAATTCTGCTGTTTACCAAAAAATCCTGAAGGAGAATGTCTGGCTATCTGTTTATGACCTCAAGCTGAAGCAAACTTGGGTTGCCTTTCAGGACCTTAAGCTGCGTCTAACCGCTTTTGGAATGCGCCTGAGTGTTCACGCTCTGAAAAAATGTGTGTAATCAGTCAAAATGTGGATGCTGGCCGTCACCGGCATGAAGCGCTCTGTGTGCATGTGTTGAATTGTCTGTCAATTGTTCGTCAGAAAATAATAAAAAAATAAAAAATAAAAAAAAACAATATATATATATGCATATTATATATATATATATATATATATATATATATATATATATATATATATATATATATATATATATATATTCCTGGGAGTGGAGCACGCTAATGCATGTCAATGCCATCACTCCGCTCCTGAGCGGCACTCTCCGAGGAGAGAGCTCGCGCTCTCGCGGTTCTGCCCCCGCTCTCACTGAGGCAGAGTGGTGTGGCAGTTTCCCGGGCTTGCAAATGGACCTCGCAGAGGGCTTCAAGGCAGGCTTGTCCCTTTCTCCAAACTCACCTGCTTGGTCCACAGCTTTTGGCAGTTTCTTCCCCCTGCGACAAGATAATTAGCTCCGCCTCTCTTCCTCTGAGGAGGAGGGGCGGCGTGCTTTGCAAGCTAGGCTTGAGGAGCTATAGAGTTGGGGGCGGAGCTAGATCGGTTCCTGAGAGATCTGACTGTGCACACTTTCTGTGCATGATCTGTGCATATTGCGCCGCGTTCATTGTGCTGCGCACATTCTGCTCGCATTTTTATGCGATCGCTCCACTCCCAGAGACCATTCCTCCAGGTAAAAAAAATAAATAAAAAAAATAATAATGATAAAAAATAAGCCAGTAAGCATTTTCGGGGGGTTGTGATCTGCGCCATAACCAAGCTACATAACTTGGCTGGCTCATGAGCTGAAAGTCCCTCCGTTCAGTAAGCTGGACGACCGTTCTCTGACACCAGGTCGCAACCTCCATGTCGGGGTCTTCCGTTCTTTCCAGACCTGCACACTGAGGTGTCAGCCCCTTCTACGTTGTATTTACACATCATGTACACAAGTACATGGGTATGGAGCGATGCTGCGGGTTGAAGAGATGCTTGCGAGCTATCTCTCTCCCAGGATCGCCTCCTCCCTCAAGACCCCGACATTACCTACGAAAACAAAAATATGTTGTGCTCGGCAGGTCTTATGGGAAAGGCCCAATCTACTTTGGCACATCAATTGCCTAAAGATGCTGGCCGTGCTTCTAGCGTTGAAGCATTTTCTCTCAGACCTCAGAGATCACCATGTATGGGCAACACCTCAGCGGTTGCTTACATCAACCATCAAGGAGGTCTACGCTCACACCCCCTGTACAGGCTGGCGCACCAGATCCTCCTGTGGGCCCATGGGAAGCTCCTCTCAGTTAAAAGCTCACATCAAATCAAATCAAATCAAATTTTATTTGTCACATACACATACATACAGGGTACGACATGCAGTGAAATGCTTTTGACGACGGTCCGGCATGAGGGAATAAAATAGGGTAAAAAAGGAGAATAAAAATATAAATATAATAACAAAATTTAAAGAAAAATATAATAAGAAAAGAAGGCAGAATCCTGGGTCGGTTAAATGAAGCAGCAAACACCTTGTTGAGACAGGGGTTGAAACCCAGGGAATAGCAGCTCCACCCTCTTGTGGTGGACCAGATTTGGGAGAGAATCGGCAAAGCTTAAAGGGATCTGTCCGCGAAGTTCTGGAGAGAGTTCGCCAGGACAGAGTTTGCTCCTCCAGGTGGCTGCCTGGTTGGCTCAGTGCTGGATTTTCTCCAAGGACAGTTCGCGAAAGGGTTGTCTGAAAGGGCTCTGTCCACCCTGAAAGTCTACGCATCCACCATTTCGTGGGTCAGTCTCTGGGCAGAGATCCTCTTGTGATGCGTTTTGTTCCTGGCACCTGAAAGCTGAGGCTGCCAGTGCGACTTAGAGTGCCTAGATGGGGCCTGGCTGTCATTTTGGGGGGCTTCCTCTGAGCCCCCCTTCAAACCTCTGGCCGAGGCATCTTGGAAGCATCTTTTTATCAAGACTGCGTTCTTGTTGGCCATTTGCTCTCTTAAGAGAGTGGGAGATCTACAGGCCCTTTCTGTGGCGCCCTCCTTCCTGGAGTTTACTCCAGGTATGGCCAGTGCCGGTATGCACTGGACACCTAAGTTCATAGGACAGGTCCCTCTAGACAATCTGACCAACTGCTCATCGGCTACGGCCCTCCGAGAAGAGGCCTCCCTATAATAAGCAGATCCTTAGCAGATGGATCATTGATGCCATCGCATTATCATACGAGTTCTCTGGTCTCACCGCTCCATTTGGGTTCAGAGCTCACTTCACCCAGAGTGTGGCTGCCTCAAAAGCTTAGTCCTCTGGAGTACCCCTCTAAGACACTTGCAACACTGAAAGCTGGTCCACCCTGCTGACCTTCGTCTGGTTCTACATCCTGGACCGCAGTGCCACTCCTGGCCAGTCTGGCGTGATTGGACACTCGTTCCCAAAGCGTTTTGACATAGCTCGAGTTCCTGAAAGGGAACGTATCTAGGTTACGTGTGTAACCCTAGTTTTCTGAGGGAACGAGACAATGCGTCTCTAAGCCACATTGCCGGCGTCCCTGCAGCGCTTCCTTCTTATTACAGAAGCTGGCGATTGTCTCACTCCATGTCCACTTTATACTTTCTGGTCATGACCTCACCCCACCGGTGAAGGCCAGCGTCCAATTTTTGACTGATTACACACATTATTTCAGAGCATGAACACTCTGCGTGTTCCCAAAGTGTATAGACGCAGCGTCTCCTTCCCTCAGGGAACTAGGGTTACATACATAACCTAGAGATGTTCTGCAGCAGGACAATGATTCAAAACACACCAGCAAGTCCACCTCTGAATGGCTGAGAAAAACCAAAATAAAGACTTTGGAGTGGCCTAGTCAAAGTCCTGATCTGAATCCTATTGAGATGCTGTGGCATGACTGTAAAAACGCGGTTCATGCTTGAAAACCCTCCAATGTGGCTGAATTACGACAATTCTGTGTAGATGAGTGGACCAAAATTCCTCCACAGCACTGTAACAGACTTACTGCTATTTATCACAAACGCTTGATTGCAGTTGTTGCTGCTAAGGGTGGCCCAACCAGTTATCAGGTTTAGGGGGCACTTTTTCACACAGGGCCATGTAGTTTTGGATTTTGTTTTCCCTCGATAAAAACCTTCATTTAAAAACTGCATGTTGTGTTCACTTGTGTTATCTTTTACTAAGTTTACTAATATTTAAATTAGTTTGATGATCTTAAACATTAAAGTGTGACAAACATGCAAAAAAATAAGAAACAGTTTTTCACACAAGCCAACATTATGTGTTCTAATATAGTGTTGGAAAGTGTGAAGGCCACGGAAGTGTGAAGGCGTTTGATTTACATAATTTTAATTGCCTTCATATTATTTAGCAAGCACTCTAATCAAGTGGATGGGGCAGAGTAAGTGACCACCAGTTATCACAGATTAAAGGTGATTTTTGAGTAACTCTTTGATTTTAATTTACTCTAATGATGAGCCAAATAATGCAGTATGGGGTTCTATTTACTTTCATTTATACGTTTGTTAACATATCACATTAGTTTGGTGTTTTGGTCTAAGTAAAATGCACAGCAGATCTGTACTGATAATAATAATAATAAATGTGAAGGTGAGTGTACATGTGCAGACTACAGATGTCCAATAATATCCACAGAGTTTCTACCGCATCAAAAGTTAATCATTTTTATGATGCAATGCTCATTGTAGAAACATTTTTCGTCCTCCCTCCCTCATTGATTTAGGAATTTTTTATTTATTTTTTTATTGTGTTTCTTTTTTCTTCAAATGCGCTCTGGTGTGTATTTGAGATCATCATTCGCAGTCATCCTCTTTTCTCCAATGACACCAATCAGCCTCGGGTCGTGGTGAGAGTATCTTCAGCTGCCTGAGATGACACGTTTCCTCTCACGTTGATTGCTGTCATTTCAAACTGACATAATAAAAGCTGCGCATCTTCTTGTGCTGTCATCATATCTGAGTCATGATGTCAGCCTGTCCTTTTTATGCTATAGGTACCAGATACGATAATGATAAAATGAATGATTAGAGTATATAATATACACAGTTCGTTTTCCACTTAAGTCTGGCTGGTAAACTTATAACTTTGATAATGTAGATGGAGTGTTCTAGAAGTGAAGACAATTTTAGAGCATGCTTGTTTTCTATTTATTTAATGAATGAGATTGCTTTGAATTTGACGTCACATCCATCACGGCTATGACTCAGATGTTTTAGGTCAGTGCTTCATGAATGGTCCTTTCATGAAGCAAAAGTAACAAAGGAAATGAGAACAAAGAAGAAAAGAATAAAGGTGAATTTTGTTGAATTTTTTGTTTTTGAAGATAAAGCAGTTACATGTTCATCACACAGAGACACTACAAAAATGAGGTGATCTTATGGTCAGAGAGTGTTACTGGAGGGTCCAGCAACATTTTCACAAAGTATTTATTGATAAACACACACTGTTTTTGGGCTGCAAAACTCCAACACACAAAAAGGTTTTCACAGATGCAGAAATACACATTGACAAAGTGTCCAGAGACCATTGTTTTTCAATGAGAGCTGGCAACTTACTGAATTGAGCAACAGCAACAGCAACCATTGAATTGTTAGATGTTAATGTGTTTAGTGATTTTTTTTCCAGTAAAGTTTAATTCATGCAAATATGGAATGACTTGGTGTCAACTACTAGTGGAATTAAATATACAGAAGAGCACACATGATCTGTCTCCTGATTTATTGTTAGAAGTGGAATGCTAGTTGCCACCCACTGACAAAAGTTACCATGGCAACCAGTAGTAGAAATGCCTACTGCCTAATGTCATAATACAAAGACTGGCAACTTGAATCAATAAAATTGCTCTATGTGTGAATGAAGCTTAGCAAAGCACTGCGACTGGAGTCTTCATCAAATCTCCTAATGTTGAAGTTTGTATCAAGAAACATGTGCTTGCTTATAGTTGGATTATATGGAGCATTTTCGATCAACATCATTTAAAAAAGCAGCCTCTAGCTGGTATAATAAAAAACAATATATACCACAATTCTGTTTAATTCTTAAATCCTATTGGTCAAAAGACTTTTTGCTTTTCTTTTGGCAATATGACAAGTTTCATCAATTCAAATGACAGAGAAATAAAAGAGAGGCTTGTGAGGGAAAAACTGTTTAAAGCTGCTATAATGTAAATGATAAAAGGAATTTATCTTGCAGATATTTCATAACATATACTGTACTGTGCATGTTTTAGAAAAATAATGTGTGTAAAGGAAGAATGATTTTATTTTTTATCAATTCACAAACTGGAAAGGAAATGAACAGAACAGAACAGATCAGAAAGCCAGATCAAATGAATATTTGGTATGACCACACTTTTTCTGCAAAGCAGCATAACTTCTATTTATACTATATACTATAGTGTGTATATATATATATATATATATATATATATATATATATATATATATATATATATATATATATATATATATATATATATACATATATATATATATATATATATATATATATATATATATATATACACAGTGAGGAAAATAAGTATTTAAACACCCTGCTATTTTGCAAGTTCTTCCACTTAGAAATCATGGAAGGGTCTGAAATTTTCATCGTAGGTGCATGTCCACTGTGAGAGACATAATCTAAAAAAAAAAATCTAGAAATCAAAATATATGATTTTTAAACTATTTATTTGTATGATACAGCTGCAAATAAGTATTTGAACACCTGTCTATCAGCTAGAATTCTGACCCTCAAAGACCTGTTAGTCTGCCTTTAAAATGTCCACCTCCATTACATTTATTATCCTAAATTAGATGCACCTGTTTGAGGTCGTTAGCTGCATAAAGACACCTGTCCACCCCATACAATCAGTAAGAATCCAACTACTAACATGGCCAAGACCAAAGAGCTGTCCAAAGACACTAGAGACAAAATTAAACACCTCCACAAGGCTGGAAAGGGCTACGGGGAAATTGCCAAGCAGCTTGGTGAAAAAAGGTCCACTGTTAGAGCAATCATTAGAAAATGGAAGAAGCTAAACATGACTGTCAATCTCCCTCGGACTGGGGCTCCATGCAAGATCTCACCTCGTGGGGTCTCAATAATTCTAAGGAAGGTGAGAAATCAGCCCAGAACTACACGGGAGGAGCTGATCAATGACCTGAAAAGAGCTGGGACCACCGTTTCCAAGGTTACTGTTGGTAATACACTAAGACGTCATGGTTTGAAATCATGCATGGCACAGAAGTTTCCCCTGCTTAAACCAGCACATGTCCAGGCATGTCTTAAGTTTGCCAATGACCATTTGGATGATCCAGAGGAGTCATTGGCGAAAGTCATGTGGTCAGATGAGACCAAAATAGAACTTTTGGGTCATAATTCCACTAAACGTGTTTGGAGGAAGAAGAATGATGAGTACCATCCCAAGAACACCATCCCTACTGTGAAGCATGGGGGTGGTAGCATCAGGGGGACTGCACTGTATTAAGGAGAGGATGACCGGGGCCATGTATTGCGAGATTTTGGGGAACAACCTCCTTCCATCAGTTAGAGCATTGAAGATGGGTCGAGGCTGGGTCTTCCAACATGACAATGACCTGAAGCACACAGCCAGGATAACCAAGGAGTGGCTCTGTAAGAAGCATATCAAGGTTCTGGTGTGGCCTAGCCAGTCTCCAGACCTAAACCCAATATAGAATCTTTGGAGGGAGCTCAAACTCCGTGTTTCTCAGCGACAGGCCAGAAACCTGACTGATCTAGAGAAGATCTGTATGGAGGAGTGGGCCAAAATCCCTCCTGCAGTGTGTGCAAACCTGGTGAAAAACTACAGGAAACATTTGAGCTCTGTAATTGCAAACAAAGGCTATTGTACCAAATATTAACATTGACTTTCTCAGGTGTTCAAATACTTATTTGCAGCTGTATCATACAAATAAATAGTTAAAAAATCATACATTGTGATTTCTGGATTTTTTTTTTAGATTATGTCTCTCACAGTGGACATGCACCTACGATGACAATTTCAGACCCCTCCATGATTTCTAAGTGGGAGAACTTGCAAAATAGCAGGGTGTTCAAATACTTATTTCCCTCACTGTATATATATATATATATATATATATATATATATATATATATATATATATATATATATATATATATATATACACACTATTGCACTGTTTTTGCAGGTAAGTTCCAAACATATTGGAGAACAGATCACATATCTTCTGTGCATGTAGGCTGCCTCAAATCCTTGTCTTTAAATGTATTCGCAGACAGACTTGATAAACTTTTATGTAATTTTTTTTATGACATTGGCTCTATGTTTTATCATTGTCCTGCTGCAGAATACATTTTTAACCAATCAGGTTCCTCTCGGATGGCTTTACATAATAATCTGCCTATATTTCTCAGCACTGAGGACACCATTAATTCTAACAAAATGTCCAACTCTATTTGCAGAATATAGATGTTTTGGCTCATCAGTCCACAACCACTGCTGCCATTTTTTTGCACCCCAGTTTCTATGTTTTCATGCATACTTAAGTCATATAGCCTTATTTCCAAGTCAGAGCTATTGCAATTTTTCCATTGAGACCTCTTCTGGCCAAAGGTCTCAAGACAGTAAATAGGTCTACCTGGGACCCACTGGTTTCTGCCTGTTATGTGCTGATGGCACTGATCTTCTGATGTTAAAGGGAAGTAAGCATGATGTGAATTTCATCCACTGCATTATGTTTCATTGACTGACCACTGCATCGTCAACATCGCCATTTTTTTTCTGTTCACCTAATGACTGTTTTTAGACTTTCATATAAAAGTGATAGTCTTCAGCACCTGCTTGGTATAATTGTGTGATCATACACCTGACTCTGGTCCTACAAAATCCCAGACTTTGTGCAAGTGTATAAAAATGTGTAAATGCAAGAATAGAAAGCCAAAGGGTTTGATTTGATTTATATTTATTTTCTGTTCATTCGTGTTTTTATTTTGTTTATTTGTTAAAAATAAGTTTACACTGTCATTTTTGGAAGCATTCTGACTTCACACAACTTTTGTAGATTACTATGTATACATTTAACTTTAAATTGTTAAAGTTCATGACAAACAAATTCATTCACACTTACCTGCCCAATCTGGTATTTATTAATGTAAACACCTGTGAAGATACTTGCCTTTTGCTTACTATTTTGTTAAGATCTGCTCACACTTTGAAGTGAGGATAAGGCAGTGAATACGGCAGTTTACTGAATATGTTGTATTTTGAGTTTTGTTTTTGTCTCAGTTTGTTTTTGAGAAAGCCAGTGACCACATCACTAAGTAGAGCTGAGGAGTCAATATGACAGTCCCCAGAGGGGGGAAGCAGTCTGTTCAAATCAATCTAAATGAATGTGAATACAGCAGTAGTGTCTGGTTTCCTGACTGTAAAACAATTCACAATTATTAACAGTCTTCACATAAAAAAAACAATGAATAAATAAATATATAAAATCAATAAGACAGTATATGTGGTGCTTCACTAAAGTCGTGCTGCAAAGCTGAAAGCAAACAATTTTATCTGATGTCTTTATATGCTGTAGAATTTCAATTACATTTTCACAAGAACTAAGATGCTCAAACCTGTTCTATCATGGCAATTCCCCTGTGTACGAAGCAAGGTCCATAAAGACCTAATATGCCAATGTTGGAATGGAAGAACTGTACAGCGCCTGGCCTCAACCCCACTGAACAGCATTGGGATTAATTGAAATGCCGACTGTGCACAATTCCTTTTTGCCCAACGTTTATGCCTGACTTTATTAACGCTCACTGAGCACAAATCCCCACAACCACGAATCTACTGACAGGCTTTCCCAGAAGAGTGGCATTTAATTTAATGCAACCCCATTTCCAAAAAAAGTTAAGACACTGTAAAATGTAAATAAAAACAGAATGCAATGATTTGTAACTCATAAACCCATATTATATTCTCAATAGAACAAAGAAAACATCAAATGTTTATACTGCAGAAATGTAGTATCATTAGCACTTTAAATAATGAAAAAACTGTACTTTTAAATTTGATGGCTGCAACCTATTTCCAAGAATTTGGGATGGAGGCAACAAAAGGCTGATAAGTGTAAATAAATGTTAACATTTTGCAACTAATTAGGTGAATTGGCAACAGGTCAGTTAATAAAAAAAAAACAAAATAGTATAGTATTAAATATAAAATAGTATTAAATATAAAAAAGAATATATATATATATATATATATATATATATATATATATATATATATATATATATATATATATATATATAAGATTGATCATAAGAATAATATCTTAGAGACTTAGAGTCTTTAAAAAGTAAAGAAGTTCACCAATCTGAGAAAAACTCTTTGTAGAACAATTTGAGAATATTGTTCCTCAACATAAAATTGAAAAGACTTTGAATATCTTATCTCCTAGAGTACATAGTATCTTATAAAGATTCAGAGAATCTGAAGAAAAAACTTTATGCAAGGGGCAAGAATGAACATCAACACTGTATGCCTATGCTTTTTTGGACCCTCAAATGTCTTTCTTTTCTAATGAAAATCACTGCACGGTCTCAGAAGCATCAACAAAAATCAATGTCTGTGAACACAGTTCAACATTTCATCCACAAATGAGGTTAAAGCTCTATCATGCAAAGAAGAAGCCATATGTAAACAGGATTCAGAAAGGCCATTATCTGTGCCAAATCATCTCTTTTGGCACATCTCTAGGCATATCTGAGCCAAAGCATGTTTAAAATGAGGTCAAGAGGAAAACTGTTCTTTGGTCAGGTGAATAAAAATGTAAAAATCTTTTTTTGGAAACTATGAACGCTGCATCCTCTGGACTAAAGAGGAGAGGGAGTATCCGGCTTACCTTCAGCACTTAGTTCAAAATCCTGCATCTCTTATTGTAAGAGGGTTCATTAGTGCCTATGAAATGGGCAGCTTGCACATCTTAAAAGGCACTATCAATGCTGTTTAAGGCACCATCGATGCTTAAAGCAACATATGTTCCATCCAAACATTGTCTTTATCAGGGAAGCGATTTTTCAGCAAGACAATGCTAAACCACATACTGCATTAATTTCAGCAGCATCAATTTTGCTATTTAGTGTCATGGTGCTGAACTTTTCTGCCTGCAGTCCAGATTTTTCACAAATTAAAAACTTGGCACACCATGAAATTAAAAATATGACAAATAAGAACCATGGCGGTTGAGCAGCTAAAACCCTGTATTAGACAAATAGGACAACATTCCAATTGTTGTAGCCAATAAAAAAAATAATAAATCTCTTTTAAAATGGTATATTTCCTCAATACAAACATGTGTTGTCTGTGGTCTATTCTGAATGCAATATGGAGGCCATGAGAATGAAGAAAATTATTAATTGTTGCACTGTATGATCTCAATAAATGTTTGCCTTTTTACTCTATTTTTGATGCTAACAACAGATCTGTAGTTTATTTGTACATAGCTGTGCCAAGTGCTTCATATAATTTTGTGCTATTCTTATATTGGTGGCTTTTAAGAGGCACATCAAAAGCAGTATTCACTCTCTGAGAAACAAAAATTCTCACATGGACAAAATTTTGTTGGTGTCTGTCTTTGGTTGCAATGGCATTAAAATCAGCTGCTAGCAAACATGTCACATAATACTCTCTAATACCACTGAGCCTAACAAGGTTCCTAAAGTTTTACCTTAAATCCGAGAATGTTATTCTTTTTTTACTATTTGTATTTATTTTTATCCTTGTATATCCTTCTTATCCTTGTGTTTGTGATGGTCAATATCCAGCTCTTTCATGTGTTAAATGCTTTCTGATTTTTCCACATTGTGATGGATTTTGAAGACAGTTTACATGTGTACAGTGTTTGTATGGCAAATCAGAATAATTGTGTATATTGTTTAGTTTGGACAGTCATGTTTGCCAATAATTCTGCTGCTGACTATAAATGCAAGGATGAAAACATATGCATTTTGCTTTTTTATGACACTTGGCAATACTGACAAAATTATTATCTGCCTGATAGACATTACTTTCCTAGCGAAAGAGAATTAATCCACAGTGACACATAAGTATAGGTCTCATGGTGAAGACAAGCATGAAAACAGGAATCAATCCTCAGTAAACAGCAGGGGTAAACAGAGACAGGGTTAAAGGCTGCAGGATTCATGCCAGCTTTTGAACATAATCAGTAAGCTCAGTGAAGCTTTAAGTGGAGGGAGAAAGTGGAATCAAACCTCCTACTGGCCCTTCATTCAACATTCAATATTATACTACACATCAACAATATGACTTTTTATTAGCTAAAGGTTTATTCGGAGGTTCAGAGGGTCTGTATATATATTTTCCTTGCTACTAAAATTAGGTTATGTTCCACCATGTTTTTGAAAAGATCCAACACAAATAGACATTTTTAAGGTGGTAAAAACTACAAAGTCTTGTCTGTCATCAGTGCCTGACTTCACTAATATTTTTGTGACTGAACAAGATCCAAAATCTAGTGTAAATACTTAGCTAAAAGAATTAAAGCTGTTATGGCAATAAAGGGGAGACCAATTTCGAAACAGGATGTTCAACAAACACTTATGGCCAGGTATTCATATCTTCTTCTCTTGTAATGTATTCTGTATACTCCTGTGCCATAAATAGGCTATGCACAAAATAAAACAATACTAAGCTTTTAATGGAATAACAATAATTATGTTAAATTAGTAGCAAGCCAATAATAGCATGCAATTGCATTTATTCAAATCCCAATATAAGTCTGATTTACCCCACCCATATTATTATTTTTTTGTACATTTGTTTGCTATTGTTTTTTTTAATCTTCAAGCAATATTACTCAACATTTAAGCAGGAGATTTTATTCTTGTTTTTATTGCTTTATATTCGGTACACTACTAGCTATTATAAACCATCGTCAGTGGTTCCTTCCAGTCAAAATACAGTAAATATATTTTCCCGGTTAATTAAAGAGACTGCATTAATTAGAGACACACATTTATTAAAATTAAGCCATGACCCTTACCTTAACCCAAACCGTTACTCTAACCCTAACCTATAACCATATATTTTTAGCCCTATTCTCTGATAAAAATGGGGAAAAAATTACCTTCGGTATTTCTGTCAGCATTACCTATGTCCTCTGCCTCTGTTGCTATGGAGCCAGACAGAGGCAGTCGTGCTGAGTGACACGAAAAAAAAAAGGAAATTCATGTCCATGAAGATGAATCAATGGATTGAAGTTCGTGACTATATCACAAAATGCCGTGAGGCTGTTTGCATCACAGACCTTGGTAATATATGGAAAAAGTATATACTGTATGTATATACAGTGGAACCCGGTTATGTCAATGTCCTAGGGGGGTCGCCAAAAAGCATCGAGGTAACCAATGATCGAGATAAACGAAAATCAAAATGCCGGCAATATATTAACGTGCTAGAAATTTCTTTATGTACATGATGTGCGTTATTAAATGAGAATGTGCATGCACGTGTTTTTGAAGGTATTTTTTTAACACAACAGCGTTGCCGCGATTTGTTTGATGAAGGCATGTTATAAAAATACATACAGTACATGTTTATCTGTCAGGACTCCACCTGCCACGCCCCCTTCGGCGCCCCCTTCGGCAGGTGCTTTCTCGGCCGCTTTCTCTGAAGCTCCCGCGGCTTCAATCGCGCACATATGGTGCTCGTTTATCATCATCACCAGCTCCTATTTAAACTTTCACACTCTCACTGTCCGTTATTGTTATATGTTGGTTCACGGCGGTCGTTGTTATCGCGCATGCGTATCCCGGTACGTGCCTTCCCACCGGGACTCTCTCAACAGCTGCTCTTTTCTTCCCAAAGCGCACCGCGGATTCCCCCCCGATCCTGCCGGTGTTCATTCTATGATTTTCAATGGTCATCACACGTTCCGCGCCGCCAAGCGCGGCTTTCGCCTCCCGTTCATCGCATAACATTTAACAACAAAAGGCATATGTGCACTAACTAACAGCAGGGATTCACCAGTATACAATACAACACCTGTAGCAGCTGTAAGCCTTGATTTTTCCGCCACTTCCGCAAGTTCTTCTGCGGCTGCACCGAGATAACCAACGTTAAATGGCAAATTTTTTCCCCCTTGTGCTCGAGATATTAGGGTTCGGCGGCATAAAAAAAGACATAACCGATAAAAAATGCTTAGAAAAACCGAGAATTTAGCGGTTCCACTTCAAAAACGTCGACTTAATAGGGTTGTCGAAGTAACCGAGGGCGAGATAACCGGGTTCCACTGTATATATATATATATATATATATATATATATATATATATATATATATATATATATATATATATATATACAGTGCCCTCCACAATTATTGGCACCCCTGTTAAAGATGTGGTCGTGGACTTCTAAAAATTTTCCTTTTTTTTTAAAACAACATAGAACCCAAATGCAAAAAAGAGAAAAATCCAACCTTTTATTTAAGTACATTACTTTGGTGGTAAAAAAATCACACATTTAGAAAAAAAAAAAAAACTTGAAATCATGTGTGCCACAATTATTTGCACCCCTGATGTTAATACTTTGTACAACCTCCTTTTGCCAACAAGACAGCACTTAATCTCCTCCTATAACATTTCACAAGATTGGAGAACACAGAGAGAGGGATTTTTGACCATTCTTCTTTGCACAATCTTTCTAGATCATCCAGTGTCCTGGGTCCTCTCTTATGCACTCTTCTCTTTAGCTCGCCCCACAGGTTTTCGATTGGGTTGAGGTCTGGGGACTGAGATGGCCATGGGAGGACCTTGAGTTTGTGACTGCTGAACCACTTTTGTGTAGATTTTGCCACATGTTTTGGATCATTATCCTGCTGAAAGACCCAATGACGACCCATCTTCAGCTTTCTGGCAGAGGCCATCAGGTTTTTATTTAAAATATCCTGGTACTTCAAAGCGTTCATAATGCCATGCACCCTAACAAGGTTCCCAGGGCCTTTGGAAGAGAAACAGGCCCAGCATCACAGATCCTCCACCATACTTCACGGTGGGCATGAGGTGCTTTTCGGCATACTCATCTTTTGTTTTACGCCAGACCCACTTAGAGTGTTTGTTGCCAAAAAGCTCAATCTTAGTCTCATCTGACCAAAGCACACGATCCCAGTTGAAGTCCCAGTACCGCTTAGCAAACTCCAGATGTTTACGTTTGTGAGTGTTAGTGAGAAAAGGCTTTTTCCTTGCATGCCTCCCAAACAGCTTGTTGGCATGTAGAGAGCGTCTGATGGTTGTTTTGGAGACTCTGTGACACCAAGATGCCACTCTTTGATGCAATTCTGTGACGGTGAGCTTGGGAAATTTTTTTACTTCTCTTACCATCCTCCTCACTGTGCGTTGTGGCAAGATAAACTTGGGACCTCTTCCAGCCTTGTTTGTCACTGTTCCAGTTGTTTTAAACTTCTTAATGACTCCTCTGACTGTAGATACCGGCAAGTTAAGGCGAGTGGCTATTTTCTTGTAGCCATTGCCTGACTTATGAAGGTCGACACACATCTGCCTTACTTGAATGGTGTGTTCTCTTGTCTTTGCCATGTTGACAAATGGGTAAGAGAATTAGGCCTCTGTGTCACGTCATATTTATACCCCAGGGAAACAGGAAATCATGAATTACTAATTAAAAGTCCCTAGATACCCTGACCAACCTTAGCAACTACAGAAAAATATATATAAAAAAAAAAAACAAATTTTTCAGAGGAATTGTTAGGGGTGCCAATAATTGTGGCACACATGATTTCAAGTTTTTTTTTTTTTTCTAAATGTGTGATTTTTTTACCACCAAAGTAATGTACTTAAATGAAAGGTTGGATTTTTCTCTTTTTTTGCATTTGGGTTCTATGTTGTTTTAAAAAAAGGAGAATTTTTAGAAGTCCACGACCACATCTTAAACAGGGGTGCCAATAATTGTGGAGGGCACTGTATATATATATATATATATATATATATATATATATATATATATATATATATATATATATACACAGTACAGACCAAAAGTTTGGACACACCTTCTCATTCAAAGAGTTTTCTTTATTTTCATGACTATGAAAATTGTAGAGTCACACTGAAGGCATCAAGGGCTATTTGACCAAGAAGGAGAGTGACCAAGAAGCTGCACCAGATGACCTGGCCTCCACAGTCACCAGACCTGAACCCAATCGAGATTGTTTAGGGGTGAGCTGGACCACAGAGTGAAGGAAAAAGGGCCAACAAGTGCCAAGCATCTCTCGGGGAACTCCTTCAAGACTGTTGGAAGACCATTTCAGGTGACTACCTCTTAAAGCTCATCAAGAGAATGCCAAGAGTGTGCAAAGCAGTAATCAAAGCAAAAGGTGGCTACTTTGAAGAACCTAGAATATGACATTTTTCAGTTGTTTCACACTTTTTTGTTATGTATATAATTCCATATATAATTCCACATGTGTTAATTCATAGTTTTGATGCCTTCAGTGTGAATCTACAATTTTCATAGTCATGAAAATAAAGAAAACTCTTTGAATGAGAAGGTGTGTCCAAACTTTTGGTCTGTACTATATATTATATATATATATATATATATATATATACACAATGGAACCCGCTTATCTCGCCGTCGGTTATCTCGACAACCCTATTAAGTCGACGTTTTTGAAGTGGAACCGCCAAATTCTCGCTTTTTCCAAAGCATTTTTTATCGGTTATGTCATTATGCCATTTAACGTCGGTTATCTCGGTGCAGCCGCAGAAGAACTCGCGGAAGTGGTGGAAAAATCAAGCCTTACAGATGCTACAGGTGTTGTATTGTATACTGGTGAATCCCTGCTGTTAGTTAGTGCTAGTGTTCGTAATGTTAGTAGGGGCGCGGCGCGGCTTTGGGAAGAAAAGAGCAGCCGTTGAGAGAGTGCCAGTGGGAAGACACGTACCGGGAAACGCATGCGCGATAACAACGACCGCCGTGAACCAACATATACCAACAATAACGGACAGTGAGAGTGTGGAAGTTTAAATAGGAGCTGGTGATGATGCTAAACGAGCACCATATGTGCGCGATTAAAGCCGGGAGCTTCAGATAAAGCGGCCGAGAAAGCACCTGACACGCTGAAGGGGGCCGAAGGGGGCGTGGCAGGTGAAATCCTAAAAGATAAACATGTACTGTATGTATTTTTATAGCGTGCCTTCATCAAACAAATCGCGGCAACGCTGTTGTGTAAAAAAACCCTTAAAAAACACGTGCATGCACATTCTCATTTATTAACGCACATCATGTACATAAAGAAATTTCTAGCACGTTAATATATTGCCGCCATTTTGATTTTCGTTTATCTCGATCATTGGTTACCTTGATGCTTTTTGGCGACCCCCTAGGACATCGACATAACCGGGTTCCACTGTATATATATATATATATATATATATATATATATATATATATATATATATATATATATATATATATATATACACAGTATGTACTTTCCCCCCGTATATATATTAATAAATATAATTGCTACAAATCCTTTTCTCCTTCCTTAGTGTCC
This sequence comes from Silurus lanzhouensis, assembly GCA_039877035.1. Lineage (NCBI taxonomy): Eukaryota > Metazoa > Chordata > Actinopteri > Siluriformes > Siluridae > Silurus > Silurus lanzhouensis. The sequence continues at coordinate 8,067,680 of JBCEWE010000458.1, read as the reverse complement.
AGCTTCACATACAGCTTCCCATATGCCTTTTCTTTTGCTTCATCCACATCCCTCTTCACCTGCTGCAGCATCTCCTTGAACTCCTGCTTTCTTTTCTCATCACTCCGTTCCGCCAAACTATTTCTCCTTATGCTCTCCCGCACTTCCTCATTCCACCACCATGTCTCTTTGTCTTCCTTTTTATTTCCAGATATCACACCAAGTACCTTTCTAGCTGTTTCCCTTATCACTTCTGCAGTAGTTGCCCAGTCATTCAGCACCTCTTCACCATCACCGAGCCCCTGTCTGAACTCTTCTCTAAATCTCACACTACAGTCTTTCTCCTTCAGTTTCTCTCCTTCTCTTCTTCTTCACCTCCAAAGCCAATCATTCAGAACACCATTCGGTGCTGTTTAGCTACACGCTCCCCTGCCTTACACCCTACAGTCTCCAATCTCTTTCAGGTTGCATCTCCTACATAGAACATAGTCCACCCTTATATATCACCCTATGATCCTCCTTCTTCTTAAAATAAGTATTTACCACTGCCATTTCCATTCTTATAGCAAAATCTACACTCTACACTCTTTATAACCATTTAGTATTTATTAAAATGGGATGAAATTTAATGTTAATTCTGAAAATTGTAAATAAAATGTTTTTAATGAGAAAAAAAAAAAAAAAAAAATTATATATATATATATATATATATATATATATATATATATATATATATATATATACACACACATATATAAAAAATATCTATATACAAAAATATATAGAAGATACAACAACTATGTTATATTGATGCAGATAGCAGACTCATATATCGCATAAGCATTACCACCCTGTGTGATTTGTGTCTCTTTAAGTTTGTAAGAATCAATCAGGTTAGGAAAAGAGGCTAGTCTGTCACCTCAATACACAAGGGATTTGCGATCCACATCTAAATGACGTCACCAGGGGCTCAAGGGAGGCGAATGTGCATTTGGACTGGATAAACTCTGTCTCAAGTCCAAATGAAAAGATGTTCACATTATTTAAGCCTGATTGCTTTAAAGCAATGTGGGCTTTGACACTGTAATATCATTATAAATCTCCTGCTTCGTGAGGGAATTGGACTCTTAGTAAAAATACTTTTTGCTGGTCTTCACAATTATAAAAACTATATAGAGAATTGTTTCATTCCAATTGTAATCTTTTTATGTTCTTAGGACATAACGTAGGACATAAATGATTGTGAAATGTTTACTAGGTAATAATTACCACATGATTCAGTGACACTTTTTACATTGTGCTAAATAAAGTTGGAAAATTGAAGCACTTGCAGTTAAGAAACCACTAATTGAAAAAAAATGAGGTTTAGCATTTACAGGGTCATTACCAAAGTTTCCATTACCTCTTTTCCCTTCGTAACAAAATGTGTATAACTTTTCTGTCACCCTCCCGCTGTAGTGTGAGGCTGTACAATACAAGTTTAATGAGTACAATACAAGTTAATTAGTTAGCTAGTGTACCTAAATGTTTGACATTAGATAACTTGTTAAAATTCTTCTTCTTTTTTTTTTTTTTTTTTTTACTTCTGAACCTGTTATGAGTTGCATACACCTTGTTTATGGCTTCTATTATTAGCATTATTGTCTGTTTAGTTATTATATTGTATCTGTCTTGCTATAATAGCTAACTAAGAAAAACAATATATTATATTGTATAATAAATTATAATATATAACAATATATTATATTAAGGCCAAGTATGTTTATGTTTTTGGAACATAAACATAAAGAGGAACATAAAGAGGTTGTTAAACACTACCTCTTTAGGGACAATTATTTTCACTTTTTATTTTTCTTGCTAATGAGTCATTTATTTTTATGTATGAATATGTGTGACCATGTGACAATGTATTTATTTTTATCTTTTGGTTGCAGGTTTTTTGGCCCTTGATTTTCAGACCTAATTCGCTTATTAATTTGTAATTGCATATTATTTGAATGATTTCATGAGTTTAAATAAATTTACATGTTTGTCTGTATATTATTCACAAAAAATAAGTGCATATGACTTTCCAGTAAGGCTAATTGCCTTGCCATTTAAGTGTGTAGTAAATCGGGACCTAAATTACCTTGTTTGCTTGTTTTCATTTGTTCTTTTGGGTAGGAACTTCTTCAGAGTAGGACCCTTCTAAGAGTCTCCAGGTCCCTTCTCTAATAAATTCTTTATCTCACCCATGGCTGCGGTGGTGCAGCTGAGCATGGTGAAGTCACACTGCACTAACTGTGCTTGTGCCACTTCAGGCTTGTTTACAGACAGGAACTAATCAAGAGGATATGGGGTGAAGCAAAACAGCAACACCACTGAAACCCTGCTTAAGTAATATTTTTGTATTTTGGTCACATACTGTTGATGTGCTGTGTGACTCTGGACTGAAGTGAGTTTTAAGCTAGCCACTCATCATGTAACTTTTACATTTGCATTTATATTTAAAGAATTTCACAGGCGGCCTTATCCAGAGCAACTTACAGACTTTCTGGTCTCCATCAAAAATGTCCTTGTGTGGGTATAAATAGGTCATGGTCAAAAGCCCTATTAGAACTGGTTGCCGGTAAAGTAATTATTACATGAGTATCTCTGGGATTTTAGTCTTGTCCAAATGCTTCATTTAAAATGTTTTACACATTGTGTTTGGAAATATCACACTATATTTTACTTTCTGTGATATGACCAGTAGAAATAACCCAAGTTAATACTGTATATAGTAAATCCTGTCTGAATTGTTATGTTGGAAAGACTTTCATTATAATCCTGTGGGAGAAGCGATGTTCCTTCTTTGTCCTTTTTTAATTTTATATATATATATATATATATATATATATATATATATATATATATATATATATATAAGTATAGTATATTTAAAGTATAGTATATTTAAATACCAAACAATAACACATAGACAATGTTTAAAAGGACTTTCGGGGATTTTCTGCTAGTTTCTTGCATGAAAATGAGATGTAGGTAACATCAGTGACGGGCCATGCATTTGGTACCTGGGCCTTCAGTGGGGACTTATCCAACTTAATCCACCTTAATACCAAAAATATCATGTCACAATTATAGAAACCATCAATACTATATAAAAACACAAAATATCAACGGGTAGCATAACAGTTTCCCTCTAACCAACCAATCAGAGGACGGAAAAATGCTGACACTATTCTGGGCCAGCTAGCTGGCCCTGTGAGGCAAATTTGAAATCTGTTAGACATGGCAGCACATAGAGGCTGAAATCTGATTAAACAAAAAAATTCAACATCCACATACACGTACTGGAAGCCGTGTAGCCAAGAGAAACGATACAAAATGAAGAGAATAAACTGTTGGGAAAAAATGAATACAACTTCATTTACAAATACTACAAATATTAGAATTTAGGTTGTAAATGTAGGTTAGTGCTTCTGATAGTGTTTAGACCAGCAGAGAAGGCTTTGCTGGCCCTGACGGCCTACCACTGTTTAACATACATGGAACATCTAGCATCAGAAACATGCACACATTTTGAACACAGCCATATGTGAAACAATTATAGTTGCTTCAGTCCTCTTCCAATGTCATTTATTCAAATCCTGTCCAAAGTACACAAGAAAAAAAAAAAAAAACGTAGAAAAAGAAATTATTTAAGATGAACCATTTATAGCTTGTTACAGGAAAGTAGCAAGAAAAGCACACAAATCAAGGGATTTGACTTATACAATTATTTTATGGAACTATTACATTTATGCTGTTTCAAGTGTTTGCTGGCGATGTTGGAGTTTACTTTTAGTTCGATAAGAGAGAATCCAGCTGTCCAGCCAGCTAACAGAAGTTAATTCAATCACCTAAAATAAGGACAGCCTTGATGTATGTCTTCCTTGTGCTTTGAGAGATAAAGTATCGAAACTCAAGTGAAGCTTTTTAGACACACATCTGTGTTTAAAATCTGCAGGAAGTCATTGGAGGGAACACAGCAATAGAACGATGTGTGAGAAAATGGAAAGGTTGAAACCAAGTATTGCAGGTGCATTCTGGATCAATTGTAGGGTCAGATAGTGAGCAGGTTTTGAGAATGACTGAACAAGTACCTAAATGGCCTCAGAGGACAATAATTGCCTGATACATCTGATGTTGTAAAGGAGAAACCTGCATGTCTGAATCAAGTTAGCAATGACAAAAAGAATATTGGGTTGTCCAGCATAAACCCAGGGTGCACTGCTAGATGCAGGGATTCCTGAATCATTGAAATATTGCTTGCTTTACTTTTTACACATATAACTTTGAAAGAGCCAAAAGTATGAAGCACACAGGCAAGTTTTATAGGTCCCTCAGGATCAGTTTGTAGTTATTGACTGACAGTTGATTCATTTGGGACTCGCCTCTCCTCTATCATTAGCCAATCAATGCTGTTAATTGCCTAGCACCTCCAGACAGCTGGAATGATTTATTGAACCTGTGCATATAATATTGATTGCAATGACACTCCACTCACTGATTATAGCTGCATCCCAAAGCTGCAGCCTCTATGAGGTTCTACAGTGGCCTCAGTATTTAATTATGCAAAATGAGACATTTCAATAGGGCAATTAGCAAAGCTTTATCCCTGTATTTACAAGCATCTTCATGTTGTAATAGAATATTTGCGTAAAGTATATTTCAAGCAAAGAAAAAAGGTAAATTAATTGACAATAGAACAAGGCAAATAATTTCTAGATAGATTTTCTGCAGTTTTTCATTTAATACTAACATATATTATGATTAAGATTAATTTTAATTTGCCATATCCTATACTTATTACTATTAATACTTATACAGAAACAAATGCTTGAAAAAGACAAATTAAGATTGAAACAATTTAAATCTGTCAGTCATCACATTATCCATATGTTACACACACTATGGCTGCTATATCTTGTACAAAGCTCTAAAGTAAATTCTTTATCATACCTGATGCACAAAACTGTTATTTGTGCTACCATGCACTCCCACACTTTATGTACGTTACTGATCTGTCATATAATCTGTATCCTTATTTAATACTCATACTGTCTATATTGTCTCACATTGTCTGTATTGTCTTGTATAGTCTGTTTTTGTCTTGTCTTGCCTGTTTTGTCTTGTATAGTCCAATCTGAATGTATAGTATTATTTATATCTGTACTTTGAGAGTCACAAACAGCTGGAACCAAATTCCTTGTGTGTGTCAATACACTTGGCCAATAAACCTGATTCTGATTCTTAAAAGTCTTATATCTGTTTTAAGGTTATTTCATATTGTATTGGGAAAACTGTGATGATACTTTACCTTGCTAAGACCTTTTGCATCGTTTCCTTGATTTCCATTATAATTGACTGCATTGCAGTGACTCAGTGGCTACAATGAAATCTAATTGAATCCTGTGGTTAGTGTAGACAGAAAAATGGCACCCCTCTGTGAGACATATGGGCCACCCAAATGTGATATGTTGAACTTCTTTGAAAGTAACACTTCAGCTGTGCCTTCACCTGTATGGTGTTCTTCATGGGCCCCTCTTAGCAATAAAGTTCTCTGGAGGGGGTAGGGTAAAAAAAATTGCTTATTTTTAAAATAGCCTATTAAATATAAAAGATTTAAACTGAAAGTCATGGCAGGTAATGAAGTGGCATTTGTATTGCTGTGCATGTTCAGGAAAAAAAGAACTGCATTTATTTCAGTCCAAAAACTTATTACAAATCCATCTTCCCTCAGGTCACCTTGTAAGAACATCTGCCCATTTGCTATTATAAAGTCCCAGATGCTCATCATCTTCAGGAATATATTTGGATGAGAAATGTAAAATTGTAAGACAAAATAAATTCTGATTTAGCTGACAGATTGTGTGCCTGAGGTGCAGATTCAGGTGTAATAACTAATAAACTTTATTGCCATAATGCAATGGCTGATTATTTTAAAGTCTCAACAGAGGAGCTATCTCTCCTTAGTGCCAATCAAACCCACAGTAAATACCTTCAATCAGTAGTTACTTTAACACTCAGTTTTGTTTATTCATCTAGCTTACGTTGTACAGAGAAGATTAGGACAGTTGCTTATATGCGTAATAAGGAGTCAATCAACTGTAGGATGAATCTTGATATGGACATTTTTTCCCAGCTGTCCATATGTAATAGAAAGGAAGTTCTGACTCTTGCCTGCTTTTACTGCTGTGAAAGCACACGTGTGGTGCATTGGTTGTAAAAAAACAAAACAAAACACAGTTTAAAGTATTACTAAAACAGGTACTACCCCCCAATTATTAAAAAAGTATAAGTGTTGGCAAAAGCTAAAAATGTATTTACGAAGCCACATGGTAAAATATATTTGATAATACATTTAAAAAATTTATTTAAAGTATATTCCCCTTGATATTTGACATTTTTTAGTGCATTTGGGTCTGTTCGTCAATGTGGATTACTCAGTTCGCTGGATTTTCTTGCTGATGAATTGACATGATCCAGGATTGTTTGCTTCTTTAAAGCTTATCCTTGAGTTGCTGTCATAGCAACAGGTCTGTAAGCTCAAACCTGTTTGGGAACTCTATTATGTCACATAAACAGGATTAGATCATGGCTTTATAAGGGATAATCTGGGATGTCTGTCACAGCCATGTCCTCTCCATTTCTATGAGAGCAACATGTTAATGAATAATATTCAGATTTAGAATATTCAGATTCAGCTATTCAGATTCAACAATGAATGCTAGATAGACTGGCATCCGTTAGTGCAGCACGATAGTTTAGTTTTGGAAAGATATTATAGCATGATTAATTTGTTGGACCCTGATACTAAAATTTCAACCTGCCAAGTACAGAATAAATAGTAAAATAGTAATATGTAAAACAATAAATAATAATAATAATAATAATAATAATAATAATAATAATAATAATAAAAAGAGCACAACACACGTACAAGGAAACATGTACGCATTTTATTTGTCAGCGTTTTTTTGCCAGTTGACTCTATATACACACACATATATATCCTTTTCAAGCAATGCATGAATATGCAATTATCTCAGACAACTTAATTCTGCTATACTAATCAAATCCACACGTGCTTGAAGAACCTACTTAGCCAGAACATAATAACCATGATTAACTCATTCTGATCTGTCATTTGATCTCAAATATAGTTAGCAATGAACGAAGAAAGGGCCCTAGGGAGACTAGGAATGGGAAAATGTTTAATTATGACTTCCTGTTTCACAGGGGTATAAATATAAGTTAAACCATTAAAATTCTGCCAACTTCTCTTAGTCACTGATAGAAATTGCCAATACCTACATCGCTGCTAGTTGTTTGGAAGGGTCTCGAGAGAAAATACTCTACTCCAATTTAAATACACAAACCACTGTTTGCATAGTACTACTGGAATTTCCTGTGGGATCAGGTTATATGGTCAGACCAATCTAGAGCTTTTTGACCATAAACACCAGAGGTAGATTTGGCCATTTGGAAAAGTACCTTATGCAATGGTTAAATATGATGGTGGCTGTAACTGGGTTTACTTTTTTTTATGCCAGAGTGACTGGACATGTTTTAGAATATACTATGTAGCATCAAATATCTATCAAATATCAATAGATATTAGATGAACACCCAATTGCCTCTGTCAGAAAGCTTAAAATAGGCAAGGGTTGGATCTTCTAGGAGGACAATGATCCAAAACATACATCAAAACTAACACAAAAATGGTTTATTGAACAAAAATCAAGGTCCTGACATTGACCATCCCAGTCCCCTGATTTAAATCCCATAAAAAACCTTCAATGGACCTTCAATTTTTTAAGTATCTTAAGAGTCTGTATGTAGTAATGGTCTCAGATCCCTTGCCATGTATACTCCAACATCAGGCATTATAGTAGAAGACTCAGAGCTGTTTTGTTGGCAAAAAGAGGCAGCACAAACTTATGAGTAATAAGGTGGCAATTGTGGCATACATATATGTAACAAAGACATTCTATAGATAAGACTACTGTGTTTTTCAATTTTTCTCAATTGAATAAACAAAAGATTATATTTGTACATATTTACCAAGAGAGCCAATATTAGTGAAGGGGGCTATGTATAGCACAGCAATTTGCCAACAAAGGTATTTTTTTATAGAATGCAACATAGTAAAATGAATTTATTTATAATTACAATTGAAATATGCCCTGTACTAAAGGTACAGCTTCGCCTCTGTATGCTGACACTGGACACCCAACCCCCTAAATGTTTAATTGTTCATTTAAATATAAATTTCTCTTTATAGACACATTCATCATATCAGCAATTGCAGGTTCTTTTTCGTTTGTGTCTGAAATCCCTGAACAAGTTGATACTATAAAAAAGTTGTATTAGAAGAAGCTCATTAATATAAAACTGTGATTTGCAGCTGCGCTACTGTCATGAGGTTAATCAAAACTTTCTGACCAATCAGAATGCATAATGCAACAGTGCTGTCATGTAAAATGCCAGTACTAAGGATTATTTAGGCCCATTTAAAAGACAGAAAATTAAAAGTCTTGAATGATTAACAGCATATGGGAAAAATATAGCATTGTGTAACAGAGAGACTTGTTTGGAAGGGTTTACTAGAGGAGGTGGTTTCAACTGAATTCACACATAAACTTCAGCACTTTACTGTCTGATGTATTGCATGTGCCTGTGCAGTAAAGATTCAGGGTGCACACTACAGCAATTCAAGGGCAAGTGCAGATCGTTTTTTCTTTGGTTGACCCTGAGACATAAACTTTGAATATGGAAATTGGCTGCTTTTAAAGGAGTTGATTAAATGACCCTGCACACCACATTATATGCCTATTAGGTATTTAATATTTGACTAATGAATGGCTCTTAGTAAATGCCTCTAATGGCTTCTGGAATAAATGTGATACGGCAGCCGTGAATTTATTTTCCCTTCTCTGAAATAACGCTTTACCACTGCAGACATTCACCCATTCTGTTTGCCTATTTATCCATCTACAGTCAGGGGAAAAATAGTATACCCTATTCAAATTCTACAGTTTTACATATCAGGACATAATTAAAATCATGAGGTCCTTATAGGTTTTTTTTTTCATCAGAATTTGGTAAATACAAACTAAGATAAACAGCAACACATGACATTACACCGTGCTATAATTTATTAATTTTTTTAATTAAGCTGAAATGAAGAAACTATGTGTAACATACACTTAACTGGAAGCAGTCATGTTTGTATGGCTTTAGCAGTTTCTCACAATTGTGAAGGAATTTTGGCTTACTCTACTGTTGTTCATTAAACATTGAAGACTTGTGAGCATTTGTTTATTCACAGCTCTCCTAAGGTCCTGCAACAGTATTTCAGTCAAGTTGAGGTCTGGACTTTGACTGGACCATTGCAGCAACATGATTCGGTTAATTTTCAGCCATTCTTTTGTGATTGTGCTTGGAATCATTGTCCTGCTGCATGACCCAATTTTAGCCAAGCTTTAGGTGTCAGACAGATGGCCTCACATTTGACTATGGAATTCAGAGTTCATGGCCATTTTGATGACTGCAAGTTGCCCAGATCTTGTGGCTGCAAAACAAGGTCAAGTCATTACCTCTCCATCACCCTGTTGGCAGTTGGTATGAGTTTTTTGTGATAAAATGTGTGTGGATTGTTTATATGCATTTATTTTTTCCATTACATTTATGGCATTTGTCAGATGACCTAATGTTAAGGGCCTTGCTCAAGGGCCCAGGAGTAGCAAATAAGTGGTGCTGGGATTTGAAATTATGACCTTCTAATGAGAGGTCAGACATAATCTTAAAGATGCAATTTTACAAACACAAACCATGTTGCCATATTCTTCTTTGGAAAAAAAGGCTTTCTCCTGATAGCCTTTACCTTCCAAAACAAACCACACTGTCATGAACTTTAACATTTAACATTTTTCTGTTCTCTTTATACGTTTTGCTTTCCTAGCATGCAATATAAATAGCGAGCCAAACTCTGTTCAAGAGCCAGGATATGAGCACCTTGCTCCTTTAATAGTCCCATGTGTGGTCTACACAATTAAACTTAGTGGCCATTGAACCGAGTAAAACTGTAAATGAAATGTAAGAAATATATAGAAAATCAATAATTACAATTATAAACTTATCAGTTTATGGAGCAAATGGTATACAGATAAATCGCAAACTCAGAAGAAAGTAAGAAACAGTCTCAATGCAGCACACTAATGCTGATCAGCAATAACAAACATATTTGGTCCTATCACATTTAATTAAACATACTCTATTGCAATATAAACTAAACAGATTAATTATTTAAATAAACTTACAGACAATGCTTTCGATAGGGTTCAGAAGAAGGATCAATTTAAACGTGACATGCCAAGCATTAAAGGTTCACGAGAAATATAATACTGATGAATGCAAATATCTATCACAAAATGTACACAGTTTCTAACACAGGCAGAACAAACATGCTAAGTTAGTATCATAGACACTAACTTAGCATGTTTGTTCTGCCTCGGCTAGAAACTGTGTGCATTGTACATTGTACATGTGTACTGTACATGTGTACTGTGTACATTCTGTGTACATTTTGTATTTTAAATCACTCTTGGGTTATTAGCATTTTCTCTTAGCATTGCTTGTTCTGAGCTTGAAGTGAATTTGCTGGGGCGTTCTTTCCTAAGGAGATTGATACTGTTCTTTAATATTTTCCACTTGTGAATAATGTTCCTTACTGTAGAATGATGATTGAATAAAACTAAAACTGTAACACACAGTATCTCACTAGGGGTAAATCGTATCACATTGCTTTGGTATCTGCTTCATAAGTATCCTAAATGTATCATATTATTGACTATGCATTGAGAAGAGGATCGCATCGGCCTCAGTTATGGAGAAGAACAACCCTATTTTGGATCATAAGCTAATCCTTTATTTCACCACACTTTTCCACACTTTGGTATAGTTTAACCTTTGGTCCAGAAATTTTGTGTATCTCCATATTTGAATTACATCTAGACTTCTGACTCTTAGTGCTGATGAATGTTTAAAAAGATTGTAATAGCTTTAATCCTCCCCTACCCTGGTTATTGTTGATGCCAATGATTGTTGTTTTTAATTTCAAGTTCAGGTTTATTTCTATAGCGCTTTTCACAATTGACATAGTTTTAAAGCAGCTTTACAGAACTTTTGCATTAGAGTGAATTATGTGTATTTATCCCTGATGAACAACCCGCCCCAGGGTTGTTCATCAGGGATAAATACACATAATTCACTTAATCTTAAGGTTTCTTCCTCATTCATTTAGGTAGTTTTTCCTTGCCACAGTCGCCCCAGACTGTGGCAAGGAAAAACTACCTAAATGAATGAGGAAGAAACCTTAAGATTAATCAGACTCAAAAGGGAACCCATTCTCATTTGGGTGATATAAAGGGTGTGATTATAAATCTTAAAACAATACAAAACACCAGAGAGTGAGAACTACCATGAGTACTGTAGTGTGTGTGATTAAGAGTAATGCCCTTTCTACAGCCTTATACAGTCAGATGACTTTGTGGATCCAGGAGCTACTGAGCAACTCTGATTTCCTCTGCCAATCTGTTTAATGTCTGGGTGTTAGTACACCAATGCTTGTGCAGTGGCTCTGATTAATTCTCTAATTGAGATACTGTATATCTCATTTTTATATCCCACAAAAGTGACTATACCAGTGGCGGGCCGTGCATTTGGTACCGAACCTCTACACTACCACTGCAACTGTGCACCTACATTATCTGAAGCAGTTCAGAATCAATATTTGCCTAATAACATGACAAAAACATAACATTTTAAATAAAATACAACATACCAGAGATGCAAACTCATAATTTGCACCGCTCCTCAGAGGCTGTAAGTCAGTGGTACGGATTGTAATCACTGGTCTGGAAGTGGTGAAAAAAACCTTTGCAAAGCTAGCTAGCTTTGGAGTTGGCCGACCTCTCCTCACGATGTCTAGCCTTTCTTGAAAATGGATTTTTAAGTATGTTCGAGACTAAATCAATTTATTTTTCTCTGTAGGCATAAACAAGTCTAACTCAGATGTATTCATGTGTGCAGAGTGCTACAGACATGTTTTGTCAGTCGAACTTGGCTGTAACAATTTCCCTCTGACCAACCAATCAGAGGACAGAAAAATACTGATGCTATTATGGGCCAGCTAGCTGGCCTTGTGAGGCAAATATGAAATCTGATTGGTTAAAGAAACAGACCTGTTGGTAATATTCTCAATGTTAAAAGGGCCAGCAGGACAGACTTTGCAGGCCCTGGGCAAATTAGATTGACATGGCAGCACATAGAGGCTGAAATCTGATTGGACAAAAAATCTAACACCCACATACATGTAATGGAAGCAGTGCAGCCAAGAGAAACGCTACGAAATGAAGAGAACAACAATTTTAATTTAGGTTGTAAATGTACGTCAGTGCTTCTGATAGTGTTTAGGCCAGCAGAGAAGGCTTTACTGGCCCTGACCGCCTGCCACTGGAGTATACATGGCCGTCATCACAGAAGGAAGCCTCTTTTCAAGCTGGCTCACAAAAAAGCCCACAAACAGTTTTCTAAAGACAAACTGTCCAAGAGTATGAATTAGTGGAACCATGTCCTATAGAGATAAACTCCTTTGGATCAAATAGTGTCCAGCATGTGAAGGTTGCATGAGTGCTGCTGGTAATGGGGAGTGAAACATGGATTCAAACATGTACTGTGACATTCTGAAGCAGAACATTATGCCCTCCCTTAAGAAACTGGTCCGAAAGGCAGTTTTCCTACATAATAACGACCCTAAAAAAAACGAGAAGGTGACAACTGCCTTGCTTAGAAAGCTGAAAGTGATGGACCCTATTGAGCACCTGTGGGGCATCCCCAAGCATAAGCTGACTGAGAGAATGCATAAAGTGTACAAAGCTGTCATCAAAGCAAAAGGTGGCTTTTTGAATGATTTAGAAATATTTTGTATTATTTGTTATTTATTTAAGTAATAAAACATGATTTTTTATTTAGAGTTTAAGTGGAACAATGAAAGCTCGATTTATAAGGGAATTTTAAGGGTGAAGCTTTTCATTAAACAGAAGAATGTGCAATGCTTCGTGAAGAATACTGGTTCGAGTTTAAAGTATAAAATATTAAACATCTATGCCATAGTGTAGAGACACATGTCTGTGCCAAACCCCATGGCTGACATTCATCCACTCTTTTTCTTTTTGACTTACAAAGAATCTAACATTGGCCTTTTGTGTCTGATGAGATAAATATTTATAAGCCCTGGGCCTGGGCGTGATTGAGCTGTTTCTCTGTGGACAGAGAGGCTTCATTAAACATCCAGATAAATCACTGAGGTCCAGCAGGGGAGCGGGAGCTTCTCCCATCGCGTGGGTTCTTTCAAGAGGCCATCAGTGGATGGCTGTGCAAAAATCAACCCCCTCCCCTTTTTTCTCTCCTTCATATGAAAGACAAACTGATTGCCGGCAAATGTTTAAGATTTTCATACTGCAGTCTCCTTTGCTCCTCTTCAGCATCAAGAGCCCTTTCCCTCATCACTAGCTCTTCTCTGCCTCCCTACTGAGTGCGCGAGCCAAGTAGATGATAGTGTAGTGGCTCCCAAATGCTCTGCAATGTGCAGCATTGGAAGTGGTTTTATAGACATCTTTGAAAAGCAAGGTTGAGCTGCTAAATTCTGATGCTTACTTAGGCTCTAAATTATCAGAGGACCAGAATGTGAATGACTTCCCCACTTCTTCAGTCAACACCTTTCACAAAATTATATTACTGGAGATGAGTTGAAGATGATGTTTTTTTGTCCCTATCAATAAAATATACTGATGCTGAAATGAGTAACCCTATTTATTTTCCCCCCAGTTCCCTTCAATTAGATAGACCGATTCCCACCAACTGGCTAAATCTTGGTAACTGAAACTGAGTTACAGTGCAGTGGCCAGGGTCATACAGAGGAGGTGTTCCTTGCCACAGTCACCATCGGCTTGCTCATCAGGGACAAACTTACACTTATAAAGAACATATTAATTTTTTATCACCACATTATCTGTGTAAAGCTGCTTTGAGACAATATGCATTGATTAATTGATTAAAAGCGGTATACAAATAAAAATGTATTTAATTTAATCTGTCTATTCACTGGTGACTTAACTAGGAATAGTTGGGCAAGAACAGGCTTCCTTCAAAACACATGAAGTAAACCTCAATATATTTTAGAACTACTGCTCATACTGCACCACAGGGCAGTGTATTGTGTAAATTATGTATAGGTTTACAGTGTATGAAAGCGTTTGCAGTTCAAGCTAGTGAAATACACAGTTGTGCTGTGAAAGACTGATGGAGAGAGAAGGAAATAAAACAATTTCAGAAACAACAATCAGTGAATATGTTTCGTGTTCAAGCAAGAAAAAATCTGCACATAGTTACACTAAGGATAGTGTTGATTTGTTTTACAAAAAAAAAATATTTGAGGAAAAAAAACAACTAATCTTTAGCGATTAAAACAACTGCAGTTGTCTGCAATTTATAAATATATGTAAATAGCAGATCTGCAATAATGTAAAAAATATTAGATATTAGATAATATCTTTTCCATTACACTGTATTCTTTTTAAAAGACACTACTGTTGTGGTGGGATGTTACCCCCTAAAATTAAAAGAGCAAGAGATTCTTCCTCACTCACAATTTATCAGTAATGCTCAATGTAATATTTATGAAAAATACAGCCAGAAATAGTGGCTACAACAAATGCTTGAATCAAAATCCCAACAACACTCAAAATCCCTGAATATAATAAAGTTTCAGTTACAGCAAAGTCTTCGCCTTGGCTAGTTAGCATTCTACAAGATGACAAGTTTGATTATTGATTGTGGCATTGAAGCTTTTGAAGCTCTTCTGTTTATACAGATGAGGAGACGGGAAAGCTAGACAGACTAAAGGACTAATGTCACTGGATTTTTTCCTTCTTTAGAATAGGGGTCTTTAATCTTATGCAGAAAAGACTGATGTTGCAGCAGGCTTTCATTCCAACTAAATAGGAGCCACACCTGATTCCACTTGTTTAATCAATTTGGTTTGGTCTCTAATCAACTATTAAGTGTGCCTCCTATTTAGCTAAATACCTCTACTTTAGAGGGTAACTGAACAGTATCATAAGTAAACCATAAACCAAAATAAAAATACAAAAATTAAAGCCTGATCCAGAAATTAATCATACATTTTGATATTGATTAGTAATACCAGTATTCCAACTCTTTATTAAAGCTTGTGACAGCTTCATGTGCTGTAACCCAAGTTTCATTATATTCATAAATTTTATATTTAATTATGTCTCAGCATTTTGACTTAAATATATAAAATAATTTATTTATAGTAAGTGATTATCCTATTTAGAAGATCACTGCATTTGGAGCCTATCCTGAGCTTCTGGGTGCAAAAAAAAAAAAAAACAGTACACAGTTTGGATATCAATCTATTGCAGAACACTATGCATGCACAAATTCACACACAATCAATCATAAGTGACAATCAGCAAAACAAATCCACCTATCAGATTATTTTTGGGGAACTGGGAGGAAACTGATAAGCCTGGAGGAAATAAACATGAACGCTAGAAGAAGACATGAAACTTCATACAGTCATTAAAGTAATATCAAATACCATTTTAAATCATTTATGACCAGTGATGATTATATTTACTGTGCATCTTTAAAGAACATTAATTCTTGTTTAATTTTTCCTACAGTGATCCTTGCTTATTCCTTTACTTCTTATTCATGCGTATTGTTTAGACTGACACTCATATGGCTCATCATCTTCATTTGTGAAACTAGCTGATTTTAGCGAATGGGTTTAGCCCTTCCATGTTTGGGAAAGGATTCTTCATGACAGCCAAGGCCTGAGGGTCATCCCATGTACGGATGTGATAGCTGGATAACCTTGTCATATCCAGTGTTCAGTGAAAAAGCCAATATGACAGAGGACAGCCCTGGGCTTTTTAACTATGTGTCCTCTTGAAGGACTGCAAGAAATATAACAGGCTATCATATTAAGAAGAACTACACTCACTCCAGGAAGAGAGAGCAGACATATTTTAATAAATAAAGAATTACAATTAATCAGAATAATGAGTCCTTTAATTTCAATCTCATTTCTCACATTCACAATTTTTCCAGTACTTGGAAAGACCTGCTGACCTGGCTGTAATTGCTTTAAAACAATTCTAGACATCACTGGGAAATCAGCAGATGGGAAATTGTTCATAAAGCAAAAGGCTTTCATCAATGCATGATGATTTTCTTTTTTACATTAGCTTTTCCGAAGTGTTTTTTGATGGAAAAGATAATTTAATAATAGGTAAACATATTAATAAAGCAAATTAACTAAAACCTAAAAAATATGTGAAGATATGTCTAAAGTAACTCACAATGATACAGATCATTCATAGTATATTTAATATTGTCTGTAAAATGTCATGACTAAGGGGACAGTCAATTCTCACCCTGAACAATAGTTGTGAACTTCTAACTTTCTTTAATGCAGAAAGTGGGGCTTGGAGATTTGGTTTGAGCAAACACACACACACACACACACACACACACACACACACACACACACACACACACACACACACACGGACACATGGACACACAGAGTGACTGATGCCTGAGCCAGCTGAAGGAGACTGAAGGAGCTTCTCTAGACGATGGTGATGACAGGGGTGACGCACGTCAATCACGCACAGGAAATGTAAATAGCTCAAGCAGCAATCACACCAAACCACTCAGAACAACTGCAACAGACCTACATTTATCGGAATATATTTAAGAGAAAGGCTCATGAATATTTGATGTTCAAGCATCATTCACTAAAAATGAGCTAAAATAAGATATTTTTATTTTTTTTGCAGGTTGGGAGGAAAAGTGCAAGGGACTTGCAGTTATGATTTATTGCATTTATTTATTTTGTAGTTTTAGCTCTTTTGTGTCTGAGGCAAAAAAAAATCTTAAAATAAAATGTTATAAACGAAGCAAGAGGTTCTGCAAAATGTTCAGCCTTCAGTTAAATATATTCAAGTGTGGTTTTTTTTTTTTACAGTCTATAACTGTATTTTAGATGGATGGTTGGATGGATGGATATATTTCAGTTCACTGATTATACTGTATCTTACTCCAACTCCCTCACTGGTGTTTTCCTGATAAAAACTGAATGTAAAGTACAGGGAACTGTCAGATCACAACCATTGCTATGTATTTTGGTAACTTTTGGGATCCTCTTAAGTTAATTTCAGTCGAAAAAACATTTTAGCGACAAACATTTAAACCTTCACTATGGACAAATCACATAATTGTTTCCAATGACCTGGATAGCTTTTTTACCAAGGCATTGGCCTTTGTTCAATATTTTAAGCATTTCTTGGTGATATGTACAGTAATAAAAGTGAGTTTTTCTGTTTGTAACCATTTGCTTTGTCTCTTTCTTGACCCCTGCAATATCACATTTTGTCTGCATTCTTGTTAGAAATTACAAAGTTTTGTGAATATATAAATAGTTAGTCTTTTGTGACCAAAAACTTTCTGTTAGAAGTCACATTCATATACTATTTGAACCCACAGCCTGTCTGAATGTTCAATTATGATTGGCTGGAAGTAGTTCCAGTCATTTTCAAAAATAATGCATTGCCTTTAAACAGTTGTAACCATAATAACACCCAGTCACAGGTGCATATAGCATGAGCTTACATGGTGTGCGCTCTCTCTCTCTCTCTCTCTCTCTATTTATTATAATTTATTTAATTATTTACATCAAGAAAACAGCAGAAGCTGTTTTATTCTATAAGTCTCTTCAGGAATCCTTCTCTCTATGTAAAATATTATGATATGCTATGCAAATGATTGTGATTATTCTATGAATATGCAAATTAGCCTGTGATGCCATCTGGTGACTTCTAGTGACTTTTTTGAGCATGCAATATTCACTTTCTCCTAAAATGAGTTGACAAGACTGCAGAAAATATCAGGTGCTTTGTATGTGAGCAAAAACACTGGGTGTATGCTGGGGAAATTCAAGCCTATGGGATGAGGGCACCATTTTAAGTAGGCATTTGCATATGGAACTCTTAATATGGAGTTTTGGGGATAGCTGAGTCAAAGAAGTGTGTTTGAACTGTTTTCTGAAGAAAAAAAATGCACCAGTGAGCCTGATAAATTCACAGAAGTTTCAGCCCAAACAAGATCATGGTAGAAAAAGCACAGCATTTGTTAATATGCATGGCGGTAGACATCACATTGTAATCCTTTACAAATAAGAAGCAAATTTAATTAAGAAATAAGAAAACTAGAAGCTTTAGTTGTGCAAACTGTATGTCTAAATCATCACACATTCACCTCTACAGGCTTAATAGAGTTTTTTTGTGTAGCAAACAGGCTTGCTGATGTGTCAGGGATCCACCAGCCACACCTTCACTTAACCCACCTATCACTCCAAGCAGCTCTCCTACCTACTAATCATCTACACCTGGCACTCATCAGCCTCCACGCTATATAACCTCCGTCGTCACCCCCCCCCAGCTCATTGTCCATTCTACAGTTTAGGCTGATGACCAGTGTTGGACTACCCAAGCATTGTGTGCTATGTGTCTAGTTGGCTTTATCATTGTTTGTGGGACTCTGTTTAGTTCTCTGAACTTTCTCTGGTCATAGCATTCACCAGGTTTAGTTAAACTTGGAGCTTAGTTCTGATTTGC
This sequence comes from Silurus lanzhouensis, assembly GCA_039877035.1. Lineage (NCBI taxonomy): Eukaryota > Metazoa > Chordata > Actinopteri > Siluriformes > Siluridae > Silurus > Silurus lanzhouensis. Next base: position 8,048,904 of record JBCEWE010000458.1, on the reverse strand, counting down.
CGTTTTCTGCCTTTGCCCTTTTGTGAATTGCACTTCGGTTTCCGGCACGTTCTTCCGCCTGACATGATGTTATTTATGGCACAGAATTATCTATAGGCACGATATATGTTGAATTATTTTCTTTTATAGTACATACAAATGTATGGACATTTGCATAGACATACAAATGTATAAATTGTTTTTGTAGAGTGTGCATTATTTTTTTTGTTACTGTATTTTAAAAGAATTCTCTTTCATTTGACATGATGCTCAACATAATTGCCTCTTATTTTCCTTCCGATATTGAGTAGCTTTGAAGGCAGTAAAGGTCTTTAATGTGCCTTTATAATAACAGACTCGGCTTTACTAGTAATGGACCTTCTTGAGTAAAAGCCATTAGCAGTGTAGTTTGCACTTGAATGCATTGCACACGTTATAATGTTTTCATATTTAAAAGCCTGTGTGATCTTTATCTTTTAATTGCCAGAAATGTACATTTTTGTTAGATGACCAGCTCAAGTAAATAAAGCAGAGAAACGAGGTTCAGGCTCTCTTTTAATTATTGCTTTTGGAAAAAAAAAATCTAATTAGATACAATGCTGTGAAAAAAATTATTTTTAATGCATTTAATCACACATGATTCAGATCATCAAGCATATCTTTATATTACACAAAGCTATCCTAAGTAAATACAAAATACAGTTTTTTTAAGATGAGTTTATTTATTATTAATTTACTGGCAATGAGTCTTTAACATCTCTATTGAGGAATTTTGGCCCAGAATTGTTTTGATTGTCACGTTGGATGTTTTTAAGCATGAACATCCTGTTTAAGGTCATGCCACAGCATCTAAATCGGGTTTAAGTTCGGACTTTGAGTAGGCCACTCCCAAACCTTAATTTAGGTTTTTTTTTTTTTTTTAGCCATTCAGAGGTGGACTTGCTGGTGTGGTTTGGATTATTGTCCTGCTGCATAATGGCTGGATATCCTCCTTCAGGATTATTAGATCGAATGCACAATTAGTGGTTCCATCAATTACGGAAAGTTGTCCAGTTTCTGAAGCTGCACTCATACTACTGAAGACAATCATACTACCATGTTTGACTGTAAGTATGTTATTTTTATGAAATGCAGTGTTAGTTTTGCAAACTAAATAAAACTTTTGTTAAATGAAACAAAAGTTTTATTAGTTCACAGAATATTTTAGCAAATGTCTTGGCGATAATCAAGATGTTTTTTGGCAAATGTAAGACAAGATTTGGGGTTTGTTTTGGTCAGCAGTGGCTTTTGCCTTGGATCTCTCTTATGAATGGCATTTTTGCTTAGTCACATTCCTATTGTTGAATCATGAACACTGACCATAACTGAAGCAAGCGAGACCTGCAGTTTTTTTAGATTTTCTGCTGGGTTCTTTTATTTTACACTTTTGGAGTAATTCTCTAAGATTCACTGTTTCTCCATTCGTGGATAATGCCTCTCACCATGGTTCGCTAAAGTCTCAAAGCCTTAGAAATGGCTTGGTAAACCTTTTCAGACTGATAAATGTCAATTACTTTATTTCCCATCTGTTCTTGAATTTCTTTAGATCGTAGCATGATGTGTTCTCTTTAGCGAGATAACACATTTTAGGTAGATCTTTAGCATGCTTTATTTTGTTAGACAGGTTCTATTTAAGTGATTTCTCTATTAATCAGGCCTGGGTGCGGCAATTACTTTTTTTTTTACATAGAGTCAGGTAATTTTGACAGCTTTTTCCCGTAAAAAACAAAATCATTATTTAAAATCTGCATCTTGTATTGACTCGGGTTATCTTTGTGTAATAATAAATTTGATAATTTGAATCATTTAAGTGTGACAAATATGCACAAAAAAATCTGGATACTTTTTCACAGCACTGTATAAATTAATGTCTAGGACACAGTGATCCTTGGGCCATTTTCTGTATACGCCAATGTGACCAATCAGCAGGCAAGAATGTGTCAAAGGAAATGCTCTGTTTCCTGAAAACTGAGTTTCCTTCTAACCAGAGAGCTTCAGACCTGACAAATACTGTCTTTCCAAATGGTCTCTACAGCTAGAAGGAGCTTATAGCATGAACACTCAAGTAAGTCCAACTGTTCTACTGTACTGTTTTGAACATGTAGATTTTGTAAGGTTTTATGACTTTTTATTTATCATTATAATACCACAGGGTTATTGAATTCTGAATTAATTATCTACTTAGTAATGCTTTAGGGCAGAAGCTCTGAAAATAGTACAGCTACATATGCTCATTCTAATGTTATTGTTTCTATAGTAGCAATTTATGTGTGATGTAGGATTTTACAATTTAAGTGTATTTGATATGTAACACAATTAGGAGATTTGGGAATTGAAAGGGTGTACCCAGTAACTAAAAAGAGTTACAGTTCTCTATTACTAGTTAGGATGTGGTAAAAAAAAAAAAAACACAACATAAATCTGAGACACAAAGATTCCTCTGAAATGCCTGGAATCCAAAGAATATAGCAAATGAATATGAAAGGATACCAAGCGGGTAGACGTAAATTATGACTGTGTGGATTCATTAACTAGAAGCTCTTTTGGAACCTGATGAGACACTAAAATAGTGCTTTATAAAAGACAGGTGCACTTGCAGGGTAAATAAACAGCAGATGAAAGACCTAGCTGTGTGCCAAGTATCTAATTACAGTGATTGAGTGATTTGTCTTTTTTCTAATTAGATCTAACTTGTTTGTAAATACCTAAAAAGCCACAAAAATGTCTTAGATCAGCCATACCCATTTCTTACATATATTTGCTTAATGTGGCGAATTTGCAATTAGATCACTATAAATTATGCAGAATATTATTTGACTAGTAATAGATACATTCTGTGCTAGTAAATAGACAGTATAAGTATATATCATTATGCATCATAGTTAGCTCATTTGTGACGTAGTCTACTAATCAACTTATAACTAGCCTACCTCGTGCTGAACTAATAAGTGCAGTCCTGTGTTTATGACATTTGAGTTAATCTACTGGAATGCTTTTATTTATTTTAATGCAATATTTACTTTCTTAATTATTCTGTTCTGTTATTTATTTTGAGGTAGCCTGGCTTTGTTTTGAGTCCTGAAGTCCACAACGTCGACTTCTCCAGATTCTACAGATACAGTATACCAGTCAGCACTGGTGTGTTGTCTGTAGTGTTTCTGTAGTGCCATGCCACCTGCATCAGTCACTGAAAGGACTGCTGGGCAGTTTCCCACACAGTTTGTGGGGAATTCTGATGGCCTGGTACCTCAGCACATGAAACACATGCCATCCACTGAGAGTCCACCAACTGACAACTGTAAGACAGCTGCTTCTCAGGCTTGCTGGGACCAAATAAATGTGGTCTTGGTACTAATGGTTCTTGCTGGGTTTCTCATTTTGGCTCTATTTTACTGCGTCTTTCACCTGTTGCACAAACTGCATCTGGTTCAGGCTGGAAATGCTTTAGAGTATTTTGGCTTCTACCACATGGCTAACTACAGCCTGAAACAAATATATGAACCTCCAGGTTTAGCCTCAGTGGACACTGATAGAACCCCTGAGGAAGTGCCTTCTTGTTCACCACCTCCAACTGTTGTTCCAAATCATCCGCTCATCCCTTCACTCCTTCATTCACCACCTCCACTTTTATCTCAACCACCCTCTGCTGTGCCACTGCCGCACCCCTTCATCTACACTACCCCACCCAGCCCTCAGTCTGACGCAGAGGTATATTCCCGTATAGGCAATCTGCGGCCCTCCAGGCTCTCGAGCGTGAGTCAGACACAGGTGGTTCTTTTTGAACACTCGTCCCTCTGACCCTTGAGAGAAGAACTTTGTCCTCTGCCTCTTCCATCAGAGAATTTGCTAAGAGACTGCCTTTCACAGTCTAGTGATTCATGTCATGTTTGTTTCTTTTTTGTTTGTTTATTTTTGGGAAGCTTGCATCATCAGAACTGGACTACATCTCATCCATCTTCGCATGGACATAATAGTCTGTTGAGGCTGTTTTGTCCATTCATAGTATAACCATTTCACACTAAAATGATTTGCTGCTTTAGATTTGCACTAAAGTCATGCGTATTGTAATTGACAGGGGAAGCTTATAGCTTACACTTTAGCACAAATTATATGCATTAATATCATCCTATACTCAGCTTAAATATTGTTTAGACATAATTTGTACATTAAAATATATTAATACAGACAGTATGTAAGGAATATGAGGTGTAAAAATATGTTTAAGGAAAGTATGGTATTATATGGACCAATTGCAAAGTTGAATTATTGTCCTGTAACAGGACATCCCAGAGTGTTTTATTCATCCTATACCACAGCAATTTGCCAACAATTTTATTTGTCTATTTATTAGCTTTATGTGGTTTAAACCAAAGTGTACATTTCTGTACTGACAATTTTCACTTGCCACAATATTTACTTACGATTACAAAAGGCAACCAACACTGGAAACTCCTTCCATAAATGTTACAAATTTCCTCTTACAAAAACGTTGGTTATGTACAGCATACAATCCCTTATGCATGAACTTTAATTATAGAAACATGTAAACATTAGTTAACATGTGCATTAATATAAACCTATATTAATAGATCAGCACTAAGGTCAGAACTGCTTTCTTCCTATGGGGAAATTGTGCATGTTTTTGTAACTACTGCTACATTATTTATTTCAATATTTAGTATATTACAGATTTTAGTCAGAAATGTTCTATATATAATGCTCTTTGCTCTGTCTCTTTTAGTTGTTCATCTAAGATAAAACTAGTGTCAAAATTCTTTTGACCCCATTATTCCTGACTGTGTTTTTGATCTACAGTAGCATGTGCTTCTTATTTCCTTTGTAACGCTGGCTTTCCTTCATAGGGTGGGATTTCCTGGAGAGCTTTTCCACTGCATTCTTTTTCACTTCCTCTGTTCTGGCTATAAGGAGAAGAATAGCAACAATTCCAGAACTACATTTTATTTTATGCCACACTTTCTAAATTAGTCTTTTGAGTTTTGTCCATGTTTGCAGTTAATAGTTGTCAAAATGACATATAGGTATAGTATAACTAAAAATAAAACAAACTAAGCTTAGAAACTTAAAACCAATTGCCACATCCAACAGCAATTTGCAAGTGATTTCTTATTTATTGCAAATGACCATAACTTTTAATCAGTTTAAAGTTATATTTTATTATTTTATGTTTTTTCACTAAAACCAATACCTAGTTGTTAAAGACATGTTTCTATTTGCTATTGGAATGGTGAGTAAAGGCAGTAGTCCCAGAAAAACATTAATTATGTTAACAGCAGAAGGAATAATTTCAAGGTTCAACATTATCAATAATTTAACATTATGAATAATGCAACAGAGCTTTAATAGCCCACACTGGGACTTTTTTTTTTTATGATAATGTTCTGCTGTTTGCAATAACATGTCAAGTGCAAAAGTTTACATCCATGAAAAAAAAAACAATAAAGTAAATTCTGTCTACAAAATATTTGGTTTAAAGCATTTACAAAATGTTGGACATGTTTAAATAAACTCTCACTGTATGAAATTTTTAAATGGTATTAAATATTGTATTTGAGTAATATTTATGTACGTGATCTGGCATTTATGTGTATAATATCCTACTTTTCATTTGTGATATAGTGTGTGTGTGTGTGCGCGTTTGCTGACATCTGAAGTTTTCCAAACTTTTATAACTTTTCAAACTTTTATAACTTTTCTGATCTGAAAAATTTCTCAGATCAGAAATGAAATTCTCAAAACTATTGGTTCAAACTCCACATCATTTAGTCATTTGTGCTCATCATAAGAACATTTCTTGTTGCTTTGATCAAATTGCGAATGCTTTGGTACATCATTTAATCGATTGTGTACATATTTTGACAACTGGTTTAACCATTTTGCATTCATTGACCTATGCAATGAACTGATACCTAAATGGTTTTAACCCCCAAAACATTTAGGCATCAGTTCATTGCATAAGTCAATGAATGCAAAATGGTTAAACCAGTTGTCAAAATTTGTCAAGCTCTTCTTCTTTACAGTTCTATTAAACATTTTTGGTAAATGTGTCTTGAATTGATGAATTGTGCAGATGAACCCTTGAATGTCACTAATAAAGGGGCATGTTCCCTTTCAGATCAACCAATAATCAACTAGTTCTCTAAAATAGGTCAAGGCTGAATCTCATTAACCTTTACTGTAATTGGTGAGTGTATATAAAAAGAGCAAAACACAGATTTACAGTTGTTGAAAATGGATGAACAACTAGGAAGCGTGAGGAGTAATACAGTAATGTGTAAATTTGTGCTGTTGAAATTCGTAGTTGCCAATTCAGCCTTGTGCATTTCAATACTTGTAATCCAAAACATAGTTTACATCAGGAAATACTAAAATAAAGCATTGTCATATTGAAAAAAAGACAACATTTTGACTCTTTTGTTCATAAACAATGATAAAATAACTTACTATTTTGATGGCAATTATATGTTCAGTGACACAAATACTTACTTTTGAGAGAAGTACTAAGGATTTTGAGCTCAAAACAGGCTTTTGCAAGAAATACAATGTATTGTGCTGTTTGTACACATTGTTTTGAGAATGCACTTACTGATTTGCAAATCTTAAGGATGATTCGAGAAATGCTCCAAAGCAACTGAGAAAAACTGTAATAAGAACACCATGCAAATGCAGGTCAAGGTCTATAGTAATGTTCACATCAAATGTGGAAAATGTATCCATGACCTGGTTGTTGGTGCCAAATGGGAATGGTGCAAGAAAAAACAAAAAAATCCACTTAGCAACAGTTCAGTTGGTGGAAACACTGTTGTTACAACCATGGTGAGCACCTCAGCATGCACAAACATTGAGAGGACTTGTATAGCTGAATATAAAAAAATCACATTGATTTAACCTGTAGTAGACAGTATTCATCTTTCCAGTTTGGAGAGTGTGTGGTCATTTATACTGTCACAAAGATCACACTTTTTCTTCACATTATCTTTAATTGAAGCTTTTGACTTGTATCTAGATCTGTATCTTGGATTTTTGTTGCAAAATGGAGTTGCACATATGTTCCTAATAAGGTCGACAGTGATTGCTTTTTTGTTTTTTTTTAAACATATGGCAGAGCCAATGTAGTGCCCTGTGTCTATTTCATTTTTTTGAAATTAGCATATTTCTAGCGCATGTGGGAATTGAGAGGAACGAGCCAGCTGATAAGGCAGCACTTGACAGCGAGATGTCAATGTACCACATCATTTAACAAAGTGAAGAGCAAAGGCTTGGCTGAAGAGATAGGCTTACAACAAGTGACGATTGATGTGGAAAGTGAAAAATTAAGAGAGACACCTGGATTCTATGCAACTAGCTATCTATTGAACTGACCTGAATAACAAAACCGAGATTTGGAGAACGTTTACGGACAGAAAATGTGATGCTACCAGAGGTGGCAAAAGTACACACATCCTTCACTTAAGTAGAAGTACAGATACTCATGTTATAAAAAATGTTGTACTGACTATCCTTTTATCCTTTTACTCAAGTTAAAGTATAGAAGTTTGGGGTCTGACATGTACTTAAGTTAAAAGTAGCCATTATTAATACCTGTTTTGGTGTCATGCTGGTAACTGGATCTCATGTCATATTAATATTAGGGCTGTCAATCGATTAAAATATTTAATCTCGATTACTTGCATGATTAATTTGTTATTATACTTACGATTAATCACAACTTAATCGCACATTTTAATCTGTTCTAGATGTACATTCAATTAACAACCTGCTTTATGCAAATTTATGTTTATTATTAGTGAAACCATACCGAACATAGAGCATGGAGACAAAATATTCTTGTAAATGTTTTAAAGTAATTATGGTGTTTCAAATTCCATTAATCATCAGAACACCAAACTGAACCTTCACTATGTTTTCACACAGATGTTTAATGAGGTGATACCGGAGAAACTGTACCTCTTCTAACTTTCATATGGATTAAATAATCAAAGAATTCGTTTATTGAGAAGAAAAAGATTTCACCAAATAGATTAAAACTAATGTAACGAGCCTGTTTTGAAAATGTAAGAAGTGGAAAGTACAGATATTTGTGTAAAAAATTTAATAAGTGAAAGTTAAAAGTTAAAAACAAATAGTGAAATACAGTAAAGATACCAGAAAAATCTATTTAAGTAGAGTAACGTATCTATTTATAGGCCTTTATGCAAAGTTTTTTAGACCTTTTTTAAGCAAAGAAGCACAACAATATGCAAGAGCAATGTGTTGTCTGATAAGGGTCAAAAATTTTAAAAGAGGTATCATGTCATGAATATTGTAAGTCTTCCTTCAACTTATTGAATACAATTATAGAAACTGGCTAAAAAGTCTGTTTCTATAACTAGCATTAGAAACTAGCATTAGTGTAAGTAAACATGGTAATTTTTAACTGCCTTTTAACAAACAGACCAATCATTAACTAGCAGGATACATGCTAACCCACAACCTAGCATTATTTGAACAATGCAACCAGCAACTAGCATAATTAAAATCATACAAACCAGTAGCTAGAATTATAGTAATAATATTATTCTATTAACATTCTTTATACTAATAAAAATATTACTTAGTAATATAGTAAACAGAAGTGTCAAACTAGTAAACAAGCTAATGCATTAAGCAGCATTATAGTAAATATTCCACATTAAAGAGCTGACAGTATATCTACCACAAATAATTGTGAAATATTTGCATTAAAGTACAGTGGTATAGTTACAGTACAACATCACTGTATGTTTACCATAATATATTGTACATTTCCTAAATGCATTAGATACCTTTTTAAACAGGGGTATTTATGTAAATATAATAATCAGGGGGCTTAGCTGTAGCCTTATCTGCTCATCTGTTTAAGGTTTTACTGGCATATATAATGTAAGAGGATTTGTGTTGACTCAAATAAAGATCACAAATAATTCATCCAATAATTTGCACACTTTGTTTATTTGCTTAATTTACTCTTATTAAACTGATAAATTTGCTAATGACTCAGAATGTGTTGCTGAGTACATGTGTGGCTGCTTGTGTGTGTCAGTTAAAAATATAGATACATTATGCCTTTGTATTCAATATATTTGGGCTCGAATAAGCAGTTTTGATTTGAGGTGAAGAATGTAAAGCAATCACAACACGGATCACAGCTCGTCATTCTGTTCAGTGCCAGGGAGAGAATTTGAAGCCTCTTATCTCCATCTTTAGGTCCTGAAGGAAATCACACATTCTTAGTTCTGCTCGGTCTGACAGCTCAAATCAACAATGATGCTTTGAAAGGTAGCTGACTCAAAAGAAAAGAGTTCTGTTTCTCATTCTTTCCTGTTTCCAGTGCCATCATCAGCCACCACCCTCACCACCTGATGAGTCTACATCTGCCTTATAAGTAGGCGGAAGTAGAGCATGTTGGGTAACAGGCATCAGGCAAAGAAGAAAGAAGCACATTTCAGATGTCATAAGGTAATTGTGTAAATAGAAAAATAGCAAAAATAATGATAGACCAGAGTATTCATTTATTTAAAATAAGTAAATAAATTTATAGAGAATGGTTTAAGGACACTTTTTTTAAAAAGTGCTATACAAATTAAAGTGAATCAGATTTAATTAAATAAATAATTAGAATTTTTTTTTTTTGTCTAATTGTCTAGAACAGCCATTGTATATTTTATATTATTAATTGACCTGTTACTTATTAACAAAAACAATAATTTATATTTAAATGTATTTTTGTACACATAAAATGTACAATTGATGAAAGAGTATTTAGTTTTAGTGCTTTGTAACAGTCAGGGATACAGCTCTAATGTTACATTTTCCAGGACTGAAAGTTTCACACTTTGCAGTTTGACAAGATGCAATTATTTTTTTCTGTTTAACTTTGAGAGAGAGAGGGAAGAACAAAAAATGGCGACAGAACATGTTTCTATAGCTCTAATGTAATGAGCTACATTGTTAAATGGACTTCCAACAACATTAAATGTAACTAAAAATGGATAAAAAGTTTAACTTGTCGTTTATTCAGCATTTCTCAATGTGGTTTACTCCTCATGTGCTGTCATTTACGGTTGGATCACTGTGTCTCTATTGCATCCTCACCTGAAGGTTCAGTAGCTGTGTGTGAACCCCCTCGGCTTCTGTGTCTGTCCAGTTGGTGGTGCCCACGTGACTGTCGCTCTATTGTCCTGGGCTTTTGATCAGATAATTGCCCCTCAAATCTGGAGTTTTCAACCTCTGAGTGTCACTATGGAGACCAGCATTTCAGCCAGCTGTGTGGAGTGGCTTTTAGTGGTTTCAGCTTGACCACTGGAGTTACTCGGGTATATGAGCTCTGCTTACCAATATGAAGTCATTTGAGTATGTGAAAAATTATCATCTGGATGTGAAAAGAACGTTTGACTTAGATTTTTTTGAAACATGCATTTTGATAACAGAACAGAATAGAATCACACACACAAAAAGATTATTAATAATTGTTTATTTTTTATATTTTTTATAATTATTTTTATCACATTGAAAATTTTAAAATAAGTATTCTATAGAAAATCCAATGTTAAGAAGGTCTAATATCAAGTGGTTAAAAAACGCATCTAAAATACTTTAAAAAATCTGGACAGACTTAAATTAAAAGTATGCAAATGTTCTTGCTTCGGTGTTTAGATGTTGCTGTACCTTTCTATAAATTGTACCAGACTGGCTAACATTTTGTGCTAAAAACACTGGTCAAAGGTGAAACATTTCAAGGTTGACTGAAATACAGTGAGGTTCATAAGTATTCAGGCAGCGGCCAACTTCTGCTTCTGTACACCACCTAAAAAGATCTGGCATAAAGCAATCAGGATGTGATTAAAGTGTAGACATTTGACTATAATTTAAGAGGTTTTAAGAAAAATATTGCTTTTTAGGAATTTATGGCTAATACCATAAGTAAAAAAATAGCTATAATTTCGAAACAACACATGTAATTCTATACTTTACTCACATAAACACACATTTTAACATTTATTAATTGATTTATCCATTTTGTGGTAAATGAAGACAAGTAATAAGTGTATACTGAAATATTTTGTGTTGTAATTCTAGTGTCACTTAATTGGTTGGTACTGTATTTCTGGTATTCCTATAAGAATTCTGCATTCTTCATACTATGCTGGTCACAGTAGGATATTATTATTGCTAGTGAAGTGTTACTGGTGTTTAACAGAAAAGCAAAATGAATCCTTTATAACTGTCAGGTTTCTTTGCAAGCCCTAGCACAAGCTTCTTTTCCCAGTCACTATATTCCAGATATGATTCACATTATATTAATAATACATCCAGCAAAGACGTAGTGCAAGGACACCAAACATTGGACCCAGATTAACACATTGAAGTGCAGCTGTAGGTGTAATGCAGAGTTAAAATGTTAAGTTAGAACAGATATTCGAGTCTGACTGGTTAGCACTATATGATATGTGATGTTATTGATGGTGTTGTTAGCCTAAACTGAAGGGTTAGAAACGAATCTGTCTGTGCAGAGAATAGAGATCAGGAGGTGAGACAGCTGGAAAGATTAAAGTACTAATACAATGCTGAATTTCATTAGAAATGTAATCTTCACTGCTTCTAGAATTCAAATATTAATTAAAAAATATCATTATACCAGATGATTTTTTTTCTTTAAGCACTGAAGAAAAAAAGAGATATAAAAACAGAATCACTGAACATAATAGAGCCATCAAGAGACAGTGGTTTGGTGAACAACATGTATTGTGTATACTTGATAGTGACCACTACCTAATTTAGGAAATGTTTGCAGACATTTTACCATCATTCATTTGCATCACTTTGCATTTGGTTTCCTGATCATGTAAAAATAAATTAAATTTGCTTCATCGGCTGTTTGCTCTTTTGCCGTGAGAGTTGGAGGTGAAAATTAGACATGAGTTTCAATGAATAAATTGAGCTTTATCAATGTATGAGCCTATTTCCTATCATATGTTCCTGTTTTCCTAATAATTAAAATGATATGTGAAAAATCAAAAAAATCATCTATTTAGGGATATAATGTATTCTTAAACACACTGAAAATAGTAATAATATATTGTCCTGGTTTTATATATGATATAATTTTATGTAGCAACAACAAAAAAGATGGATAAAGAATATAATTAGTTTCAGTGGGTTCTTATTAAAAATTAAAGAAAGCAATGGTCACACCTTATGACGCACTATAAAACTAAAACTTAATCTAAAACCAAATGTTTGATTTAAAGTTTCCCATTATCGTAATACATTAGTATTGCATTATTTTATCAAATATTTTAATTCCATTATTTCCAAGGGGCTAAGCTGCATTCTATGAAGTCAAAATATATTTGTGACTCTTTTGTATAACAGAGTTTTGCTGTATACAATAATAATAATAAAAAGCTTATCAATGATGCAAAATATTTGTTTTATTTCTAAGCTCTGGCACATAAAGAAGCACAGAGAATCTGTTTTGAGAGTCATTTACGAGTTTATTTCAAAGCATAAACACATTCATGCTTCCAATGGACATGAGCAGTACATGGAGTTCTTTTATACACAGTATCATACATCTTTTCTGAAAACAGAAAAAAATGTATAATAAAAATGATAAACGATGAGAATAATGACCTATTTCCACCACGGGATAAATGTCATCATTCTTTATCCCACCGAAGGAATGTTTGACTAAAGATTTTCCCGTCAATTCAGCAAACTGGGTACCACTAAGCAATCCACCGCTATTTTCGACAGAAGTGACATTTTATGATTTTCTGAAAGGCGCTCTGGAAGTCCTTGTTGAAGTACGCGTAGATGATGGGGTTTAGCAGCGAGTTGGAGTAACCGAGCCAATTGATCACGTCCTGTAACCACACGGGCATCTTGCACGTTGGGCAGAAGGGCATCACTAAGGCTTTGATGAAGAAAGGCAGCCAGCACAGGATGAACGTGCCCATGATGATGCCCAGCGTCTTGACGGTTTTGCGCTCCCGCGCCATCGCCAGTTTCCTCTTTGCCTCCGTGTTCTTTTCGTGTCGGTTCTCAAAGAGCGGCGCCGAGCTCGGCGTGTTCGGCAGCGGCAGCTCGTGCTTTGAATGGCCGTGCACCTCCACGATCTCCACAGACTCGCCGTCGTCCGTGTGCTTTACAGCGCCGTTCACGCACGACGCCGCCGGCTTGGGTTCCACGCTGCTTCTCCAGCTTTTGCCCGGCTCTCCATTAGCGCGTTTAAAAAGCGCCGGGGACACGGTCAGACACGTGACTTTTTTCTTCTCAGTCCGGCGTACCGTCTTGCGGATACGGAACCGAGCCGCTTTAAAGATGCGGCCGTACAACACGAGCATGAGGATGAGCGGGATGTAAAAAGCGCAGAAGGTTGAGTAAATGGTATACCAGGGGTCGTGGCTGATCGCGCACGCTTCGGGGTTGGCCATGTCTTCTGCCTTGCTTTTGGGCTGCGATTTCATGATCAGCATTGGGGGCACGGATATCAAGAAGCCCACCAGCCACGTAGCGCCGATCAGAACCGCCGCACGTTTCAGCGTCCTTTTTTTCATATAGTCTATGGGCTCGGTGATGGCCCAGTAGCGGTCCAACGCAATGGCGCACAGATGCAAAATCGAAGACGTGCAACACAGGACGTCCAGCGAGATAAAAATGTCGCATGCGACCTGCCCGAGTGTCCATTTGTCCAAAACTTGGTAGAGACACGCCATAGGTAAGACGAGTACCGACACCATAAGGTCCGTCACGGCAAGAGACCCGATTAGATAGTTGGCCACGTTTTGGAGTGACCTCTCCAAAGCTATGGCCGCCACGACGCACGCGTTTCCAAACACCGAACACAGGATCAGCGCTCCGATCAGCACAGACGTCGATATCTGATAACTTAACGGCACCTTAGCTGTGAGCGAAACCTTGTCATTGTGGTCCTCTAGATTGCTGTCGTTTTGGAACAACGAGGACGCGTTCTCCGGTTGTCCATCCATGTCTCGGTTCATCAACAAGCGCGTGGAGGTAAAAAAAAAAAAAAAAAAAAAAAAAAAAAGCGTCGGTCACCTACTTACTGAACTCCTTCTGCAGGAGCGCGCGCGAGCAGGACATGGGCATCATCACTTACGGCTTGTGACGAGTGCGCGAGCTTTTATACCAGTACTGGAGCATACGTCAGTTACCGACGCAGGTGGATCAGAGTTCACACTCTGTGTGTCCGCGCATGTAAAACCTGTCATCATTAAAAGAATACATGGCAATGTTTAAAGCCAATAGTGTCATATATGCCTTTTTTTTTACAGCCTCTCGTGCGCACTTCATGTCAGATATACAAATGGATTAAAATAATGGGCAACTTATTTTGTGCCACCAAAGTTTCCACCATCAGCTCCGTGGCGATACGCACAAACCTGAAAAGTGCAACTGCTGCCACCTGGTGTAACTAGCACTTTGTTCATTCATTCATTCATTCATTCATTCATTCATTCATTCATTCGTTCATTCGTTCGTTCATTTATTTGTTCATTCAGTCTTTTTTTGCAACCACTTTATCCTGATCAATGGATCGGAAGCCTTTTCCAGGAACACTAAACATGCGATCAAAATAAATACCAGAGAAAGAGGCCAATTCATAAAATATAATAATATGTTGGTTGTCCAGGTTTAAGGACAATATTATTGGTTTAGAATATGTGGCACTGGTACAGTTGCCTCTAAAACCATTTGGAAGTTTAAGACCGAAGGACTAAAGTCAGGTTTGAGATCAACTTTAAATTTTAGACCAGACTTTGCCAGAGTCACCTGCACCTTAATCATACTGTACAGTGTCTTTAACTGAATGTAACAATATGTATACTTAATATTATTCATTCATATTATTAATTAATCTTTATTTCTCTACCTGTCACCCCCTCTGCTCTCTTTCTCTGTGTGTGTGTGTGTGTGTGTGTGTGTGTGTGTGTGTGTGTGTGTGTGTGTGTGTGTGTGTGTGTCAAGTTAAACATTCTCGTGAGATACCAGCAACCACAGATCCTGTCTCCTTCTTTTCTTCGTATCTGCCTGAGTCATCCTGATGCCCTACAGTAGCTCTGGATTGAGTTCTCTTCATTTGGAGACCACTCTGTGCAGCTGAGAATGGTTCCACATGAATAGCCTAAAGATCCCTGAAGAACTCAAAAACTATGAGGATGGATTTTGATTGTAATTTTATATTAACAATCTGCTACAGTGGCTTATAACTGCAGTTTGCATGAACAGTTTTGCATTCAAGGACCCATTACTGAACAACACACCTCAACAATGATGGAAATGTAATGAGTGGACATTCTGTGCCATCCAGAGGACGACAGGTTCCCTTTAGAGTCTGGTTTCTCTCATGGCTTGATCATCTCAGGGAGTTTTTCCTAGCCACTGTCACACTGGCTTGTTCATAAACCTATAAGGGAAAAACCTATATGCACTTTATAAACTTATAAATTCAAATATCTAACCTTTTTTTTCCTCTGTAAAGCTGTTTTGGCATAATGTCCATTGTTTAAAAATGCAATACAAATAAAAACTAAACTTTCATCTCCTGATATTTACCATTTATTTTTTAGGTGATCAATACTATAGGAACACATCATTTTAAAATAAATGAAAATAAATTAAAAAAATATTATTGGTTACATATGACTTGCTCGCAATAATATTACCGAGCCTTCATACCACCTATGCCATAAACCTTTTCTTCTTTCTTATCAGGCTTGTACTGGGGCTTAGTTGTTTAATATTTTTACTTCTTTTAGGCTTTCTCTTTTAAGTCTTCTCTTGTAAAAACATGCTTAACTGTGTTAAGGACTGGTGATTGATTTGACCTTTTTCTTTATACCCTAAACAAGACTTTTGCCTCATGGGCAGTTTTGGGTCGTTGTCTTGTATCATGAAAATCCACCGAATTAGACTGGATGCATTTCCCTATAAACTGGCAGACGGAAGGTTTCTGTGGACTTTTCTTACTGCTGCTACCATCACAAGTTATTTCATCAATAAAGATAAGTGAGGCTAGTTCCAGAAGGAAGCATGTACACAACCATTGTAGGGTCACTGCTTTAATAAGAATGGTGATAAGTGACAAGTAATAAGTGATAGCACCACTCAAATAATATCTGTTCAGTGCTCAGGTTGGTTTCCTTCCACTGATAGATGTAAAAAAAAAAAAATTATAGAGAAAGTGTTCCTGTATGACAGTGTCCTTATAAAATGATAAAGGAATAAAAATAGCACAAATGAGTAATTGACTAGATATAAACCCAAACAATAAGCATAGACGTGAATGGATCATTTCGAACCGCGTTTTTAGACATGTCCCCAAATGGCTTCCGTATCATGTTTGTTAGGAAAAAGCCGACTCAACGTGTTATTTGTTTTTAGCTGGCTTGCTAGTTAGCTTCAGTTTCGTCCAGGGCTTTCTCGGAAATATCGTTCGAACAATGGCTTCAGTTGATACGGTATTTACATTTTACATGATTAATTTGACATTACTGACTATAATATTTATTTGACATTAACAGTAAGTGTCCTGATGCTTAAAATTTTAGCTGAGCCGCACATTAGCTAAGTATAAAAGTTTTACAGGACCATATTTGAAAAGCATCCAAGTGTTAACTTATGAATTATTACTTTAAACATTACAGACTGTAGACAGTTATCATTAACAACATTACAGAATGTAAACAGTTAACAACATGGTGGCTCGAATAAACACAGATCAACATTCCCATGTCTTCAGTGATCTTTATAAAATCTTATGTCTTTTAGGCAAACACTGTAACATCGGATTATATGTTACTTAATTGTTGTTTGCCGTTATTCTGTGTATTGGCTTGGGTTTTTTTTAAATGAGCCAACATTTGCAACATATTTTGATGCTCTTCTGATTAAAAATATTTAAGTAAAAAAATTTAAATTTTTATTTAAAAAAATGTGTCTGATTTATGTGATATGTACAATAGTAATAGACTTAACATTTCCTCCTACACCTGTCTTATAGAACAGCCTCTAATATTTTACTTCATTTATGTGGTTATCAGAGACAACAAATGTTTGACATTTTCGAATACAGGACGAAGTACCAGATCCTGGTGGAACCCAAGAGGAACCATCAATTCTCCGCTGTAAAAAGTGCAGAAGATGTGCGGTAGACTCATCATGCCTACTTGCGGTGAATTGATTCATAGTTCATAGTGAAAGTTTGTGTATGTTCATTTGCTAAAAAGTGGTTTGGCATTTTTCACAACATAGACCTGCACATACTACTGTTATGTAGACTTGATAGAAACCTATAGTATATGAGCATCTGTTTATTAACTTTAGAGACCTATACCAGAACTATTCAAATAGTGTGGGCAGAATTGCAGGAACTCCACTTAAACAATAAAATTAGTGGACCAGAGCTAACTCTGGTAATGAAATAAAAAAATAAAAAAACCCATCAATGTAATTTAACTATAATAGAATGTATACAACAGTTAGATTTGCTCTGCTGTGTTGATCGGACATGCATTCTTTTAGGTGTGCTTGAAATACTAGTGGGCTTATAAATATGAGAGGTGGTGCTCATAGTGGAAAAGCTTGAATATGATTCTTGTTAAAACTTGCTGTTTATGACTGTTGATGATTTTTGTCTGTAGAATACAAGAATTGCACATGAAATAAATCTTATTCCATCAGTTGAGCATAATTAGCCAATTTAGAGCAGCTGGGAATCTGATGTAGGCTTGAGCCACTACTTCATTGGTATCTTCTTGTTTGATTAGTAATGGTCTTTCTATATATTTTGTTTAGTTAACACATCTGGGCAATATCTGCTGTTATTTCTTTCCTCTCACAGGCCTCAGAAGACCACACGGCTAAATGCACAGTGTGGCATGTGAATGTTGATGCATTGCCTGATTGGATTTTGTCAGTTATTAATCAGGTACCAACCTTGTAAAGTTTTCAAATGATCAGTTCAATTCTTTACATGGTCTTGTGTCTAAAACTAAAGAGTGCATAAGGAATAAACCACGTTGGGGCATGAGTTTGATTGCATTTTTTATTTATTAAAAAATGACCTGTCATGCTTTCCATCTGTGTTTTGTTCACTTTATTGTAGAATTTTTAAAACCAGGTTTTGTTTTTGATACGGGTAAAGCGAGATAAATAGTTGTTTTTCTCACTAGCTTTTCTTTTTTCTTAATTAGTGAACAAACAATGCTTTTTATATGTGAGATCCCATAAGGCTGAAAACAACTCTGTCCTGAAGATTTATCATTGTAAATGAAAGTAACAGCTTCACCTCTGACTGTTCCATTAATGAAGAAAAACAGATGTGTCCTTACCAGAAACTATCACCATATCAAACAGACATTTTGTAATCTTTTTATCTGGATCGTTTGCTATGCAGGAGCTGTGAGCTGTTAGTATTGAGCTGATTATATAGTAGATCATAGTAGTGGATTTACAGGCACTCTTTCGTCAAAGCTGCTGTTATGAAAATAATTTAGTCAAAGACTTGATAATGCTTAATCAATTTGAACATTAAGCAGCAATGGGGGTAAACAATAAATGCAATTGTATTGAAACAAAACACTTCTATAAGTCATGGAACCTGATAGAAAAAAAATCTGTAAACATGTGAAGATTCTTGCAATGTAAAACATTCACAAACATTCTAATGCCCAAACCCCATATTTAGTTAGGGCTTTGGGGCATTAGAATGTTTGTGAATGTTTAAAAGAAGTATATATTTTAAAGAAATATGAGTGAAGGAAAAAAAAAATATTCACCTTTTGCAGGTTCACTGGACGACAGGAAAACTGAACTGCCAGCACTGTGGAGCACGTCTCGGCGGTTTCAACTTTCTAAACTGTTCACGCTGCCCCTGTGGAGAAGACACAACCGTGCACCTTAATAAAAGCCGTGTTGATCAGTTTGTAAAGCATCTGGTCTACTTGAGTAGACCAGGTACAGCTAGAGTACACACAGGGCTTCGGGTTAAGCACAAAGTTTCAGAAGGTCAAGTAGATAAAACCCCGAGCTGTGAGCTACATCAAGTCACTCATGTTATAGGTCTGGAACCCGAACCCCAGATAAGACAAACACAAGCAACTCATTTCTATAGTGAGCAGCCCGTCATCTCTCTATGCAGTCGTCCTATTCCTTCGCCTCCCATTTGTCCTGTACATGAGGAAGTGAATGAGGCAGCAGCTCAGGATACCGACAGCCACACATGGATGTCAGCAACAGAGCTATCGGATCCTCTGCAAGACCAGGACAATCATACCGATTCCTTTAGATTGCCTACTCAAGACATCAGACAAGTGAATATCAGTGATGGTGTTACAGAGGATACACAGGATCATATTCGCTTCACCGCTGTGCAGATGTTGACCAAAAGGGAGAAGAATCACTTAAAAAACCTGAGGAGAAAGCAGAGGAAAAAAGATCGCTGTATTCAGAGGCAGCTTGAAGAGAAGGTACTGGTGAGATGGTTTACAGACAGATTCAGATTAATATTCACTGGATGTGATGTCGCTTTTTCTAGGACAAATTATTTTAATTTGTAGCAAAGAACTCTACTTCATGCACATTTTTTTAATGCAGTTGGTAGTGATTTAATGACAAAATGTCCAAAATATAAACTGAGGAATAAGTTGTTCAACAGATCGAGGTTCTCTCAGTTCAGGATCAAACTTTTTATCAGGAATAAAGTGTACCAATTTCTACAAAAAAATAACAAAGTGAAATTTGGAACTGTAGTGAAGAAAATCCTCAACAAACTATTTCAGACATTTAAATGCACAAATTAATGAGATGCATGTCATATCCTAAAAGGCTGTATATCCTGCTGTGTAATACATTCATTTTCCAAAAGAGCAACCAGATACAATCCACTCTAATCCAAGAGTATACAAGCAAACATATTCCCACCTTAGTGCTAAAAGATTGTAATTGTAGGCATCTAAATAATAATAAGCGCTCACTATCTCTCTGGTGTAAAACACACACTATCAATACAATAGTGATGCACTTCAAGTGCTATGTGAGGGCACAAATTCAAAAGGCTCTACTGAAATGTGTTAAGAATATACAAACTTGATTATTGTTTGCTACAAATGGCTTAAATAATTTTCTCTCTTTAGTCACTACACTGTTTTGGTGCAGAGGAATTTGAGATTTTACTGCATAGTTGCATGATGTCGTTTCAAGTGACCATTCACAGATGATGTTTAGCAATCACCTACTGCTCAATAACCTCTGACAGTATCATTAAATACAGACAATAGCGTTTAACACTCATTAATGAGTCGACTCTTCTGGTGAAGGTTGCTGACTGAATAATTTCCAATGCACACACATTTGACATATCTTTAGAGTTTTTTCTTGTAGAGAATTTTATAGAAATTTTCTATATATGCAAATAACGTTTTCTTCTTTTGGAAAATCTTTTTAAGATTTAATGAAACAATTAATACCACAGTATTGTCAAATCCTGTAATTGTCTAATTGGTCATTGATTGATAAAACATTTGCAAATTACCACATAAAAGGAAATAAACACTTGCATTATGAAAATGACAGCCCACATTACATGGTAACATTACACCACCTTGTCAAACATTATTAAAAAAAAATTGAATCAGATTTGTAGGATCATTTAGGCATGTACATAAAGATGTGAAATGTGTGTGTTCCAGAGGGTGAATCTGCTAAGCAGTGATGATGAGGAGAAGGAAGGCGTGCTGTGTGCTGTTTGTCTGGACATATACTACAAGCCGTACATGTGTCAGCCCTGCAGTCATGTGTTCTGTGAGCCCTGCCTGAGGACGCTGGCAAAGAGCCGGGCTAGCAGCACACCATGTCCCCTCTGCAGAACTCTCATCTCGCATGTGATCTTCCAGGAAGGTCAGCAAAATCAATGAAAACAATCTCTTTGTAGCATCTAGGTATGATTAGATAAATATAATAGGAATAGGAATGACCATTTGTAACCCTTGCAACACATTTCAGACATTCTTTATTCGATGCCATGACTTTTCCAGCTAGGAATATTTTATAAGTTTCTGTATTATTCTAATACTAGTACAATAATCCCCCGTTTATCGCTGTGGTTACGTTCCAAAACCTCCCACAATAAACGAAAAACCGCAATAAAGGAAGCCACCCCAAAAATGCTATTTTATGTATACTGTACTGTACTGTACTGTACTGACATTTTACTTTATTTAAGTATTAACAAATTAGTAATGTGGCAAATGCAATTCCGAGATAAACAGGGTGTGCGAGATTCGACATTTTTGTACAGTAGCCATTCAGGTACTACGGTAATATTAAGAAAAGGTTTACTGCTAGTTTTTATTTTTTTGTATATAGCATTAGCGAAACCTTATAGTAGGTCGTGGTAGCAGTAGACAAACAAGAGCTGTGAATTATGTTAATTGTGAGGTTTTGGCATTAACTACAGCAATATAGTTAATTATGGTTAAGATCACTGCATTAAACAAACTAATTTAAAGAATTAAAAATTAAAAAGTAAGAATAGGTTAAAATTTGAAACATAACTTGACATTTGAATTAAAATTAAAACAATTTGCCTATTTCAGTGGCAAATACACTGTTGTAACTGTATTTACATAATAATAATAAGAAGAAGAGTAAGAAGAAGAAATTAACAGTACAGTATAATGCCATCACAAGACAAAGGAACAACATTAAACTTGTTAGAGATGTTTGGCCGTCAGTCTTCTGACTTTAATGAATTTTTGTTTCTGTGTGAAAATATTAGTGATAGGTGCTAGCTGCAGTGTGAGTTCTATTGAAAAAAACGAGACTGTAATAATCATACAGCATATGATTGGCTTTATGCAACAGAAGAATCTATAAATTGATTTACATTTCTTTTTGTGTGGTTTTTCACATCTTGACGTCTATTCAAGTACTGAGAATGATTTACGATAACAAAGCGTTTTATTAAAAACAGTAGTACCCAGTAAGAATGTTGCCACAAGTCCTTTCTGGTGTGTGGAAAAATCATGTATGCGTTCGTGTTTCAGAGCTTCACCAACACACTAAGACCCACTTCCAAAAAGAATACCGGTTGAGAAACGAGACTTTCCAGAAGACCAACTATTCTAAATGGCCCCTGCCCAGCTGCCCGAAGCAATTTCGCATTTTATGGGGTTGGTTATTTAATAGATATTTTACTAATTCTGTTTTTTAAATATTATTCAGCTATATGTGTGTTTTGATGCTCAACTGCGAATCATATCAGCACAACAGAAGCTAGGGGTGTAACTATACACGTATTTGTACCCAAATTTTTCAGTACAGGGCTTTCTGTTTGTTATACATGTGTACCGAATGTGCACAGTTCAAATCTGAGTTCCCTCAGGAATGTAATAAGTGGCGGAATGCAGGGTTGTTTAATCACTGCCTCGCAATTTAAATGCATTTTTATTTATTATTATTATTAAACTCGGGGTATAAAAAATAAACTAGAGTATCGCAGCGTCACTGTGGTTACTCACTCCATACCGGAAATATGCATGAAACCACTTAAGAAGCCATAGTGCTAGCGTTAGCCACTAACCAGGCAGTGGCTAGCGGCTAAATACCCTATGGATTCTTAAGTGTTTTTATGTCCAGTTTCAAGAATTTTTCTTAAAAGTAAAAAAATAACATATATATATATATAATATACAGTGGAACCTCGGAGCTCGTGGCCTCAGCGCTCGCGACCTTGCATGCTCGCGACTTTCATTCCGACCGGCGACTCTCATTCAGATCGGCTCGTGAGCAACCGCGAGCTGCTCAAAACGCTAGTTTTAACATTTGTAATCAAGGTTTATCTCATTAAAATTGTCTAAAAAATGCTTTAAAACTATTTTTATTATGTAAATAGTGAAATAGTGTTATTTACTCATTTAAATCGTTTTCGTATAGTGTTCTTTGGGTTTTTACTGGGTTGGAAGGGGCGTATCAAAAGGTCGCGAGGTTCCACTGTGTATGTGTATGTATATATATATATATATTGTGCCAATTTAATTGATTACTCAGTTTAATCAATATAATAAGTGTATTGCATTAATTTAATTTATTCTGTTTTATTTTTATAAAATACTATTTTAGGTATTATTTAACCAAGCGGGCATTTTATTTTAATTGTTTTTAAAAAAAATTTACTTTAAATGTTGATGATCTCGAATGTTAATAATAATGATAAACTGCGTTAATAAAAAAACTACATGCAATTTTATGTTTTGCGTTTCTTCCCCCTGTCTGTACCGTAATGTAACTGAACAGTGACTTCAAAACTGAGGTACATACCAAACTGTGAATTTAGTGTACCGTTACACCCCAAATAGAAGCTCTATATTCATATCATGTCTTTTATATTGTCTTTATATAATATATATTCTATTTTTTAAAGATATTGATTATATTTTAATGGCAGCAACTCTGACATTAGTGCAGCTGCAAATCACAGGTTTATGTTAATGTTCAACAGTATTGTTTCTTCAGTACCAGCTCACTCACAGGGACTTGTATAGCAGACTCTGAGTTAATAAAAGATTATAATTGATATGGTGGTGTTTTCTGTAAGGGGTTTTAGTGGCAGGGCTTTGTAAGAAGGGTCTTTGAGAGGATGATTATTTATAGATGTTATAAGTAAAAGGATAAATATTACTTTTGTTGTTAAGTTGTCTCAAGATAAATGTTATATATTAAAATTGATAACATCAAAATTTACTTCAATCATATTATTCACTATTCATTTAACTGTTTTCCATATTTTAGGACTGCAAAGACACAGACCCTCAGCTGATCAGTTGCAGTTCCCTCTCAGAGCACTGGGACTGAACAGATTGGGAGTGGACGTTATTAGGGGCTGGACGTTTTACTCTGATATGATCACCTCTTTGAACTGGGTGCTTCCCTCCTTTATCGTCTTGTGTGGCCTTTTCTACATCCTCCTCTGGTGATATGATGAGAACTCGAGCATGCCAGAGATATATAAAGCAAAGTTGTGGATACATATGATAACTGTACACATTATGTACAGTTTTTAGAGAGTTTAAAAAAAGTATTTATTTTTAATGATAGACATTCATATATATATATTCCAGGTCATTTGAAGCAGAGAGAAACAAAAATTATAATAAAAGTGTTAATAAAGAAGAAAAACTGCAAAAAGATAATTTTTATCAGTGCCCTTTTCACTCTTACCTTTTATTTGCACACCCAGTTCCAATTCAGCAATCTCCCAGCATGGGAAGTGACTTTGGAGTTTATATTGCCTATATGAAGATAGGATGGCATGTATTTGATGGCATGTAATTTTGCATTGCATTTGACCATTTATTGTATTTAAGTTTGTCCATTCATTTTCAGTAATTGATTTTTTTCTGATCAGGGTCATGGTGAATCCAGAGGCTGTCCCACAAAACTGTATGCAAGCTGAATCAATTTGTGTAAATCAACATCTGTATTGTATTTTGCAGATGGCAAATTGACAACCATGCTAAAAAAAATCAACATAAAATATAATTCATTGCTTAGACAATTTTTGTTAAAAAAAATAGACATTTTGTTCATTTGTAAAGATAAAAGCATCTAGAATATATAATCAATTTTGTATAATAATTAAATGATATATGCATAAAGTAAATATACAAACAATAAAAACAAGAATTTGAACGTTGTAAAGCTGCAGTAAATTATATTTATAAACAGATAAGTTACTGTCGTAGTAGACAAATGCTATAAAAAGAGAATGAAATGGAGAAACGCAGCAAGCGAACATGCCTGATTAAAAAAGTAAAAAAATATGCATTGGTGTACAAATGCATAAGAATTCGCTGAAAACCACAACAGTTACTAAAAATGCACTGACAACGAATTTCATTATCGATTTAATCGTTTTGTTGTTGCAGATCTAGTTGCGATACTGTAAGGAAGGCAAAATATTGGGATATTTCTTATTTTAGAAATAGGATATAATTTTAAGACAGTTTTAAGCACATACCACCATATGCAAACCTTAGCAAAAAATATATATTTATTTTATAAATAACTCAGTGGATTTTGCATTTGCATTAATTAAATAAAGTATTACCATTAGCATTAGGCTAGTAGTAGAAGCATGCTCTGAGCACTAACTAGTAGTTATACATTTAAAAGCTACAATCATAGGAAGACTATTATTACTTCTATAAAGGTAGAGAATGCAGTCAGGCATGGCAAGACGGGCATGTCGTGCACTCATATTAAACTTCATCTGGTTCAGTGACAGCACATGTTCCTGTTTTTTTAATGCCATTTTAACATATTACCGCCTGAAAAACAAACTGCACGCAAACAAAACGTATTTCCGTTTTGTGCAAGTTAGTCAATGCTACTATTACTTCTGGCGGAAGTAAATAGTTTTTCCAGCAGCCCCCCCAGGAAACAGGTCGATATTAATGCTACATTAGTGGCATGTCCATATGCTAATACTTACTGTCACTGTCTAAGTTCAGATCTATCTAGCGGTAGAGATATAAACTAAAAACGAAACAGCTGCCATGCATCTTGTATGATTTTTTTTTTTTTATATCGATTTTTGAGAATTGATACAGTATCCCCAAACAAAATATCGTGATACTTACGTGTATCAATATTTTCTTACACCCCTAGTGACTATGCAGTCCAAGTATGAGTTTATGGAGGTGGAAAGAAAATGGTTTGTTATTAAATTTGATTAAAAAAAAAAAAAAACTCAAAGTGTACCCAGCTGATTACCAAGCACATTACACTGATTTTAAGTCTCAGCCGGCCAGAAAGACACTCTTCAACACACAAATGAATGTATCATGAGTGTATTCAGGATGCCTAATGAGGGCACAATACACTGGGGAGCATTCATCATGTTCATTTTTCACTTTGCACACATTAAAAAAAGAGACCAGGGCTAGAATTTACTTTGTTTGAAATTATGCTTTCTTCAATTATTTATTCTTTCCCCTGATAGTTAACAATTTTTCTATAAAACAATTATGAAATTTATTGCATGCATAATCTAAAAAAAAAAAAGCTGTAAACTAGACAATGTAATCCATATGCACTTGTAATTCACTTACCAGGAAGAAGATGAATGCTCTAGAGTTGATTTCAAGTGTTAAATTTGCAATTGCAATCTGTTGCTGTTAACTCTTTATATAAAGTCCAAAGAGCTGTTACTTACAGTGGTGCAAGGCTGGGAAAATAAAAACTAGACAAGACAAAAGCCAGCAAAATAAATAAAAAATAAAATAGAAAAAAAAATAGAATGTGGCTAAACTTTTTTTTTTTTTTTTGGTACATAGTTAAAAAAATAATGGTGATCTTGAAAAACACCAAACGGCCTTGAAGACCATGAAAAACAGCTGTTTTTGACACAGATAGGTAGGACTATCTGTGTCAAAGTCAACAATCAAATAAAAAACACACTAGAGTTAATACAGTTTAACATATTAAAAGAACAGCCTGTACATATTTTCAAAAGAACGTTTTATAGACAGATAAGGCTAAGTCAGCTTGTAGAAGAATAAAATGAACTGACCATGATCCAAAGCATAGCACCATATCGTGTGAATGTGTGGAACTGGTTCTCTTGTATTCCTGATGTGACTGCATGTGAAGCACACTTTTAATGTTTACACAGTAACGTTTTTTTATTGTCAGTTATTAGAATTTGCTTACATTCAACAGAACTGTATTGATTTTTTAGTCTACTAGCTGTCTGTTTAAAGATGAATTGCATTTATATATTATAATGTAGCTTAACCCAGCCATTATGGTTGCACAAGCCAGTGCACTCTTAGTGCCGGTCCCAAGCACGGATAAATGGGGAGGGTTGCGTTAGGAAGGGCATCCAGTGTAAAACGTGCCAAATCAAATATGTGGATCACGAATAAGAATTTTATACTGGTTCGGTCGAGGCCCAGGTTACCAACGACCGCCACAGGTATTGTTAGCCAACAGGGTACCGGTGGAAATTGGGGTACTGTTGGCCGAAGGAGGAGAAGGAGAGGAGAAAGATGTCTACAGAGACAGCAGGGAAAGGAGAAGTGGAGGAGAGTTGAGGTTCGGGTGGGCACTTTAAATGTTGGTACTATGGCTGGTAAAGGGAGAGAGATAGCTGATATGATGGAGAGGAGAAAGGTGGAAATGTTGTGTGTTCAGGAGACCAAGTGAAAAGAGAGTAAGGCCAGGAACATTGGAGGTGGGTTTAAACTGTTTTTTCATGGTGTGGATGGAAAGAGAAATGGTGTAGGGGTGATCCTGAAGAAGGAGTACAGTAAGAGTGTAGTGGAGGTGAAGAGAGTTTCTGATAGGATGATAAACGTAAAGCTGGAAGTTGAAGGGTTGATGATAAATGTCATCATTGCTTATGCTCCACAAGTCGGCTGTGAGATGGAGGAGAAGGAAAAATTCTGGAGTGAATTAGATGAAGTGGTAGAGGATCTAACTAGGAATAAAAGATTTTAAAGGGCAGAATTTAATGGGCATGTACAGTATTGTTCAAAATAATAGCACTACAATGTGACTAACCAGAATAATCCAGGTTTTTAGTATATTTTTTATTGCTACGTGGCAAACAAGTTACCAGTTGGTGCAGTAGATTCTCAGAAAACAAACAAGACCCAGCATTTATGATATGCACGCTCTTAAGGCTGTGCAATTGGGCAATTAGTTGAAAGGGGTGTGTTCAAAACAATAGCAGTGTATGCCGTTGACTGTACAAACTCAAAACTAGTTTGTACAAACATTTTTGTTTGTAGGATTTAGCAATCCTGTGAATCACTAAACTAATATTTAGTTGTATGACCACAGTTTTTTAAAACTGCTTCACATCTGTGTGGCATGGAGTCAACCAACTTGTGGCACCTCTCAGCTGTTATTCCACTCCATGATTCTTTAACAACATTCCACAATTCATTTACATTTCTTGTTTTTGCTTAAGAAACAGCATTTTTGATATCACCCCACAAGTTCTCGATTGGATTAAGGTCCGGGGATTGGGCTGGCCACTCCATAACATTAATTTTGTTGGTTTGAAACCAAGACTTTGCTCGTTTACTAGTGTGTTTGGGATCATTGTCTTGTTGAAACAACCATTTCAAGGGCATGTCCTCTTTAAGTATTTTGACATATGCAAACTGATCCATGATCCCTGGTATGCGATAAATAGGCCCAACACCATAGTAGGAGAAACATGCCCATATCATGATGCTTGCACCACCATGCTTCACTGTCTTTACTGTGTACTGTGGCTTGAATTCAGAGTTTGGGGGTCGTCTCACAAACTGTCTGTGGCCCTTGGACCCAAAAAGAACAATTTTACTGTCATCAGTCCACAAAATGTTCCTCCATTTCTCTTTAGGCCAGTTGATGTGTTCTTTGGAGAATTGTAACCTCTTCTGCACATGCCTTTTTTTAACAGAGGGACTTTGCGGGGGATTCTTGAAAATAGATTAGCTTCACACAGACGTCTTCTAACTGTCACAGTACTTACAAGGAACTCCAGACTGTCTTTGATCATCCAGGAGCTGATCATTGGCTGAGCCTTTGCCATTCTGGTTATTCTTCGATCCATTTTGATGGTTGTCTTCCGTTTTCTTCCACGTCTCTCTGGTTTTGCTCTCCATTTTAAGGCGTTGGAGATAATTTGAGATGACCTCAGTGATTGAATGCCACACTGCTATTTTTTTTTAAACACACCCCTTTCAACTAATTGCCCAATTGCACAGCCTTACGAGCGTGCATATCATGAATGCTGGGTTCTTGTTTGTTTTCTGAGAATCTACTGCACCTACTGGTAACTTGTTTGCCACGTAGCAATAAAAAATATACTAAAAACCTGGTTTATTCTGGTTAGTCACATTGTACTGCTATTATTTTGAACAATACTGTACCGGTAGAAGCATGATGTTTAGGAGAGATGGCAGTGGAGTTTTCAACCAGATTGTTCAACAAGATTCTGGAAGGTAAGAGGATGCCTGAGGAATGGAGAAGGAGTGTGCTGGTACCGTTTTTTAAGAATATGGGAGATGTGCAGACCTGTAGTAACTACAGGGGAATAAAGTTGATTAGTCACACCATTAAGTTATGGGAAAGAGTAGTGGAAGCCAGGCTGAGAGAATAGGTGACCACCTGTGAGCAACAGTATAGCACCACAGACGCCTTATTTGCTTTGATAATGTTAATGGAGAAGTATAGAGAAGGTCAGAAGGAGTTGCATTGTGTGTTTGTGGATTTAGAGAAAGCGTCCGACAGGGTGCCAAGAGAGGAGTTGTGGTATTGTATGAGGAAGTCAGGTGTGTCAGAGAAGTATGTGAGGGTGGTGCAGGACATGTATGAGGACAGGGTGACACCAGTTGGTTCAAGGTGGAGGTTGGACTGCATCAAGGATCGGCTCGGAGCCCTTTCCTATTTGCAGTGGTGATGGACAGGTTGATGGACGAGGTCAGACAGGAGTCTCTGTGGACTATGATGTTTGCGGATGTTATTGTGATTTGTGGTGAGAGTAGAGAGCAGGTTGAGAAGAGCCTGGAGAGGTGGAGGTATGCGCTGGAGAGAAGGGGAATGAAAATCAGTAGGAGTAAGACAGAGTACATGTGTGTGAATGAGAGGGAGGGCAGTGGAGTGGTGCGGTTACAGGGAGAAGAGGTGGAGAAGGTGGAGAAGTTCAGGTACCTGGGGTCAACAGTGCAAAGTAATGGAGAGTGTGTTAGTGAAGAAAAGAGTGCAGGCAGGGTGGAGTTGGTGGAGAAGAGTGACAGGAGTAATTTGTGATAGAAGAGTATCTGCAAGAGTGAAAGGGAAAGTTTGTAGGACTGTGGTGAGACTTGCGATGTTGTATGGTTTAGAGACAGTGGCATTGAGTAAAAGACAGGAGGTGGTGCTGGAGGTAGCGGAGTTGAAGATGTTAAGTTTTTTTTGGGAGTGACGAGGATGGACAGGATTAGAAATGAGTTTATTAGAGGGTCAGGGCATGTAGGATGTTTTGGAGACAAGGTGAGGGAGGCGAGATTGAAATGGTTTGGATATGTGCAGAGGAGGGACATGGGGTATATCGGTAGGAGAATGCTTAGGATGGAGCTACCAGGAAGGAGGAAAAGAGGAAGGCCAAGGAGGAGTTTTATGGATGTAGTGAAGGAAGACATGCAGGAAGTTGGTGTGACAGAGGCAGTTGTAGAGGACAGGGGGTTGTGGAGACGGATGATTTGCTGTGGCGACCTCTAATGGGAGAAGCCGAAAGAAGAAGAAGAAGAAGAAGAAGAAGAGAAAGAAGATATGATAATATAGCTTAATTTTAAACAATTTGGCAAAAGAACCATTTATCCACAATGCAGCTTTGCAGAAAAAATACTAATGTTTTGATGTGTTTAAATGGTTTCTCTATTCATTTTGTTTTCATTTGTTTAAATGCATAATCTGTAATCTGAAGTGTACATATACAATACAATACAATGGAATGTATAACAAAATACTGTGACCTACCTTACTCTTAAGGGTCATAAAACTGGCCCTAATTGTATAATGTGTTAAAGGTGCCATTAAGAAAAGTGATAGGAACTGAGAGAGAGGTCTACAAGCTCTTTCTATAATAATGTCTCAATTGGAGCAGCAGTAAAAGGCAGCATGTGCATGTGAAGTTGTTACAGCTTCCTCTTAAAGAAAGTTTGGGTTTTGGTAATGAATGTCTAATTATTTTTCAGACAATCAATGAATTTATTAGTTTAGATTCATGAATTTGTTTTGCTACAAAGTAATTATTACAGACCCCTTATACCTTACAATATAAGATTGTAATTTCTATTTTATTGTACTATTGTTTAAGGGGGTGGGGGGGGTGCAGGGGTCCACAAAATGCGTGCAACGCCGCATTGCCATTAGAAAACCTTCTGCATACCTTCATTATAATATTAAAGTACATGGAAAGCTCGGGCAAAACATTTCAGGTTATTACGGTTCCACGCCACAAGGTTTTGCAGGTAAGCCAAAGCAATATGCAGTGATGGTTACTGTGGAAAATCCATTTGTCCTTTAACATATTGTAACAGCATGCAGACCTACAGAGTGTGTAGTGCTGCAGTAGCGTCGTGTCGAAAGGCTGCCTCTTCTTATCGGCCCTTGCGTCCTAAAAAGACAAGCATTTCGCCTAAACGGCTGCTTCTATCGGCTCGTATTGGCGCGTGCGTGGTGTGCGCGCGTGTGTGTTTGTGTGTGCGTTAGTTAGACAGAGCGTGTTTGTGCGCGCGCGCGCGGTCGCTGTGTGCGCCGCTCGCTTCATCCGAGGACGAGATGCAGAGGAGTCGAGCGCGTCCGTGCGGCTCTCCATCACGCTGAAGAAAAAAAAAAAACGAAAAAAAAACGAAAAACCCCGACTACTTGTGCCGAGCACGAACACGCGGGGTCGTTTGTTGGCGCGGGGGGTGGTCTCGTCCGTGGACGCGTATATGCATGTGTTCCGCACCGAACGGGCGAAAGAGCCGCCCCGGATCCGCAGGCCGCATGTTTCAGCTGGGCAAAGCAGCGCGCAGCGAACCCGAGCGGCGAGAGAGCACGGACAGCGCCCGCAGGGGAGGACACCGCGCTGTGGAGCACTGCAGAGCGGTGGGTAGACTGTGGCTTATATATATATATATATATATATATATATATATATATATATATATATATATATATATATATATATACCGCAGTGTTCACGTCGCGTCAGTCTTATCCGCATTTCATCACGCTTGGGCTTTTTCAAATTTTGCAGTGGTTTTTTTTTCCCCCCTAAAATGCGCACCGCCGCATTTGTCGGTAATTGTAGCAAATCAGTAACAGGCTTTATAATGACCGATTGTACCCTGATGTGATTGTTGTCAGGCTGGTTTTTGGTAATGCCCTGCTACGGGTGTCAAATAATCTGTTCATTAATAATAGCAAGATGTTTTGTGGGTAATTTGCCCCGGAGAATGAGCTTTCCCAGTATCGTGACTCACGCAGATTAATTTTCAGGCTAGAACGCAGTCATCTGGAGATGTCACATCCACACCATGATACATCGAAGCATGATATGTGATGGTAACTATTCTGTTTTTAGCAGAGCACTGAGAATGCTTTGTGTTTATGTCTAAGTTTGACCCTTTGCATGGTCATATGGACCATTACGAATCTTTTAGAACGCCTCAGTGACACCTCAAATGAGACTGTTTCGTCTAATTGTTGTGAACTAACAGAATGTCATGTAACATGTCAAGTAATGTTCAGGTGAAACACTCAATACAGAGAACACCAATTATCACAGATACGGAACATAAGCATCTTTCTATTTTAAACTATAACGCCACATCAATGGCCACAAGGTCACCATTAGACCTGAGCAGACTTCTAAGAATTTCAAGCCTTCCTGGAAAAGCACAGAGATAGTCACGTAATACTGTACACTTCCAGAGAAACCATGTATTTTGATACCTTACCTAATGATGTGTGATGCTGATCACTGTCAGCTTTATACATCATCACTCTTTGAAAGCTTTGTGTTTGTGTGCAGGCGGTACAGGAGTTTAACACTCTGGTGGCACTCCACCGTGAGCAGGTCATCTCCATAGGAGAGATCACGGCTGACTGTCCAACTCTGAGGGCACGTATGCACAGCACACGCATCAAAGGTTGCACGGTGGCTCAGAGCGCCTACCAGCACCTCACACTCATCTCTGGGTAGGCAACTTTACAGTGATTATTAGTTTAATGCTTTGGACAGATGAGTGTCCCTCTCATACGTGACACATCGTTCTTTCTGCATTCATAGGCCAGAGGATGGCGAGATCCACCCTGAAATATGCAGGCTGTTCATCCAGCTGCAGTGCTGCTTGGAGATGTACATCACCGAGATGCTCAAGTCCTTGTGTTTGTTGGGTGTGCTGCAGCTCCACAGGAAAGGTGAGGTACTGCATGAGAACAGCAGGGGGCGACATTTGAGCATAAACCAGCCAGCCTCAGTCTGGCCTGGTGAAAGCTAGTCAAAGCGTGTACAGCAGGTGGCAGTGTTAACAACGTACAGTTCGCAAAAGTCATTGCAGAAGATCGTGGTTTAGGAAAACATTATAGAAATCACAGTCCACTTGACCCGCTTGCAGAATTGGTGTATTGTCAAAGTATTACAATGATATCACTATTATATTAGGTCTAATTCACTACTGCTACTAGAATGACAATTCTTCACAGAGTTATTAAGAATACAAACAGAAATCATTTAATCTTAGATAAAAGGTTCTTTAACATTTACGGTTGTAGAAAATAGGTGCATTTACACACCTATTACTGCACACCTCAACAATGGGACTGCAATGAATGGACATTCGGTGCCACCCTGGTGAGGATGGTTCCTCTCAAGGTATCTTCCTCATAAAATGTTAGGACCATCTCAGGACCATCTCTAGAAGTTTTTCCTTGCCATGGTCACCACTGGCTTGCTCATCAGGGATAAACAATTATAAGGAACTACCTTATATGCAATAAACATACACATTCTTTTATTTAACCTTATTACCACTTTATCTGCGTAAAGCTACTTTGGCACAATGCCCATTGTAAAAAGCGCTATACAAATAAATGAATTGAATTGAACTTTAAGAGTACAGTGAGTGATTAGGGGTTCTTAGTTTCCATAAAAGACCATATAAAGCTTAAGGTAAAATAGGATTTAGAGAGGGATGACTGAAAACAGTATAAGTGATCTATAATGCCATATATTACAGTTAAACAAAGTTTGTATAAAGTTTTTAGACTGGGGGTCATCATTTCAGTTTAAATTCTGGCTACATTTCCTATTGCCACACTGATATGATTATAAGAATAAGAATAATAAGAATAATAATGATGATAATAGGATCCCTGCTTGGGTTACACCCTATGTGGGGATTTTTTGCATGTTCTTCCCATGTTCTCTGGTTTCTACAGTTCCGCATCTCATTAAATTTTAATTGGCTTTAGGTTTGCCAAAGCTAAATGTGAAGTGAGTGTTTGAGTATTTACTGAACCTTGCCTTATTAAACTTAAGTGATCCATGCAAATTAAATGTTTTTTGTTTGTTTGTTCTACACAGCAGCAAAAAATTGGAATTGTTACCAAATTGCTGTCAACAAATCAACAGTAATAGCCAGTACACTTTAGCACACCATCTCATCACTGATTATATTCCTAAAGCATCATATTTCCATGAGTTTTATTCTTGTTTTTGGCAGGTAAAAAAAAAAAAAAAACTATTTCTGTAAACTATTTATATATGTTTTTGCAAAAATGCTAAAAGGAAAATTGCTGAAAAAAACAACATATTTCAGTTCAGGTTTTTTTTCCAAATACTTTTATAAAATCACAGTATATGCAAGTACTTGTGAGTTTATTAAATTATTGAAGTTAGACACTATATTTATTTTGGGTTTAAGGCATGTACATGCGTTTAACCAGCAGATGTCACTATTATGCTTTATGGTGATGATTCTCTAATTACCAGGTTTAAAGCAAAAATATTCCCAAACATTATTCTGTTGCCTTTGATTTGAAATGAATGGCCTTTTTCCTGTAGATTGTCTGCATACTCTCTCTACATACAGTACAAATGATAGATAGATAGATGGATAGATAGATAGATAGATAGATAGATAGATAGATAGATAGATAGATAGATAGATAGATAGATAGATAGATAGATAGATGGATGGATGGATGGATGGATGGATGGATAGATGGATAGATAGATAGATGTCCCCTTTTCCAATAACACCTCAAAACTGTCTAATGGTATAGCTCTCTATACCTTTTTGCTTCCTGCAGGAAATGAGGCGTGCCCTGAGTCAAATGCAGACTGCAGGGTGGATGAAAGTTCTGATGTCCCAATATTGGAGGACAGGTCTTCATCACCTATCGACTTCCCTCATGAATCCTGGCTTGTGTGCACAGATATTGAAAACATAGAGAGGTATTTACTTAAATGAGCTCTGTGCATTAATGGAATTGTTAGAAGCTACCCTAAACGTTTTATATGAATTACTTATTTAAATAAAACTTTATCAAGATTTCAGGTAATTGCACAAATTAGTCAAAATGCAAGAATCACATCCTATTTATAGAAATGTTTCTTGATAATAGAAAATTGGCCGACATGCTGTTATGTATTATTTCTCTTGTTATCCGACCAACAGTGTAAAAAAAGAATTGGCATTAAAATAAGTAATTGCATTATTTTCCTGAAAGGATTGACAGTAAAAGTAAAATCTTCAGAAACTAAACATGAAAAAATCTAATCCAGATTCAGTCAAAAAGGATTTTTTTCAGCGACTTTAAATCATATTTTGTAAGTTGTAAATGAAAACTCCAGATTTAATTAGTTGCAAAAGCAAACATCAGATTTACTTCAAAAATTGTTGTTCACATTGTCAAAAAAACCTTTTCAATTTAAGAATAAACTTTGCTTAAGAATCAACTCCACTCTTAACCTGCTATATTTTTCTTTGACTTCTAGTGACATGCGTGAGATGAGAAATCTGCTAAGCAAACTCAGGGAGACTATGCCTTTGCCACTGAAGAACCAAGGTTTGTGCTAAACAATGTGTCCATTTATAAACAGATAACCAATGAACCCATTTGTAGTGTTAAAGGGTGTAAACTGTCATGGCTTCTCCCCTTGTGTGTAGATGACAGCAGTTTGCTGAACCTGACACCATACCCTTTGGTGAGGCAGAGGAAGAGGCGTTTCTCTGGGCTCTGCTGCCTTGTGTCAGGATGAAGCACCCACAGTCTTTGACTCTTGATGGCGACCTCGAGTTTCACTTGTCTATTTTGTTCACTGTAAATGTGCAACAGTAATCTAACTCTGTCAGCATCCTCACTACAGACTTAATTCTTTACTAGAGTGCAAACAGAAATGCTACCTGCCTCATCTTAACTCATCTTGCACCCTATCCCATATTGCCCCTGTCCAAATCTTGCCATCCATTTTCCATTTACCCTATTCTCTAAACATTCTGCCATGTCCACCATGCTGCCCACCTCAACCTGTCCTGTCCCACTCTGCTGAGCCTCTGAATTCACTAAAGAGGCTTTTATCAAAACCTTACCTTTTTTATTGTCGATTGTCCTTTTGTTTTCTGTCATTTGTGGTACAGTACGTATATGAACATGTCTTGAAAAGAAAACTCTAGAATCGGACATACTGTATTTTGTAAATATAATACTCTTTTTTTTTTTTTGTCCTTGTTTTATTTCCCCAATACTCGTCTTTGTCCCAAGTTGCAGTCAGGAAGTTTGTCCTCAGCGAGAGTGAACATATGCAACGATTTTCAGTGCAGGCTCCATGACTTTACTCCAGTTTAGTTCGGTCACTGTGCAAGGCTTCTTATTTAGTCTTCCATAAATGGGTAAAAAGTATACAATTACAATTCATTTTTAAGGGCACACAAGTGCTCTGCACTAAAGCCATTACTTCTTCATTCTTAACATGAAGACAGAATAGATTTATGTACATAATACAGTGTAATGTATACAAAAAGCTCAAGATTATTCATGTCCTGTTCTCTGGATGTTTTAAACATTCATTTGTGTGATTTGTGTGTGTTTTATGAGAGTCTGCAGC
This sequence comes from Silurus lanzhouensis, assembly GCA_039877035.1. NCBI lineage: Eukaryota > Metazoa > Chordata > Actinopteri > Siluriformes > Siluridae > Silurus > Silurus lanzhouensis. The sequence goes on along the minus strand of JBCEWE010000458.1, from coordinate 8,012,183 downwards.
ATGCTTCTAGTGTCCAGTATATTGGTATGCATAGAGTCCAACATCCATCATGTAAAGGCCATTTTATAATGATAATAAACTTCTTTTTTTTTTATTATAAGATGTTTATGTTCATCTTTCCAGTTTCAAACATTACATACATTTGATACTTTTATTGAAAGAACTGAACGTAGAAGTTTCTGGAATTTTCAGGCCATAGATAAAGTGCCTCACTAAGTTTCCTCACTTTTCCCAAATGTAATACATAGACCAAGATTGCAACTGCAATCGTAATGCATTTAACATAAAATGTAGGCTTCGAGCTGTTAATTTAGCATCATGCAAACTGGATACCTAAACCATCATAAGCTCAAATTAAGAAAGAATGTGAGAAAATAATACATTGGTGGCTGTTGTGTATGGAAAATTCTTCCAGACTGCAGTAAAGCAGTGACCGTCTGAAAGTTCATTTGAGGACTGATTTTCTCCTTAACTACATTTCTGAGCTTTTGTTTACTGCTGGAGTACGACAACTGGCAACTCACAATAACAACTACAGTTCATTATGCCATTTGAGGTTTTCAAATGCTTTAGCATTATACTAGGTTAAAGAGACTTTTGACCTGTCATATGTACTTTACAACAATTAAATACCAAATGATGCAGCACCCCTGGAGCACAAAAAAAAGAGCCTTGCTCGTGGACACAAGAGTGGCAGCTTGGTTATATTGTGGCTTGAGCCCATGACTTTCTAATCAGTAACCCACAACCATTGAGCTACCACTTGCTAAGGAGTGTAGCCTTAAGTTTGAGTTATGTGAGTTAAATTGAGTTAAGTGTTAAAAGGGATTTGTAGGTATATACAGTAAGTATATAATTTTTTTTTTTTTTTTTTTTTTTTTACTTTATAGCAAAAAGTATGTGGGCACCTAATAATCACAACCATATCTGGTTCGTCAACAAACTGTTGCTACAAACTCAATACCCACAATTGTCTAGAATGTGGAAAAGTGAATAAAATGCAGAAAGTGAAAACACTTTTTTGTGATGAACTGGAACACTGATCTTCTGAAGAGTGAAGTCTAAATCAGCTACTATACTATACTATACTATACTATACTATACTATACTATACTATACTATAAAATACTATACTATTCTATACTATACTATACTATACTATACTATACTATAAAATACTATACTATTCTATACTATACTATACTATACTATACTATAAAATACTATACTATTCTATACTATACTATACTATACTATACTATACTATAAAATACTATACTATTCTATACTATACTATACTATACTATACTATACTATACTATACTATAAAATACTATACTATTCTATACTATACTATACTATACTATACTATAAAATACTATACTATTCTATACTATACTATACTATACTATACTATACTATACTATACTATACTATACTATACTATAAAATACTATACTATTCTATACTATACTATACTATACTATACTATTCTATACTATAAAATACTATACTATTCTATACTATTCTATACTATACTATACTATACTATAAAATACTATACTATTCTATACTATACTATACTATACTATACTATACTATACTATACTATACTATACTATAAAATACTATACTATTCTATACTATTCTATACTATACTATACTATACTATACTATACTATACTATACTATACTATAAAATACTATACTATTCTATACTATTCTATACTATACTATACTATACTATACTATACTATAAAATACTATACTATTCTATACTATTCTATACTATACTATACTATACTATAAAATACTATACTATTCTATACTTTTCTATACTATACTATACTATACTATACTATAAAATACTATACTATTCTATACTTTTCTATACTATACTATACTATACTATACTATACTATAAAATACTATACTATTCTATACTATTCTATACTATACTATACTATACTATACTATACTATACTATACTCTAAAATACTATACTATTCTATACTATTCTATACTATACTATACTATACTATAAAATACTATACTATTCTATACTATACTATAAAATACTATACTATACTATAAAATACTATACTATTCTATACTATACTATACTATACTATAAAATACTATACTATACTATACTATAATATACTATAAAATACTATACTATACTATACTAAACTACACAGCTACTATACCAGGGGTCACCAACCTTTTTCAAACTGAGAGCTACTTCTTAATGTGAAGGGGCTACCAGTTTAATACTCACTTCTGAAATAACAAATTTGCTCAATTTACCTTTAATTATATGCTATTATTATTAATTAATGATATTCATCTATATCTAGTTATCTATAGTTTAATATTGTAATTTTCAAATTCACACCAATGCAAATGTGATTTAAAAAAGAATAGCAACAAAAAAAAAAAAATTAGACGCAGCTCACTGGTGATGCTATTTTTAGAAAAGGCCCGTGGGCGACTCGTGTGGTCCTTGTTGGTGACCCCTGTACTATACTATACTATACTATACTATACTATACTATACTATACTATACTATGCTATACTATGCTATGCTATACTGTACTATACTATACTATGCTATGCTATGCTATACTGTACTATACTATACTATGCTATGCTATGCTATACTATGCTATACTGTACTATACTATACTATACTATGCTATACTATACTATACTATACTATACTATACTATACTATACTATGCTATGCTATACTATGCTATACTGTACTATACTATACTATGCTATGCTATACTGTACTATACTATACTATACTATACTATACTATGCTGTACTGTACTGTACTATACTATACTATACTATGCTATACTATACTATACTATACTATACTATACTATACTATGCTATGCTATACTGTACTATACTATACTATACTATACTATGCTGTACTGTACTGTACTATACTATACTATACTATGCTATACTATACTATACTATACTATACTATACTATACTATGCTATGCTATACTATGCTATACTGTACTATACTATACTATACTATACTATACTATACTATACTATACTATACTATGCTATGCTATACTATGCTATACTGTACTATACTATACTATGCTATGCTATACTGTACTATACTATACTATACTATACTATACTATACTAAGCTGTACTGTACTGTACTGTACTATACTATACTATACTATACTATACTATACTATGCTATACTATGCTATACTGTACTATACTATACTATACTATGCTATACTATACTATACTATGCTATGCTGTACTATACTATACAATACTATGCTATACTGTACTATACTATACTATACTATACTATACTATACTATACTAAGCTGTACTGTACTGTACTATACTATACTATACTATACTATACTATACTATGCTATGCTATACTATGCTATACTGTACTATACTATACTATGCTATGCTATACTGTACTATACTATACTATACTATACTATACTATGCTGTACTGTACTGTACTATACTATACTATACTATGCTATACTATACTATACTATACTATGCTATGCTATACTATGCTATACTGTACTATACTATACTATACTATGCTATACTGTACTATACTATACTATACTATACTATACTATGCTATGCTATGCTATACTATACTATACTATGCTATACTATACTAAGCTGTACTGTACTGTACTATACTATACTATACTAAGCTGTACTGTACTGTACTATACTATACTATACTATACTATACTATACTATGCTATACTATACTATACTATACTATACTATACTATGCTATACTGTACTGTACTATACTATACTATACTATACTATACTATACTATACTATGCTATGCTATACTGTACTATACTATACTATACTATACTATACTATACTATACTATGCTATGCTATACTATGCTATACTGTACTATACTATACTATACTATACTATACTATACTATACTGTACTATACTATACTATACTATGCTATACTATACTATACTATACTATACTATACTATACTATACAGCTATTATATCTAAAATGAGATGTTTCAACAACAGACAAAAACATATGGGTGTGACTGGTCAGATGTCTCCATACCTCTATCCATACAGTGTAGCTACAGTCCTGTGATAAAATATTTAAAGTATTTATCCATAGCATTTTTTTTACACTTAATTGATTAGATCTTTAAGATAATTTTAATATTTCACAGTGATAACCTGAGTAAACACAAAAAGCAAACAATGATTTAATTTATTAAGGCAAAAAAAGCTGTCCAAACCTGCCTGGACCTATGTGGAAAAAAGAATTGTCCCAAACCTAATAACTGGTTGTACTACCAATGGTGGCAACAAGTGCAATCAATTTTGTCAACTGGCATTTAGTCTTTTACATTGCTGTGGAGGAAATTTGGACCACTCTTCTTTGCAGAATTGTTTGAATTCATTGGAGGGTTTTCAAGCAAGAACATACTTTTTAATAGCATACCACAGCAGCTCCATAGGATTTAAGTCTGGACTCCTACTAGGCCTCTGCAAAACCTTAATTTTATTTTTTTGAGCCATTCAGAGGTGGACTTGCTGGTGTGTTTTAAATTATTTTCTGCTGCATAAACCAAGTGTGATGAAACTTGAGGTCATGAACTGATGGCCAAATATTCTCCTTCAGGATTTTCTCGTGGAGTTCAAAATTTGTTCCATCAATTATGTTAAGTTGTCCAGGTCCTGAAGCAGCAAAGCAGCTCCAGATCATCATATTAACACCATCATGTTATTTTATTTATTTGAATTTTTTTTAATGAAATGCTGTGTTAGTTTTATACCAGATGTAACAGGACACACCTTCCAAAAAGTAATTTATTTTGTCTCATCAGTTCATAGAATATTTGCCCAAAAGTCTTAAAGATATGAATCATTTAACTGTGACAAATATGCAGACAAAAAATCAGGAAGGGGGCAAATCCTTTTTTTTTACTGCAGTGTATAAACTTTATTCCCTAATTAGTTCCATTGGAAAAAACAAAAAAACTTGAGATGGTAAAAATGTTTTGTTCATAAATTATGATCGATAAATAACTCCATGGTGGAGTGTTTTACAGAGTGTTTCAACCTCTCTGCACGTCCCCCTCTCTCATTTTAACAACGGATGTCCAAGAGGGTCAGAGGTCAGAGGTTGTGCAGAGTAGAACCAGGAGGCGAGCTTCCAGCTGCTGGATTTACGGTAAATTGAGGGCTGGCCTGTTGGATAAGGGGCCGGGGGATGAGGGGGAGAAAGTTGAAAAGGAAGGACACATAGACAGGGTAATAATTCACTCTGGATTCTTGCGTCAATGGTCATTCCTTTAAGTCTAACCTTTGCAGTGGGACATCTTGTGAAAAGGACCAGTGAAAGCAATGAACTGTGAATAAACATTATTTGAAACAGCTTAGGGCATTGAACACAAAGCTAATCTGGACATACTAGGTGAGTCTACAGTATTTGGTAAGTCACTGATTATTTATTATCATTCTGTTAACATTTTAAAAAGCATATCTAATTCATGTTTCTTTACTTCTCCTCTAAATCATATTGTTGTACTTCTCTAAGGCATATGTTTCCATTTAGCTCAAAAGTCTGAACTTCTCCTTAGTATATTTCTGTTCTTCTCTTGTAAATCACACTGTTCTTCTTCTCTAGTGCATACATTTTACTTTTCAATGCATGTTTTGTGCTTCGTTTCTTGCTTCTACAATGCTTACTATAATATAATGGTATTTAAAAAGTATATATGGGTGTAAATGGTTAAGTGTCCACAAACCATATACTACATTTCAGAAATACAAACTAGCTTTAGGACTTGGTGGTGGAGGTCACTGAAGGAAACTGAAGTCATCTTCAACTTGCTCTACCAAATTCTGAATGTCAGAGATTTTCTAGTCAATTTAGTCAAATGAAATTGGCTTAAAGAAATCACGAGTCCCCTTGTCTTAAAAGTTGCAAGTACAGGGCACACAAATAGAGCAAAATATTTAAGCTATTGGACAAGGACCAAAAACTATTTTTTATTTTAAGGTACAATAATTTCTTCTTCCCTTGTTATAATATATACACAAGAGGAGACCTGAGATTAAGTGTTTCCATTTAAAATACTGACCAACCAAATTATTAAGAACTCCATTACAATATTGGGTTAAACTACATTCTTAGATGCATTTATATATTTACCATGGTTGTAAATAGTTCTTATTTGTGTTGTATCTTATTTGAGTGCTTTCTATTCTTCCTGTCAACTCAGACCCATCCGAACACTTTTTTCTTACCTCATCTAGGAAATAAAAATGCAATTGCACACACCTCCCAATTATGAACTGTGAACTAGTGCTGTAGCTGAGCGTGAACAATTGTCAGAACTAGAATTCAAACATTATGCTGATAATTAGCACATAATTAGCACAATAGTATTGTTGTATAATTTATATAAACACAAGCACGCACACACACACACATTAAATTGCATATTTTGCACAGCTGTACTTTTTTTTTTACATTATACAATCTCAATTTCAATGAAATTCAATCTATTTGGATACACTTAAATTTATATATTTTTATACTTGTAACAATATTTCTATTTGTCTTGTTGATTTAATTTCGGTTATTTATTATTCTCCTTTTTATTTCATTTTATTCTATTAAATATTAATTTTATAAAATATCCAGTTTTATTTTGCAACATTTTTTTATTCTGCAGTTATTTTAATCGCATTTTAAGTAATGCAGCGTTGTGTAAAACTTCTATGTTGAAACTTCATGTACTAGGCATATGCCACTGAAAAAATCTCTACTGTATTTAACCCAAATCTGCCCTCCTTTAGAATTTGTGCTTTAATGGGTCACATCAGGTTCCTCCTCACATTCCTTTTAATCCTGGCCTCAGTCACAGCCATTTTTGGCTGTTACTGTGATCATTATTCATGGACTTCGTGGTCCATTTGCACTAAGACTTGTGATCAGGGGACTCAGGAACGTACCAGGTATGCTTGATTCAACATATCATTTTTAACTTGAATTGTATCATGCCAGTTTTCTTGAAAATTGTATTGACTATTTGACAGAAATGTCCGGTATGATGATTACTGGAACAAGCACAACTGTGCAACGCTGTGTCAGACACATGAGCGCCAGACATGTAACGTGGATCCATGTCCTATAAACTGCGAACTGACTAGTTTTGGACCCTGGTCAGAGTGTTCACCCTGTGCCAAAAAAATTGTGGGTAAAAATCAATCTAAGCTCTCTCTTGTTCTCTCTCTCTTTCTCCCTTTATTTTACCTCATTTCTTCATGTCTTTATGTTGTTTTTCAATAGTTTAGAACCAGGTATGTCCAGAGGCCTGCCCAGTTTGGGGGACAGGACTGCAATGAACCTTTGATGGAGGAACTACCTTGTCATCCTTCTAAAGAATGTGCAATTGAAAAACTCAATTGCAAGGACAAATTTACTTGTGATAACGGTACTTGACCATGTTCCCACTGCAGCTTCTAATTCAGATTTTCATGCACAACAGCCTCAATGGTTTACAATAAATTATGCAAAAACAAATTCAGTGAGAATCATTTCTGTGGACAGAAAATAAAGAGCTTGTGAGCTTTGCTGACCTGTTTGAAACACAGTGTGGTCTTCTGCTGTTTGGTTTTTGTTGTTGTTGATTTGTTTTACCCAGGGTTGTAAAGAATGGTTATTAAAGATAGTGAAGAATTCCTGTCAGTTCAATATCAATCTAGCTATTCTCCTCAGACCTCTCTCATCTATGCCATTTTCTGTCTGCATTTTTTGTCCACAGAAATTATTCTCACTGAATTTGTTTTTGCATAATTCATTGTAAACCATTGAGGCTGTTGTGCATGAAAATCCCAGGGAAAGTGTTTGAATTAAATAATCTAAATTTTATTCACCTTTTTAAGTTGATGTGAACATTAACTCAAGCTCTTGACTGGTACAGTGCCCTCCACAATTATTGGCACCCCTGTTTAAGATGTGGTCATGGACTTCTAAAAATTATCCTTTTTTTTAAAACAACATAGAACCCAAATGCAAAAAAAGAGAAAAATCCAACCTTTCATTTAAGTACATTACTTTGGTGGTAAAAAAAATCACACATTTAGAAAAAAAAAAAAAACTTGAAATCATGTGTGCCACAATTATTGGCACCCCTAACAATTCCTCTGAAAAATTTAATTTTTTTTTTTTTATATATATTTTTCTGTAGTTGCTAAGGTTGGTCAGGGTATCTAGGGACTTTTAATTAGTAATTCATGATTTCCTGTTTCCCTGGGGTATAAATATGACGTGACACAGAGGCCTAATTCTCTTACCCATTTGTCAACATGGCAAAGACAAGAGAACACACCATTCAAGTAAGGCAGATGTGTGTCGACCTTCATAAGTCAGGCAATGGCTACAAGAAAATAGCCACTCGCCTTAACTTGCCGGTATCTACAGTCAGAGGAATCATTAAGAAGTTTAAAACAACTGGAACAGTGACAAACAAGGCTGGAAGAGGTCCCAAGTTTATCTTGCCACAATGCACAGTGAGGAGGATGGTAAGAGAAGTAAAATAATTTCCCAAGCCCACCGTCACAGAATTGCATCAAAGAGTGGCATCTTGGTGTCACAGAGTCTCCAAAACAACCATCAGACGCTCTCTACATGCCAACAAGCTGTTTGGGAGGCATGCAAGGAAAAAGCCTTTTCTCACTAACACTCACAAACGTAAACGTCTGGAGTTTGCTAAGCGGTACTGGGACTTCAACTGGGATCGTGTGCTTTGGTCAGATGAGACTAAGATTGAGCTTTTTGGCAACAAACACTCTAAGTGGGTCTGGCGAATGAGTATGCCGAAAAGCACCTCATGCCCACCGTGAAGTATGGTGGAGGATCTGTGATGCTGTGGGCCTGTTTCTCTTCCAAAGGCCCTGGGAACCTTGTTAGGGTGCATGGCATTATGAACGCTTTGAAATACCAGGATATTTTAAATAAAAACCTGATGGCCTCTGCCAGAAAGCTGAAGATGGGTCGTCATTGGGTCTTTCAGCAGGATAATGATCCAAAACATGTGGCAAAATCTACACAAAAGTGGTTCAGCAGTCACAAACTCAAGGTCCTCCCATGGCCATCTCAGTCCCCAGACCTCAACCCAATCAAAAACCTGTGGGGCGAGCTAAAGAGAAGAGTGCATAAGAGAGGACCCAGGACACTGGATGATCTAGAAAGAAGAATGGTCAAAAATCCCTCTCTCTGTGTTCTCCAATCTTGTGAAATGTTATAGGAGGAGATTAAGTGCTGTCTTGTTGGCAAAAGGAGGTTGTACAAAGTATTAACATCAGGGGTGCCAATAATTGTGGCACACATGATTTCAAGTTTTTTTTTTTTTTTTAAATGTGTGATTTTTTTACCACCAAAGTAATGCACTTAAATGAAAGGTTGGATTTTTCTCTTTTTTTGCATTTGGGTTCTATGTTGTTTTTTAAAAAAGGAGAATTTTTAGAAGTCCATGACCACATCTTAAACAGGGGTGCCAATAATTGTGGAGGGCACTGTATATGCAGTATTCTATGTCCTGCACTGCTGCCACATAATTGGCTGATTGGACAATTGCATGAATAAGCAGTAATAGTATTAATGTAATGCCAGTAAACATATACTTATCTATATACTGTATATAAGTAACTGGACATGTTTCATTCTTTTAAGCTGCCAGTAAAAATTGCAAAAACATTGTGAGTTCTGATTGATTTGATTCACATAAAAAGGATTGTGTCTTATTAAGATTGTACTTGATTTAGATTATAGGTTTCCTGGATTGTGAAGAAATCATTTGTAAATTGTTTGTACACTTACACCAGCTCCATATGCAGTACTTAGGACACTTGTTTTATTGACAGTGACATTTACTTGATTCACCAGACCTACTGGAATACAAATTACTTAATTTTTATAATTGGCCTATTTTGAAGAAATGTGAACATGTATGAATTTCATATTCTGTGAGAATTGAATTGTGATTCTGATTCTATTCTAGAATATAGTGATTCTATGGTGGTCATATATTCTTAGCTTGATCCTGGAGAAGTTTTGTGTTTTCCCTGTTCCCACCTCATATGATTTGACCAATCAGCAAAGTTCAAGTTATTTTAGAGTTGTGTTGGAGCAGGAAAAACACACACACACACACACACACACACACACACACACACACACACACACACACACACACACACACACACACAGTTTAATTTCACTGAAAATCCATACTACATTGCTAAAATGAGAAAATAATTATTTTCAATAAACTTTCAACAGGCAGATGTATAAAAGCTAACCTTGAGTGTAACGGCCAGAATGACTGCCTGGACAACTCTGATGAGAAGAACTGTGGAAAAATTAATTATGTGTGTCCTGACCAAAGAAATTTTTACGTCATTCCTGGAGTGAATCTCATTGGAGATGGGTAAGAATCATCTGGACAACAGATCTCATGATTTAAACATCATAGAATTGTCAAGCAAGTTAGAGTGTGAAATGAATTTATTATTGAAATCTCACTGATTTACAAAAAATTCATATGAAAGCTGATTTCATCCAGTTCTGATTTCTTCTTGACTCCAGGTTTGATGCTATTTCAGAGCAGAAGAGAGCTGCTGTCCTAGACAACACCTTCATGGGGGATGAATGTGTCTTAAACCGCAGCAGAGAAAACAGGAAAATCTACCGTATCCCAGCCAACATTGAGAGCTTTAACATAAAAGTGAGTTTATTCCTTATCTTTAATTGTGCTTGTCCCTGTCCTTTATTTTTGTTTTTTTTTACAGTTGTGTTGACTTTTATTTATCCCTAAATTTTGATCTATCAGATAGAACAACTTGAGGACATTAAGGAGAGCCCACCCGTGCAATCAAATGAGATCACCTTGTCTAGTCAGAGATCATATTCTGGAGATATTCTAATGGAATCAGGCTGGGGAGTACCCATCTTGCTCGGCTCCTTCCAAAAATCACACAAGGGAAATTCCTTTAAAGAAGAACTGAAGGCTTTTCAAAAAAAGGTAAAGAAAAGTAGGTAATATGTTACAGTAAGAGTTATAAAATCATAATCTACAATGCTACAATGCTGCTTAAACCAAAGTTTATTAAGGCTTAGTTACTAATACATTAAACATAGACCATTTTTTCATAAATTATACCTACTTATTTCCCAGGTAAATAGATATCACACTGCTGATTATCATGATTACTAATATTCTTACAAGTATTTTTGTATCGACACTTCAGTAAAATGTATTTATTCACTTATGTGAATGAGGGTTTAATTAAACTATTCATTAAATAAGCAGTTTATCCTGGTCAGGGTGCCACTGGATCTAGAGCATGTCCCACCTGTTCATCACAATTATTTGATAGACCTTCAAAATTCACATAATCTTGACACCTCAATGCCCATTCTCTTCCAAAGACTTTTAGCAGTCTGTGGTCAAAACACACACATAATAAATCTACAGTTTACTCTTGAATTTGTTTGCCTAAAGTTGTATTTCTTTCTTGTGACTGTTTAGGTGTTTCTGTGAATGTGTTTATAGTAATAGTAATAGTATTAGTAATAATAATAGTAATAATAATAATTTAAAAAATTATTATATTATTATTATTATTATTATTATTATTATTATTATTATTATTATTATTAATACTACTACTACTACTACTACTACTACTACTACTACTGTACTAATTTATTCAATTTAATAATTAATCCCTGATTAGGATAATGTGTGTTGATGAAAATGAATAAATAAAATGCTAACAAAATACAACAAAATTATTAAAAGGAGTTATAAAAAAAATATTTATGCCAGAGTGATATTGACAAATGATATGAAACCTGGAAAATAAAAAGTAAATAAAACAACATTTTATTGACATTCAAATATATTCTAATAATAAGAACATTTTCCAAATCTGTGTTGCAGGACTCTGAGTACATCCATCTTCACCAGGTTATAGCCACGGCCACTTTCAAAACAAAATCAACTGACCTACAACTTTCATACCCATTTATGACCTTCCTCAACAACCTGCCTCTGGACTACAACTATGCCCTTTACAGGCAGATCTTCGAGCTTTATGGAACACACTACTTTAGTTCTGGTACAATAGGAGGGCAGTATGATCTGCTTTTCCAATATGAACGTGAACAGCTCAAATCTGAAGGTATTTAACACAATGGCATAGCTGAGATACAATAAATAACAAAATGTTCTATCTTGCAGTGTCACTTTTATTGTTGATCATTTTTAGGTTTTAGCATGAAGCAGGCCTCTAAAAACATCAAAGATGAATTTTCAGCCTTCTTCCTCATTTATTTTACAAGTTCACATAGTCAAACTGATGGAACAACCACGGAAACTATAAAATATGAAGGTATTGTCTGTTTTGCCTCTTATCCTAAATGTATCTATTAGTAATAGGATGCTTGCACCCTAAAGATCTTCACAAGCTATAATCTATGTATCTGAACTCTAATTGAATAGGCTCCACAGGGATATCTCCTGTCAGCAACCTCACAATATTTTTCTGTTCCACAAGCTAAATACAAGAGAAGCAGTGACACTGCAATTAGTAAATTAGTAAATGATCCAAACTGTAAAAAATCCTTCCCTCTAGACATTTTGTAACAGAATTTGCACCTTAGCACTTCTCAAATGTTAACATTTAATTAGCAATTATTTATTTGTAATTATATTTGATATATTTCATTTTCCCCCTGAGCTATAACCCCCCAGATTTACCTACATTACCACTTTATCTTTACCTATTAATTTAATGGTAAATTACATTTTTCTTCTTCCATATTTCTTCCTTTTTTTTTTTCTTTTTTTTTTTTTAGCACTTGCTTATTTTAGCTCTATTGTTGTTATTTATAATAATTATTAAATATTGAAAATCTTCACAATTATGCAAAAACTAGCAGTCACAGTTCAGTTATAACTAATTTAAATTTAAAATTAAACACTTGATTACATTAAAAAAAAAATTGTGTGAGTTATTTTTGTTTTTATTAAGTAGACTTTTTGTTTTTCTTTTGTTATTCATTTGCATATGTGCTGCATCCTATTGGTATTTTCCTCAGGATCATTTATGCAGAAATCTGAGAAATCCATATCATCAGTGAGGGGAGGAAGATCAGATTATGCCGCAGCTCTAGCTTGGAAACAGAAAGGACCTCCACCAGACAGCACGACTTATAAGGATTGGATTGCATCTACCACAGACAACCCCAAAATCATAAATTATGAGGTCTGTTTTATATTCAATATTCAAACTTACACACAGATCCAGCTCCTTTTACCTGGGTAGAGTCAAACAAAACATCCAGGGGGTGGTGATTTGCCACCTTCCCTAAACTTGTGGTTCTGCTGCGAAAACTGTCTATCCTCAGTCACTTTTTAAATTTCTGTTTTTTATTTTATGTATATGCAGTTTAAAAGTACAGCAACTTAAATGAAGTCATATTAAATTCAGATTTAAAAATAGATAAAATATAACCATAGTTTATTTCTAGGCAATGAAATCATGGAACTGTGCAGAACCCTGAAGCCTCTAATAATTAACATATTCACACTGAACACACACGCATCCTGCTTTTGAATAAAAAACATACAAAAAATGTTAGTCAGTCATGTCATGTCAGATTTATACTTTCTACTATACATTTTTACCCAGCTGAAGCCCATGCTGGATCTTGTACGTGGCATTCCCTGTGCTGTGACTAAGAGGCGGCACATGCGGAGGGCTATGGCTGAGTATATGCAATCCTTCGATTCATGTAAATGTGCCCCATGTCCCAATAATGGTCGTCCCACATTGTCAGGAACAGAGTGTGTGTGTATATGCCAGACTGGAACCTTCGGCGACAACTGCGTTAAACGAGCTAAGGACTACACCTCAGGTTAAATTTTTTTTTTTTTATTAAGCACTTAAAATGACTGACTTAGGGATGCAGTGATTATATCATCATTAATATAGAATTAAGTCAAAGAGGTCGATTAATCAATATGCTTTTGCTGTAGAAGATGTAATAAGGCATCACATTTTCTAACTTGATTAATAAAAATATTAGTTTATGATGTGTTTATGACATGGTTATGCCAGTGTTAGGTTGCAGAGTGTAAAGATTGCTGGTACACACCATTTTCTGTCTACTAAAGATTTTACAGGTGCAAATAAGCAAATTTACTGTATATATATATATATATATATATATATATATATATATATATATATATATATATATATATATATATATATATATATATATATATTATATATATATATATATATATATATATATATATATATATATATATATATACATACATATATATATATATATATATATATATATATATATATATATATATATATATATATACTTTAAATATATATATATATATATATATATATATATATATATATATATATATATATATATATATATATATATATTTAAAGTACTGTAAATTATTTTTTACAATGTGCTTAAAAAGGGCTACTTAGGGGTCTTCTAGAGGTGCAGTGGTTCTAGTTAGAAATCCTCTGTTCTACATAAAATCTCCACTAAATAATCAAACAGAAGAATGATTTACAATATTAGATTATATAATGGTACAGATGAGTTCTTTCGAATGCATGTGTGCTATTTTCTTCATGTGTAGTGGCAGTTGATGGTTACTGGACCTGCTGGAGTTCTTGGAGTGTTTGTGATGCGAGCTTAACAAGGAGCCGCACCCGTTCCTGTAGCAACCCTACTCCCCAAAATGGAGGTAAACCCTGCCAGGGCCCAGCTCGTCAGCAGGACGAGTGCAAAATCTCTATCTTCCAAGAGTAAGTGTACACAGCAACTTGAGGAAATATGTAGCTGTGATTCTCTAAAGCACTTCCGATATCCTTATTTATTTATTTCTCACAGGAAGAATGTGTGCATCAATGATGATGACTTTACGTATGAAGGAGACTCTGAGAGTGTTCTGCCACCGGGAGCGACTGGTTGTGCCAAACCCAGACCTCCTGCCAACAGTCATCTAAGAGTAAGCTCTCTCTCTTTCTCACTCTCTCTAGCTCTCTCCCACAAACACACACACACACACACACACACACACACACACACACACACACACACACACACACACACACACACACACACTATTATGCTCTCCCTCTGTTTACAGGGTCCATTGCTGGGTCTAAGTGGGTTTTATCATTCATAGTCAAATGTCTTAAAATAATGCTAATGTGTAAGTACTTAAAATGCACCATTTAAATATGCTTTCTAAGAAAAATACTTCCTCAGGGGTTTAAACCTTGAATTACCCAAAATGTTTAGATTCACAAAGAACAGATAAAAAAAAATGTTCCTCAAAGGTTCTGTGAATTATTACAGAATGAAAACAGAAAATAGTTTTCTAACTTGATTAAGTTAATTTTGAGGTGTATGTAAAACGTGTTATTAAGCTTCACTGCATTTTGGATGTAAGATTTAATGCTGTTCTGTGTTGTTGGTAAAAAAACAACTATCTAAAATGTTTTGAAAAAGTGTACTCATTATTGACAAATGTTTGTGATAAACTACAAATAAGATTTTGAGAAGTGAGTGCTGTAATTGAACTCTCTAACACCGCACCTGCATCTATACCTCAAATGTTTTACATCTTTATATCCTAGTATATCTCACTATCTTTTTTTTTTCCTTTCCTTTTTTTTTCTATTTTAGTTTAACAAGCGTGTATATGATTATGGAGATTCTGAGGAGTTTGTGTGTTTCACTGGTTATGAGCTGAAAGGTTACCAGATCATTCGGTGTCGGCAAGATGGAAAATGGGAGAAGGCAAAGGGCAGCTGCATCAGTACGTCTATAATCTATTAGCTATCAGCTAATGGTAAAAATCATATGAACAATAATGATATGTTTGACATCCAAGTAGGCTGCTTATGTTTTGTAAGGAAATAAAGTACTCGGTATGATTTTATTAGAAAGTACTTAGTCACTTTTGATAATTTTCCTTTAAGCTCTATATTCTGAATTCACTTTTTTTCAGAGAGGGTATGCTCCAGACCTAATCTGCCAAATGATGTGAAGATAAGCCCCATCATAGAAGAATACAGTATTGGTTCCAGTTTCTCTCTAAGCTGCTCAGGCAGAGCCATGAGCCTATCAGGACCACGCTACTACACCTGCACTGAAGCACTTACCTGGGACCCGTCCATTCCTAGTGACATACACTGTGAAAGTGGTAATAATAAAATCTACATCCTTGGACAATTCTTAACAGACTGTGTTTAATTAGTGATGGTTCATTATTTTATTTTATTTGCATTTCCATTGCTGTATAATTTATCCACACTGTCTATTCTAATAAGTTGACTTCAAAAAAAGTTTGGAAACTAATTTACATTTTCTCTTTAAGTTAGTTTAGTAATCAGTCAAAAGTAAAAAAAATAAATAAAAAATGCTAATTCTTTCCTAGTAACTTAACTAATATACTAATATATTAGAGTACATTTTTAGAGTACATACAAAGTATATTTTAGAGTATATTTTTTTATTTGGTTTCGCACGGCCTGCAGATTATCTTAATATAATAAGCATGCACACTATTTTTATGAACACATTATTCCCAAACAATTAAACAATTTCCCAAAGTATCATAAAAGCTAGTTGATACTTTTCTGTAGAGTTGTTATTGAATATTGAATATGTCACGTTACATATAAACATGATAGACCATGATCGAGTAAACCAGGTGCCCATAAATGGTTAAAAATTCTTAAAACTTTCTAGAGAAATAAATAATTATCAAACGTATATATAACAAATTCAGATAACTAATTTAAACTGAACAAATGTTTTTAAATAGGGCACAGTGGTCAAAAATGTTGTAAAATTCTAAGTTGCTAACATTGGCTACTCTGGGGTAATTCGTTCCACAAAATACTGTAGCATGTATCTAACAGCGTATAGAAAATGCAACAAAAATTAAGACTATAAAATGAGATCACTTTCCAAATCTTTCATGCGTATGCTTCATCAAGGCATAGATGATGGGAAATCATGCTCGAATGCGCATGCATAATAGAGGGATTTTGAATTTTTTTTATTTGACCAACAATTAAACATTAGACAAAAGTTATAGAACAGTAAACTCAACAATTTGGCTAAAATCAGGTAAAGGTACTGATATTTTTTCAGTAAAATACACTATTCCATTATACAGTAAACTGAAGACAAGACATGAAAATAAAAATGCTGGAAGCATGAACATTTTTAAAGTTTTGTGATAAGAAAACTGTATAATGGTAACCCAACTGTATCTTTTCCAGCAATTTCAGAATAAAGTCTAAGTATCACAACACTACACCACAACACATGACACCACATCACGGGGCTCTTTAGGAATACTGTAGTTAATTATAGCATAACCTCTAAGCCACATTTGAAAAATAATCCTACTATTGCAGGCTTCTACACAGGTCATTTAATGCTTCTCCCAAAAAGCAAACTAAACATAATTTAAGTTTGTTTCATTTATTTTACTTCAATTTATTTCATTTATTTCCTCTGTCTAACCTGAGATTTCAGCAGGATATCTCAAGAATGAATTGTTCAATGGGATTTAGTGATAATTATTATTGTAAACCACAACCAACTGATTAGATCCATAAAATGATCCAAACAAGGTCAAGGACACAATGATGACAAATGTCTAAAAAGCTTCCTTTCTTTTCTTATACATAGTACACATGTTTTAACATCAACAAACTTTTACAAAAGTTTTGAACGTTTTTTTGTTTGTTTTGTTTTGACTTGTTTTTTTTTTTTTTCATTAAAAGGTTTTATATGGTTAAAACATATCCTGCAATGGAAACCTGTTTATAGGTGTGTGCTGCTTTTACAATTTCTAAAAAATAATAGACATTATTATTTTACCACAGATGAGGTCTTTAAACAAGACAGCAGCTGTCCCTTGGGACAACACCGCATGGGTTCCACATGTGTCTGCATTCCCCGAGAAGACTGCAGGTGAGTGCTTATTTTTAACACACATATAGGTTATTATTATAAATAAAAGAATTACAAATATAAATATAGCTTATTTATAACCCACATATAACAAACGTTTTAGTGATTTGTTATTTGTAAAAGGCACATTTACTTTGTAAAATGTTAAATATATTTATATAAATAGGTTTTTATAAATGATATAGTAATATTAAATAAATACATTTATATAAATTAGATGAAGTGAAGGCCACATTTTTCACAAAGCATTGTAGGTTATATTTAAAACCTTTAGTGTAAATGTCAAAGAATTAAAATAAAATAGATGAATATGTTGATGAGAGAAATTATAATTAAATACTGCATGCTGACTAATATACTAATATATGAATTCTATTCAATACATTTGATTTCTTTTCTTTAGCAGTATGGTCCTGACACAAGTTCCAGTTTAACACAAACGTTAATATTAATTTGCTTTTTAGAGTAATTTCTAATACTTCTTTGTTTCTACAGTAGCAGTTCATTCACATGGACATGACGCACTGAAAAAAGGAGTGAAATTTATACATATAACCCGTATAGAGGATTTTGTATTTTTTAATTTCTTAGACAAAAGAATGAAAAATGAAGGGTGATGATTATACATAACTAGAAATATCAACATTTTCAAGGCAATGTGACATTCCGTTCCTAAAAATAAATTAAAAAGAGTTCATGTTCTTGGCGAATCATTTTGGGGCATATCGCGCATGTTTAGATTTGATCATACTGTAGAGCAATTTTTGTAAGTGTGTGCCTTAACATTAACAGTGTGTTTTGGAAAATCCATTAATCTCTTGTAGGAAGTATAAGGACGATGTTTGTGCTTTGGACGTGACAAAAGGCAGTGCCGCAATGATGTCCATCTGCTCCTTTCACGCCAACCGTTGCCATGGAGACAAGCTGCAATTCATTAACGATGGTCCATGTAAAGGGAGCGTGAACTGGGCCATGTTCAGGGCCAGCCTTTCTCAGAAGAGCTCGGTGCAGGAACCATGTGGATTAGACACCTGTTACGAGTGGGAGATCTGCACAGGTACATCTGCTCTCATGCCGAACACACTTCTGCATGCATGGGTTCTTATTTATCTACAATAATTAACTGAACAAATGACATCAGAGTGACCTGTTGAACACTAGGTCTATGCGAATTGAATGCTGAGGCTTTTCAGTGCGGCAAATCAAATCCTTTCTTTTAAGTTGTGCAACCAGATTAATATATTCCTTCAACATTTTTGTGGTAAATATGATCAAAGGACTAGCTAAAATACTATCACAGATAAAGTATTAGCTAATATACTAGTTCAGCAAATAGTTTAGTGAATATTGTAGTATAACTAATGAGAACTTGCTAATGTTCAAGCAAAGCCTATTAGGTAGCTAATAAAGCAATATAGCTACTGGAGTAGCTAATGCAATAGCATAGCAAATTGACTAGCTAATACTGTACACTAACATAGAAATTAGAGCAGCTAAAATAGTACCATACCTCACTGAGTAACTAATGCCTTGGCTAATTTCTAATTGCTACACCCATTATATTCTTTCTTGTATTTTTATACAGCTGTATTTGTTTCTTTGTGTTTATTCACAGCTTTGGATATCTGTCACTGCAAAATTCCCAGGGACTGTTTAACGACCGAGGGAAAAGTCTACTGTGTGAATATCCTAAAGCCTTCTAGGCAGCAGACCATGAATCTGTGCAAGTTGGCTACCATGAAGTGCAGTGGGATACAATTGGAAATTCATCATGAAGGTGAATGTTAAAGTCTACTGTAAATTTTGATTTATATTCAATATTTACACCTAGAAAAGCTTAATCTGTGACATTTAAAGTCTATATTTGTACCCAAACTTGGATTTATAACTGATCATCAACCAAAGAGCTTACATTTTATATACATTTCACTTTGGTTCACTGAGTATTAAATGTTTATGTGGAACACTATTGTGAATAAAATCATTTTCAAGTGTAATGTGTGTCTTGTCCTTTGAGCCAAATGTTTATAATGTTGTAAATTATAATTATAATGTTTAGCAAGTAATGGGACAAATATTTTTTTGGTTTTGTGTATTTTGTCTCCTGACCTACATTTGCAACCTGTCATGATGAAAGACTGTGTCTGATTATATTCTCTATGTAAATAAAAAAATAATAATTTAAATAAATATAGACATGAGAATAAAGAAAATGTATATGTGCCAATTACATTAACCAGTGGGATCTTTTGCGCAGGCTCACATAAAAACAAGTAAGCTTAATGTAATATGGACATATTTTCTTATTACAAATTATAATTAATAATTGGTTAAATGATGAGTAATTGATTTGAAATCAATTCTGAAGAAATACGGAACACTGTATTTAGTCCTGAAATACAAAACAAATTTATTTGCAGCCATTTAAGCAACCAAACAGCATGGCAAACAGTGTTTTAAATAACAGTAGAAATAACGTACAAAATGATTACACCGAAGTTGTTTAATTTTGACAATTTCCAATGCTGATGACTTTTACATCTTTTCCTGAGCACCTCCAAGCTCCAGCCTCACACTCAGTCATTAACTCATGGTCGCCATTCTCTACAGACACGCAAAGGTGAGCAGGTTCTACTGAACAATCTTCTGGGTCCTTACAATTACATGCAACACCTGAAAAAAACACAGAAATATTCAACTCTACAAGTCTCAGACAAACACCTCTCTGTTGTGCAAGACCTGCCTGTTCAATATAATATATCATAATAAAAAACTGTTAAATTATCAAATCTGCCTAGACATAAGGTGACACATGTTGGCAAATTATTGTAGCAAAAGAGGAGCAATATATTAGACTGTGCTGTTATAGGAAGACAATTAACGTCAGGACCAGGACTACCATTAGCTCATTAATTATAATTATTATTATTTTTTTTTATGACAGCATGTTTAATATGTTTTATTCCGAAAATATTAATCAATATGTCATACCATTGCACTCCTCCCATGGCTTGCAGTCTTGACAAGATGTAAATTTAGTCTCTGGCCAATCACATGCAGTGTCCTGGAGCAGAGAGAATTTCCGGCCCAGACACTGCAGGGCACCAAGCTGGCACAAGCCCATTTGTTTCACCAGGCCAGGACGCACAGAGGCACACACTTGCAATGAAGACCTGTGGAATGAGACAGGAGGCAATATTACAGGATTTACTTTGCATATACAGTATATAAAGAAATAGTTCACAAATGTTATTAATCTGTGTTTTGCTCAGGTACAGCACCTGTCATAAGTTTGGAAACAACTAGTCTGTTATGTTTTTTAAGAGACACATGCATGTTCATTTTGTTTATAGAGAGATCCAGTGATTCCCAGAGCAATAGGAGTCCAATAAGATTTAGGTGCGGTGGATGGCCAGGCCATTCTATAATTGATAACACTCCAGCCGACTGTTCGCTTTGCTTTTACAGCTAAATGTATGCTTTAGGCCATTGCTTTATTGCATGGTTAAAAATTAGTTTGAGTTAGCTGCAGTCCATATGAACTTGCAAGGTTGTTAAAGTATGGAATGATAGCATGTTGGTTCAGTATTCGTATCATTCATGTTCATATCCATATTTCATATGGAAAAAAGCTCCAACCTCTCCCACCTCAAAGCAACTTCAAGCTCACACCTCTATGTTTGACTGTGGGTGTGGGGCAGTCTGATAATATTTGCTCTCCTGTTCTTCAACTTGCATACGATCTCCTGTTATCTCAAATGTCAATGTCAAATTTTAACTCATCTGTAGAACGTTCTTCCAGTTATTTACCGTCCAGTAGCTCTGTGTTTGTTGGGGTTTTTTTTTTGCCTAGTTTTTTTCTTCGCATATCCCACCAACTTTAGTCACTTTAGCTCTGGGGCCAGAGCTGGGGTCAGCCATGATACAGCACCACTAGAGCAAAGAGGGTGAAGTGCCTTGCACCAGGAGCAACTTGGTGATGATTGATGTCCTTCTAATAAACTTATTTCTAATCCTGTCCATCGTCGTCACTCCCAACGAAAACCTCAACATCTTCAGCTCTGCTACCTCCAGCTCCACCTCCTGTCTTTTACTTAATGCCACTGTCTCTAAAACATACAAAATCGCAGGTCTCACCACAGTCCTATAAACTTTCCCTTTCACTCTTGCAGATACCCTTCTATCACAAATTACTCCTGCCACTCTTCTCCACCCACTCCACCCTGCCTGCACTCTTTTCTTCACTTCTCTAACACACTCTCCATTACTTTCATTACTTTGCACTGTTGACCCCAGGTACCTGAACTCCTCCACCTTCTCCACCTCTTCTCCCTGCAACCACATTACTCCACTGCCCTCCCTCTCATTCACACACATGTACTCTGTTTTTGGATCTGTGCATGATGTTTAGCTTTTTAGGATCTTTTGGTCTACTTCACTTTGTCAGGAATGTCCTCTTTAAGAGATTACTTGATTGCGAACAGGTGTGGCAGTAATCAGGTCTGGGTGTGGCTAGAGAAATTGAAATCAGATGTGATAAACTACAGTTTTAACAGGGGGCAAACACTTTTTCACACAGGGCCATGTACTTTTGGATTTTGTTTTCCCTCAATAATAAAAACCTTTATTTAAAAACTGCATGTTGTGTTAGTTATTAGTTGTATCTTTTACTAATATTTAAATTAGTTTGATGATCTGAAACATTAAAATGTAACAAACATGCAAAAAAATAAGAAATCAGGAACTTTTTCACTTTTTTACACCACTTCTTGGAAAAATGTCCTTTGTTGTAGTTGTTTAGTATAGTTTGTTAGTTTTTGACTAATTACTGATTTATGTCTTAATAAGCAAGATAGAGAAAAAAAAAACTAAATTAGAGAAAAGCTTGAGAAAAAAGATAAAGAGAGATGGACACAAATAACTGGGTGCATGCATGTGTTGAAAAAAAAAAAAAAGTCACTGAAAAATGTCCTGGAAGTCAAATAAATCCACGTTGTTATGTGAACTGTGGCCTGTCCCCCCTCTTTTCTCCTCCTTAGCCAGAAACACACAGGGCCATGTAGTTTTGGATTTTGTTTTCCCTCAATAATAAAAACCTTCATATAAAAATTGCATGTTGTGTCCACTTGTGTTATCTTTTACTAATATTTAAAATAATGTGATGATCTGAAACATTAAAGTGTAACAAATATGCAAAAAAAATCTGGAAGGAGGCAAAAAATGTTCACATATATATATATATATATATATATATATATATATATATATATATATTAGAAAGCAAGAGATTAAATTACTGACTACACTTTTCACTCAGCTTAAAGTACACAAGTTTGGGCTCTGACATGTACTTAAATAAAAAGCCATTACTACTACCTGTTTAGAGTCACACTGGTAACTGGATCTCACATCATTTTAATATATTAATACAAACTAGTTCTAATTTTGTTATATAATGAATGTATCCAGGCTCAACAAGCACCATATAGAACACAAGCAGAGAAAAGATGATGGTCATTAATGTCTCTCTCTGTTCATCGCTGACTTCCACTGTCTCATCCACGTTGGCCCTATACTTGTTTCCTTCTGCCTTGCTTGTTGTTAGCTATGTAGGCTAGGCTACGTCTGTGGTGCGTGATAACCAGGAAAGGATACATGAGTGGTAAATTGAAAAAGGAGAAGTTGTACGAAAAAGAAAAATCTTCTTAAAAACAGTACTAAATATTTGTACTTCATTAATTCCCATCTCTGGCAGTATGTTATATTATCTGACAAGCCAATGTTATATAAATAAAATTAGAAAAAAGTTTCTTTGTGTGTGATGAAGAGGCTACAATCTAAAATAAAAATTACATACTTTTGTTTACTGATCCAATGATGCAAAAAAATATAATCAAACCAACAAAAGGCAAAATTTTAACTGAATAAAATATGAAAATATGTGTGTGTTTAAGCCTTTTTTGCAGTGTATGTAAAATGACACATGAACTGAATCCATAAGCCAGCTTACCCGCATTCATATGGCATTTTGCACACACACTGGTTTCGCCCAGGTTTCTCCCATGGTTTGCAGCTCAGGCTGGACCCTACCTGCACCACTAAAGCACACATAACATGTCAGTGTAAGAAAATTAGAGGATATTATTATGATTATTATTCTTAATATTTTTATTATTGCACAATAACAGAGTTACCAAAGAAGTCAGTATGTTTCATTAGGATTTTCACACTGATGACATTTTACAAATGTTGTGCAATTCAAGTCGGTTTTATAAAAAGTCTGTTCCATTTAAAGAACAGCTGCACTCTGAACTTGGCCAGCATTAAAGGGAGCATAGCGCATATCTCTTGTTTGACTGTTATATACTATAATTTGGGATGACAGGCTAAACTGTTGTTCCAAAAAGAACTTTCCTTTTGCTAATGGAAATAGATTGCTTGTCTCGTGGTCAGCTGTCCAAACAAGACTATAGTTAAAATTGGCAACCTAAGAAAATGTCTGCACAGCCAATGTGTCTAGTTTATGTGGTTAACTTGGTATGACTAAATCTAATAGGCTAGTTAGCCTCACTGTTATAGTGTTAATATCCTGGTTCAATTAGCCTCAGTTAGCAACAGTAGCTGTAGCAATTGCTGTATATAGACACTAAAAATAACCTCCCAATTTTTAAAGGATGTTTTTTAAATAGTTTTTCACCTAATTCATTACACACATACACATACACGATGCAGTTTATCTTTGCAGGAGTTGTGGGGCCATCAATTTTGCCATCGATTTTGCCATCAAGACAAAATTGCGGGTGAATGCATTTCTGTTATAGCTCATTATTCCAGCACAGTATACTAATAAGTACACAGTAAACTAATATCTTACTGAATGATATTATTATTATATTATTATTATTATTATTATTATTATTATTATTATTATTATTATTATTATATTATTATTATATTATTAGTATTATTATATTATTATTTGTTTTATTATTATTATTATTATTATTAGGTTATTTAAAATGAAATAAAGTTTTTTTCTTTTATGTCATATAAAAAAGTCAAAATAAATAATTTTATGTTATACATTAATTCAAAATATTGAGATAGGAACTTTTAACTTTATATATAACCCTTTATCTAATATGGTAATAATAATTGTTATTTTGCATTCCGTTTTCCTAAAAAAGCTCTGACTCACACTTGTTGAAGTGTTTTAGCTAGTAATAAAACTTTCTTTCGGCTTCTCCCATAGCTGGGAAATTAGAGTTTGTACCTGGATTGCATTTAAAGTTGTTGGGTATTGGAGACCAGCTGAGACTAGAACGGCAGATGATCCCCTTCTGTCCTTCAAGCTGCATTCCATTGGGACATGACAAAGACACAGTCTCTCCTATAGAATATGTCTGTTTCAAGGGTGAGGCGATGAGAGCATTCGAGAGTGGTGGAGCATCACATGAATTTCCTGGTACACAGGACAAAGGTTAGATGGTTATTAAGCACTTGATTTATACACTGTTGGACTGTCTTTGGGTAAATCTTAAATATTTCTTAAAACGGCTATACATACCAAAATCATAATTTTGGTTCTCGCTGTACTACATATGGAAACTGGACATGTGGAATAATCATCAATATGGTTTAGACTTGTCCAAGTGTCTCAGTTAATAACTTCTTATGTTTTTTAACATGCAATAAATAGAAAGGAAAATTTTGCATAATGTCAAAAATAATTCCCCCAGTAATTGACTGACTGATGAATCTGAGTTACTATTACTGTTAGTTGATTATTGTCCTATAACAGTATGTCCTTTTTTATTGACTTACTGGAGATTCCAAATTAATGTCTCCTTACAGAAAACATATTGTGTTTATATGTTTTTATGGCATATTTGCCAAGGATATACAATAAATACAATCACCTGTGACTTTCAGCTGCACTATTGTCAGGTCTTCATCTATTGAAAACTAATAAACATCTACTGAGCAATCAGAATCCAGAATTGTGTTGTGTGGTCATATAAATTCAAATATTGGAATAAAAAAGAGGAACACTGACATTATATCCAATAGATTTGCATAAAAAAAAATGTATACACGTTTTCACTTATTTGTGTCCATATTCTGGTTTTATTGTTTTGTTTCTACTACTAGATATTCTCATTGTTTCCCATGTCATTCTTTCCTCTGCCTGTCAATAGTGTTATTATTGCCAACTGTATTTCATTTTCCTGTGTGTATTTAAGTTGGCCTGGTTCCTAGTTTCCTGGCTCTGTTTTTAGTTGTCCAAAGGCCAATCTTTCATGTCCCTTGGAAGTAACCGTTGCCATTTCTAGCCTGTTAAACAGTTTGTTGTTGTGGGCTTTTTTTCTGTGTTGGATCACCTTTCTAAGGAAATTTTTATTGTTTAGTTTTGGGGAAAAAAATTCAACTGACTAACTTTTACAACTTGATGTTTGCTGTTTTATTTTTAATTTTTCTTTACTTTTAACAGTGCAATTAGATTCACCATCTCCCTGGTGACTTAATTTGCTGATCTGAAACCCAACTTTGATACATTTGAAGTTTATTTTAGACTTAAATAATCTAAAATACTGAATACCTTTTAAAAATCTAATGAGGTTTATATGACTTACTCTTGCACTCCATGCGTCCTCTTCTCCAGTTCAGGCTCCCTGTACATTCAGCAACAGAATCCCCGACAAGGTGATACCCCTCAATGCAGGTGTATTCAATCTTACTGCCAACTGCATAAACATCTGTAGGGCTCTGAACATGGACAACAAATAATAAAAAAGAAAATAAGTATCGAGTGAGCCAGTTTGCCAATTTGTTTACAGAAATATTATGTTAAATTATACCAATTAGATAACCTCACCAAAACAAACCCATTTGGTAAAGGAGGTGGAACCTTGCAGGACTTCACCGGGGTCAGGGTTGGATCAAAGCAATGTGGCTCCATTAATCTAAAATGTATTTATGTCATTAGGCTAAAGATGATAGTATAAATATGATAGTACAACAATTGCATTTTGTCAGCATCATACTTTAAGTGGTCAAGATCCGGGTCCTCACAGGCTTTGTGCTCAATGGAAGGGCCTACACAATGCTTGCCTCCATTTTTTGGTACAGGATTATTACATGTGCGAGTCCTTGAATTCTGACCCTGAGAACAAGTTCCCCAGGATGACCAGCAATTCCAACCACCATGAACCACTCCTGTAAAATAATAGCAATGTTCAATGACAATTAGTTACTGTATGGTGTCATGAAACATACACTGTTGCCACCCAAGTTGAATATTTTTCTATAACCTCACATCTCCAGCATATGATTATTCTTTTCATACCACAACAGTTTTGCACCAATTAGGAAAAAAAAGTCAGTCCTACTTTATATACATTTATAGCAACAATAACATTTTTAAAAGTAAAAAAAAAGTAAAAAAAATAAAAAGACTCCCTCCATAATAGTTCATCTTCTTTTATTATCATCGATGATTTTTCTCGGTTAAATAAAAACACATGTAAGTCCTTGTAAATGTGCTGCATTACCATCAGAAATTCAGTTATAGGAAATGAATCACTACATTAAGAATGAATCAAGATCTCAACAAATTGACTCATGTCTGAGTCTGTATAATATACAGTATTACATAAGCATATATTGTATCCATAACAATACCTTGTATATACACTTTTTCCTATATATATCTTTATATCTTTTATATTTTACATAGTTTATTCTCTTTATTCATCTGCCTTCTTTTTTCTTTGTTTTATTTTTTTCCCCATCCTATTCTCTCATGTCGGACAGTCGTATAAAGCATTTCACTGCATGTTGTACTCTGTATGTACGTGTGTATGTGACAAATAAAATTTGATTTGATTTGATTTTGATAATACACTCAGATGTACCTAGCTGTTCTCCAAGGACATGGCCGTTCTGGCAAGATGTGCCGCTGGTGTCGGGTTTGCACACACAGGTACACACGCCATCACTTAGCACAGGCCTGCCATTGTTTTGGCATGGCCTGCAGTGGCATGGGTTTTCTTCCTCAAGATAGGCCTCCAACGCCCTCTTCAGGTGTAGCTTCTTCAGCTGTGCGCATGATACCTCCTTCACCAGTTCATAGATTGGCCTCAGCTAAAAATATTACAACAAAAACGTATGCATATAATCTTTTGGGATGGTCTAGATCTTTCCATACAAAATAAAGATTTTAGTAGAGTGCAAAAGTTACTCATAGCACAAATGAAGAAGAGAAAGAAATCTAATGTATAGTGCAAAACAACTGATATGTAGTATTATATATATATATATATATATATATATATATATATATATATATATATATATATATATATATATATATATACAGTGGAACCCGGTTATGTCGATGTCCTAGGGGGTCGCCAAAAAGCATCGAGGTAACCGATGATCGAGATAAACGAAAATCAATATGGCGGCAATATATTAACGTGCTTAAAATTTCTTTATGTACATGATGTGCGTTAATAAATGAGAATGTGCATGCACGTGTTTTTGAAGGGTTTTTTTTACACAACAGCGTTGCCGCGATTTGTTTGATGAAGGCATGCTATAAAAATACATACAGTACATGTTTATCTGTCAGGAATCCACCTGCCACGCCCCCTTCGGCCCCCTTCAGCGTGTCAGGTGCTTTCTCTGCCGCTTTCTCTGAAGCTCCCGCGGCTTCAATCGCGCACATATGGAGCTCGTTTATCATCATCACCAGCTCCTATTTAAACTTCCACACTCTCACTGTCCGTTATTGTTGGTATATGTTGGTTCACGGCGGTCGTTGTTATGCGTTGTTATGCGCATGCGTATCCCGGTACGTGTCTTCCCACCGACACTCTCTCAAGGGCTGCGCTTTTCTTCCCAAAGCCGCGTCGTGCCGCGCCGCGCCCCTACTAACACTACGAACACTAGCACTAACTAACAGCAGAGATTCACCAGTATACAATACAACACCTGTAGCAGCTGTAAGGCTTGATTTTTCCGCCACTTCCGCGAGTTCTTCTGCGGCTGCACCGAGATAACCGACGTTAAATGGCAAATTTCCCCCCCCTTGTGCTCGAGATATTAGGGTTCGGCGACATAAACCGATAAAACATTTTTTATCGGCGACATAACCGATAAAAAATGCTTAGAAAAAGCGAGACTTTGGCGGTTCCACTTCAAAAACGTCGACTTAATAGGGTTGTCGAGGTAACCGAGGGCGAGATAAGCGGATTCCACTGTATTTTTAATGAAACAAGGTTCAAAACTTTGCAGGTTACTTTCCTATGTCTTTAAGACTGCCTACAACCTCTTTATAGCTCATGAACAGCTTTTGCATACTGTCAGTTTATTTTTTTGCTTCCCTGCAATTCAATGCACATTCTTCATAAAATCCGTAAAGTCTGCCAAATGTCAAAGTGCATTCATCAATTTGGTTATTAAACTACTAAGAGGTTCATAGCATAGTTTTTCTTTTTTTTATACTTCTAAGTAAAGTTTTAATCTATCTTGTATTAATTATATCTTTGGTAACTTTATTCATTTGCTTTGACATACCTTCTGTTTGATCACCTGTGGAAATTCCTTGACTGAGCCAGCCCATTTAGCATACATGGCATGGTTCTGCTCAGGGTTCTCCAGGTCCAGAATGCGTAAACCAGCAATGTAAGTGGAATACCCTCCAATTACATTGATGTTCACTGGCATATTCTGGCTGCTTTGTTCTGTTAACAACATTTAAACATTCATATATGCAGCAAATTTCAGATTGAATTGTGTAATGTAGTGGATGAAAAGAAAAATAATAACCATTGTAGCTCTTAATTGTCTGGATCAATTTCTCACACTTGGTTGTTGTCTTCTTTCTGAACAGGCGTCTCTTGACACGGGTGATACATTTGTGAAAGTCGATATCTTCTTGATCTGCATTTTTAAAAAGAAAAATACAAACCTCACAATAGAAAAATTAGGCCTTATAATGAATAAAACAATTGGGGGCATGTTGTTATAAGAATATGATTTCTATAAAAGCAGGTTGGATAATTTAACGTGTGCTATAAAATCATTTATTTATTAATGTCAAAGTGTGTCAAAGATTTTACCACCTTTAATTACAGTCTACAATTAATTTTTTTTTCTTTTTTTTCCATACATTCCTGCATTTCTAATTAGGAAACCCTCTCTTATCTGGTTCTACATATAGCCTTTAAAGAGTATACAGTGTTTAATGAAATATAATTTCATTAAAAAGTTTGTATCCAAAAATTCTGAATCAGCAAATACAGCAAAGTTACTTGGAAAGTTAACATTAGAACGAATATTTCTTTGCCATCCAATGGGATACTACTTGAAGCCCACTCTGAAATGAAAAGAAAAATGAACCCCTTTGTTGTAAGGTTCTATGGGTCCATAGAGACTTTTAAGTGACCTCTGGAACCATTTAGGTTGTTGTATAGCTATAGAACTACAAATGATTTATGAGAGTGAGAACACAAGAACACAAGATCTTGGAAGTTGGTTTTTAGCTACAGACATTTCACACCCTTCACCTTTAATAAAAAAATAAACAGAAAACAGATTTAGGTAAAATAACACGTACTCATCTCACTCATAAACTTGGAGTCAAACTCCAGCACGACCTGGTACTCTCCACCCATAGAGCCCTCAGTCATGTAATGTGTGCCGTAGAGCTGCAGAAGTGAACGGTAGGCAGCAGGATCATATGTACTAGGCAGAGCAGATAGAGCTCTCCAAAACTCCTCAGAGAGCGGCAGGTAATCTGGGATATTGTTCTGGAACTGAGCCACTTCCACCTCGTTCTTGATAATCAAGAGCTGGTAAGCCTGGAAAAAGAACACCAGATTTTATGTTCCTTTTTATCATTAGTACTTACAGGAAGTCATTTGTTTTTGCAAATCAGGAATTTAGTTATGTAGTTATGCATCCAGAGTGAGACCAGCTGAGCAGATTTGAAGCTGCATAAAATGAAAGCATTTGCATTGTATAGTAAGATAATGTTCACTAGAACCTTCCAGTTAATCGAATTTTCAACCTTTCTCAATAATATGATGATGGATTGTTCACCTCTAGAAAGGGTTCCTTAAAGGTTTATAAAAAGTTCAATATTCTTTAGGCTGTTAGATGTAGCCTTTATTTTCCTAATAGTATACAGCTTTGGATAACTGTGACCAAAGATGGCAAAAGTACACACATCCTTCATTCAATTAGAAGTACAAATACTCATGTTTTAAATGAAGTTTAGTTTTGTTTAGTAAAGAAGTATGAGCTCTGACATGTATTTAAATAAAAAGAAGCCATTTGTTTTTACACATTTTGTTATATAATGTATCCAGTCCTATAAACTTTCCCTTTCACTCTTGCATATACTCATCTATCACAAATCACTCCTGTCACTCTTCTCCACCCACTCCACCCTGCCTGCACTCTTTTCATCACACCTCTAACACTCTCCATTACTTTGCACTGTTGACCCCCAGGTACTTAAACCCATCCACCTTCACCACCTCTTCTTCCTGCAACTGCACCACTCCACTGCCCTCACTCTCAATCACACACATGTACTCTGTCTTACTTCTACTGACTTTTATTCCCCAATATGTAGTATATGTACAGCACAACCTTTTTTTCCTATGCTTTCCTGTACTTTCTTATTCCACCAACACATTTCTTTGTCTTTCTTTTTCTTTCCAGATGCTACACCAAGTACCTTCCTAGTTATCTCCCTTATCATTTCTGCAGTAGTTGCCCAGTAATCCAGCACCTCTTCAAACCACCCACGAAGCCGCTTTCAGACCTCTTTCCTGAATCTCACACTACAGTCTTCCTCATTCCATTTCCACCATCTTATTCTTTTTTCAGTCCTCACTCTCTTATTTATCTTCTACTCCATAACCGCCCTGCAATCCTCCATCTGATGCTGTCTAGCTACACTGTCCCCTGCCAACACTTAACAGTCCCAACCATTAGTGTTGCACAAGCCAGTGCACTCTTAGTGCCGGTCCCAAGCCTGGATAAATGGGCAGGGTTGCATTAAGAAGGGCTTCCAGCATAAAACAAATCAAATATGGTTTGAAAATGTAAGAATTAGAAAGTACAGATATGTTTGTAAAAGATTTACTTTGCATGAAAAATAAATATTGAAGTAAAGTAAAAGTAAAGTAAAAAAAATATACTTAAGTACAGTAACGAAGTATTTTTCTTCATTACTTCCCACATCTGACTGTGACAACTGTGATTACATTTCATAAACGAGCTGCTTTGTTTCAATTAAGGAGTTAATTGGAGGTGTAGACAAATAAAAGCAGTAGCCTTAAAGGCACATTTTAATTGAAATCATCAGAGGTATATTAAATATTGCAAATATTTCTAATGGATTGCTGTACAATAGCATATACAATAGCAGTGCTTCCAAGTGTTTTATTGGGATTCTGATTTTAAGGTACAGAGGGAAAGCTTTTTTTTAATACTGATTGGCAGCTGTAAATCATCGAACTTAATGACCTTTTAACTTTAATTAACCTTGGTCACTTTAGTGTCCTTGTTGAACAGACAGTGAAAATTTACAAGTTAATAGTGTTTATTGCTGCAGTTAGGCACAGTACAACTAATCAAATTATTCACGATCATTAAATCAATAAATAAATGGGTTTTTTTTGTTGTTGTTTTTTTTTAATAATAATAAAGTTTAACCCCAAGGGTATAATTTAAAGAAAACATCAAAATCTAAAATACTGTAAATGTTGTAAAATGCTGTAAAAATGTCATTGTATTGTCAGTTCAGTAAATTGAATAAGTCAGAGCTAAATCTTACCTGGTCCCTCTTCAGTTCCTTGTGGAAGGTTTTGTGATCATGGCCTCCTCTGATTTTTTTTCGCTGCTCTACATGTTCGATGTAGGACCAGGAGCTGTTGTAGAACTCATCACTAAAGTCATTGTCAACAGCCACCTGATTAAAGTGTAAAGATTCTTGTAAAAAGTTATCTTATACAACCTATAAGATAATAACGTGATTTTATAGCTGGAACTTTATATAATGTTAACATTTATATACTGATATAACTAATTACAAAATAGTTAGTTCCACAAATATGCTGTGTAGGTTATTTAAACTTATGAACACAATGACTGAGTAAAGTGTCACTGATTTGTAAACCTCCTACAGGAAACAGATTTTAAAGAAACCTGACATACCTGATAAAGTTGCCGTACTATTTGAATATTATATCAGCCCAATTTATGTCATGGCAAACTAATATCATCAACTTTAGGCAACTTTGTTCACCATTAAATGTGCACAGAATAGTGTGTCTCTTATTCTTACATGCCTAATAGATACAATTTCTTTATACAATGAATCCTTTATGCATGCTCTTGCTCACCTGAAAATTGTATCTGAGGATACTCTGTGGGAGTCTGTAAAAGTCACTGTGATCCCCACTAAACACTTTTCTGCACTGGCCACCAAAGCTGCGAGTGTTAATAACATCAGCTTTCAGTTTTCCTGTCAACATGTTAACCCTGTAGAATACAAGAGCAAAAAAACATTATAAGAGTACATTATAAATGACATGAATAGCACATGCGAAGCTCAGGCTTCATAGGATTGCTTCTGCATTTTTTACCATTTTAATCCCCCATTCACTCATATGTGATTAGGATAGACTAGAAATGTAAGCATTCTCCTACTCATATAGAAGATCAAAGAAATAGAAGGGCAGTTGTCTGGACCAAGATGTCTTGGGATTTGTTATTTTTTTCAAGTATTTTCAAGTAAAATTAGTGCTTGCATGTTAAAATGAACTTGCATTTTCACAGCCCAAATTAATATATTATAACAAAAAAAATTAATAAACCACAAGCAGAGAAAAGATGATGATGATGATCAGGTGATTAGAAATGTCTCTGTTCTCAGTCATGTTCACACCACTGACATCCTCTGTCTCATCCACCGTAACCCCATATTTCTTGTTGCCCTATGCCTTATTGTTAGTTTCATAAAGTAGCCTACATCTGTGGTGTGTGAGAGCCAGGAAATGATTCACCAGTGATAGATTGAAATAGGTTGATTGGTTAAAAACGGCATGCAGTGAGAAGAAAAAATATTGATCATGTCACCAAATAGATTAAAACTAAAGTAACAAACCTGTTTTAAAAATATAAGCAGTAGAAAGTACAGATATTTGTGTAAAATGTGCTGAGTAAAAGTAAATAGTGAAGTGAAGTACTGATATCAGCAAAATCTATTTAAGTACAGTAACAAAGTATTTCTCCTTCGTTACTTTCCACCTCTGCTTACCCACGTCCAGTGATATCGGAATTGGGGGGAGGCTTATGCAAGTTACACACGATAGTGTTGGACTGTGTACAGTGCTGCTCATCTAAATTATCCTCCTGGCAGTCATGATCCCCATTACACACCAGAGTGGAGCTGATACACTGACCTACACACGTATCACAAAGAGAAGGGGGTTGGGGGGAAAAGGGTGACAGAGATGATGTTAAACTAATAATCTTTAAGGGAACATTCTATGTACACAATTCTCCTCCTTGTTATAAATAGAATTAATAACCTGCAAGCTCAATCTGACTTTAGGTTCTATAGATTTACACTTGATCTCTGATGTAATCAAAATGAAAGTGTGGTGTGTGGCACATAATCAAAATATTTTTTCATTATGTAACAGAATACTGGAATGTTATACAGTGGTGTGAACAAACACATTTTCACACAGGGCCATGTACTTTTGGATTTTGTTTTCCCTCGAAAATACAATAAAACTGCATGATGTGTTCACTTGTGTTATCTTTTACTAATATTTAAATTAGTTTGATGATTTGAAACATTAAAGTGTGACAAAGATGAAAAATAAAAATAAAAAATCAGCAAACACTTTTTCACACCACTTCTTGGAAAAATTTCTTTTTTATAGTTGTTTAGTATAGTTTGTTAGTTTTTGACTAATTACTGATCTCTGTCTTGGTAAGCAAGAAAGATGAAAAAACTAAATTAGAGAGAAGCTTCAGTAACAAAGATAAACAGAGAGACGTACACAAATAACTGGGTGGGTGCATGTGTGTTGAAAAAAAAAAAGTCACTGAAAAATGTACTGGAAGTCAAATAAATCCAAGTTGTTATGTGAACTGTGGCCCGTTCCCCCTCTTTTCTCTTCCTTAGCCAGAAAGCTCTCTACAATGACATTTCTGATTAACTGCTTACTGCTTGATGTAAGGGGAAAATTTGTCAAACTTGTTTGGGCCAAAGTTTTATTTTGAAGGGTCAAATTTGCAAGGCTAAGTACCAGAAGTGCAGCGGAATCGAGATCCACATCCTGCTTCCAGGGGACAGCTTTTAGTAGGCACACATGCTTGTCGTTGAATGGCTTCCCCTGAGCAAACACTCCCACCAAACTGGGGAAAAACTTGTATCGCACGAGCTCTAACCTAAGAGAAGCCAAAAAATATATATTAGTAAAAATATTTCATAGGTATTGAAGCTTTTATGTAGTCATTTCAAAGTCCACATGTATCTGTCTACTTGTGTTTTGGTGCAGCCATCACACTCTGACCAGGTTCCATAAGCTCCCCATATGCAGTTTACTGGCTGCTCACATCTGTTAGAGCAAATATAATCATGATTCAGCCACCATGTGATCATTTTACAGACTGTTCAACAGTCATGAATGTGAATGAATGCAATTACATGTTTTACACAAATAATAGAAACAAGTCTATCTTATTTCAAATGTATGTCAAGAGATAATTGATGTCCTAGATTTGTTAACTTTGCATTGGTGCTACAAGGTTGGCAGACTGATCTACCTAAAGGAGCAACCTAAAACAGGCAGCTTGTTTATAGGTTTACAGAACTGCTTTTCTTAACCTACCTAATATGTGAAAAGCATGTGAGCAGGATTAAGAGGCAGGATGAAGTGACAGATAGCAACATTTTCTGAAAAAAAGACACAAGTTATGTAACCACACAAGTCTTTAAGTCTTTTAGTATAAATCATGAGCAAGTAAAATATCCACAGTGCTTATTAATAAAAGCATTAGAATTGACCAAAATGAAATATGAACAGGAAAAATATACCAGAGTGATAGTGGAGGTAGATAATCTAAATTATACCTTAGTTAAAAGTCATGGATGGGCTGCTGTAATATACATTTGTTTCAAAAGAATTGGAAGTTGTGCCATTTTTTCCACTATTGCTTCATTTTATTTTTTGTTTGTCACAAAAAATGTATTTGAGTAAGAGACTTTGATCTACAAAAAAATAGGAAACTAATAAGCACTAACTGGTAGAAAAACATAATAAAAAGGATGGCTGTGGCTGAATTCTTTCGAACTTATACTGTTATTTTTGCAGCTAGAAAAATTACAGTAAGGTCAGGGAATTACACAGAATTAAACATCAACTAGATTTCATGTGTTTTAAAGTAGGTTTGTGTGTACAACTCCCACATTATTCTTTTTATGTCATCTTCATGCCAATTTTAGCAATTGATTCATCTAATTAATTCATTTGGAGAGAATGTGATACATTGGTTTAATTCCTCCCAGAAGTGCTTTCCTCAAAAAAAAAACAACAACTGGACATTCACCGGGTTTTAGAATTGATAAGGTTTATCAAGATAATATTTCTGTATAAAAAAAAAATCACCTGTTATCTTATATTTGCAAAAAAATAAAAAAATACAAATACAAAGTACACCTGCTTTTGCCCTGACAATCTACTTCCTGTGTCAGAATTGTTACAGCTTTAATTGATCTCTTGAACACTGCTTTGAGACAATGTGAATTGTTAAAAGCAATATGCAAATAAAAAATGAATCGAATTGAATTAATTCTGCTACAAGAACCTTCCAAAAGACATTGAAATAAAAAAAATCCTCAAAGAAACCTTCACCAGTTTAACAATTATTTATTATATAAATAACGTACTTTAGTTTTTTCCTATTTGTATTGTTACATTGTACTGTATATATACTGGTATTGTAGTATAATTATATTATGTTTTAGATATTTGCATTTATTTTTATTTCTTTGTTGTTATTATTATTATTATTTATTTTTATTTCTGTTTTTTATTTTTTTGTATATTCTTCTTTTTTTTATATATATTTGCATCTATTTTTATTTCTTTGTCTTGCTGCTGTAACATGGAAATTTCCCCACTGTGGGACGAATAAAGGTTTATCTTATCTTATCTTATCTTATCTTATCTTATCTTAACAATTATTTGATTAATACATTATCATGGGCTGAAAAACATATTTGTTTTTAATCTGTATTAAATATATAATGCTATTTTGGTATTTGTTTTAAATTATGAGGTCCTTGTAAATGAGCCATTACTATAGAAACAAACATAAAAAATAAAGAAAAACACTGTGATTTGAATTATAGCTGCTGTCAACTACTGTTACTACTACTTTTAAAAAATTAGGTTAATTTTCGTACATTATTTTACCCAGCATAGTGGCTGGAGATTAGTGCTTACCTTCATGCTAGAGGCCTGACTGACGCAGTTATCTGGCTAAAGCAGAAAAAGGCTGTGCTCATATAATAGCTCATGCTCAGAGATTACTCAACCCAGTGATTCCCTGCACTTACTCAACCTAAGGGCTGTTTTTCTGCACAAATGTGTTTTTATCTTTAGTTTGTCTTTTTTTTTTCTGGAAGAGCACCAATGTGTTTTCACAATCTGATCTCCTACATCAGATGTAATTTCCAGTTCACTAACTGCTGTACTTGTTCAGCAACATGAACAATGTGGCAAAAGAATGTTTTTCCCCTAACATTTTTGGAACTGCCAGATCTATGAGCTACAGAGGCTTGTGCAATAATAGTTTTTTAATGGATGAGAAGTCACAAACTGTTAATGGGGTCAGCTTTTTCGACAGAACACTGGTCTCCAGTGCATTCACTGAATCTTCGGCCAGTTTATGAAGAAATAAGATAGAAATGTGTTTCATATTGGATCCAAGTCAAATAGTGTTTTGATCAGGCAGTTCAGTGATGATAGAAAAACAAACAAACAAACAAACAAAAAACACTCAGAATAATGTGTCCTTGTGTTTTAAGAACATTGCTAATGACCTTTGGTCAAGAAACTAAAAAACCCTCCTTCTAGCATGATTTCCTTGGACTCTTCTGTTAAAACTTTCTAACTTTCTAAACAACTATATATCTTATATCTGCATGTGTATCAGTTTAGATATAGTTATCTGTTCAGTTTAAATGTATTTGTTTGTTGTTTTATGAATGTATGTTACATTATTGTATTTGCAAATGTTTGTTTAGGCCTGTCTTCAGTACTGTTGCCTAATACCTATTACCATCATGACCCTTGCTAGGCAATTAGGTACTGTCATATGTTCATATTAATAAATGTATTAGCCTCTTTTCATGTTCCAGGACAACTTCTACCAGCTAGAGAGTTTTTCCCCACTGCAGTCTTAACAGAAAAAAACAACAACAAACTTAAATTATCTGTCCATACGTTTTTTTTTTTTTACATTATTTGTTCATTTAAAATATTTTGTTCATAAAAAGTAAGGAACATGTCTGATTATGTGCGTTTAAACCAAAAGATTTGAAAACGTGTTCTTACACACCTTTAAATAAGCATATACAAATAAGACTACACTGGCACCTAGTGGCCAAACTCATAATTAACTATTCATATAATTTCATTTTATTTCATTTCATTTCATTTCATTTCTTTACTCCTGTAATGTTCCAGTGCTAAGTGTGGACAAACTGAGCAGTATACTATTTATTACAAAACGTTTTTAAAAATTTTTAAATGTAAATTAATTTGGCCACTTATCATTTAGCCACTGTATTTAAACAGTGTTGTACACTACAAAATTTTTTTTTTTTTAGCATGTTAAAAATGCTTTTAATTCAATTCAATTCATTTTTATTTGTATAGCGCTTTTAACAATGAACATTGTCTCAAAGCAGCTTTACACAGATAATGTGGTGATTAAATGTAAATATGTTCTTTATAAGTATGTTTGTCCCTGATGAGCAACTGTGGCAAGGAAAAACTCCCCGAGATGGCATAAGGAAGAAACCTTGAGAGAAACCAGACTCAAGAGGGAACCCATCCTCATCTGGGTTGCACCAAATGTCCATTTGAAGCAGATATACAAAGTTGCGGGGTGCAGTGATGATGATCAGAAGCAAACTGCACTCCCGAGTCAGTGCAGCAGACCACCGACACCAACTACAGTCCAATCCATCCTCAAAGCACCCGTTCTACTCCGGAATTATATGGAACCACCCAAGGTGTTGATGAGAGACCGTCCCAAGCTGCACAGAAGTGTGAAGATCCACGGAGGGGAGAGGGGCAGGAACAGTGGTCACTGGAGCCTCAGGAGCATGTTTAACTCGACCGAGAGAGAGAGAGAGAGAGAGAGAGAGAGAGAGAGAGAGAGAGAGAGAGAGAGAGAGAGGGTGACGGGAAGAGAAGGATATGGATTATTAAGTGTAACTATTGGTGTATGAAAGTTAATGTCACTGTGCAGTTTGGACTCCGGCAAGACTCGCTATGGCAGCATAACTAAAAGGGAGAACCAGAAGGTAACACAGACATGAGGGATCTCTGGGATAAGAGACGACCCACCACACCACCGTCAAAAAACCTGAGTGAACGTGTGAATGTGAGGGGACGACAGCATACAAATATACCAGTTCACCAAACACTCTATATCCATGCTCCCTCCAGATCTGCACCTTTACCTAAGAAAAAAATCTACTGATAAAAGGCTTGACTAAATAAATAAGTTTTCAACCTCGACTTGAACACTGAGACTGTGTCCGAGTCCCGAACACTGATTGGAAGGTTGTTCCATAACTGTGGGGCTTTATAAGAGAAAGATCTGCCCCCTGCTGTAGTCTTCATTATTTGAGGAACCAACAGATAGCCAGCACCTTTTGATCTATGTAGGCATGGAGGATCATACTGGTACAGAAGTTCACTCAGATACTGCGGTGCGAGACCGTTAAGTGCTTTATACGTCAGTAGTAGTATTTTATAATCAATGCGAGATTTGATTGGGAGCCAGTGTAGACTGATTAAAACAGGGGTGATGTGGTCGTATTTCCTAGATCTAGTGAGGACTCATGCTGCTGCATTCTGAACTAACTGCATCTTATTTATGCACTTACTCGCACACCCAGACAGTAAAGCGTTATAGTAGTCTAATCTAGAAGTAACAAAAGCATGAACTTGTTTTTCTGCATTCTGTAACGACATCATATTTCTAATTTTAGCAATATTTCTAAGGTGAAAGAAGGCAATCCTGGTGATATTGTTCACGTGAGCCTCAAAGGAAAGACTCGGGTCAATAATCACACCAAGGTCTTTGACAGCCGTACACGCTGAAACAGAAACACCATCCAGAGATGCTACGTAATCGGAAAGTTTATTTCTAGCTGCATGTGGTCCTAGTAAAAGTACTTCTGTCTTATCTGAGTTGAGCAGAAGAAAGTTATTAAGCATCCACTGTCTAATGTCCTTTACACACTTCTCAACATTGTTAAGCTGATCTAGCTCATCTGGCTTTGCTGAAATATACAGCTGTGTGTCATCAGCATAGCAATGGAAGCTAATACCATGTTTATGAATGATTTCACTAACTGTCTAACTAACTGTCTACAGTTATAATAAAAAATACATTATGTAGAGTTTGGCAATACAGGGAGTGCAGAATTATTAGGCAAATGAGTATTTTGACCACATCATCCTCGTTATGCATGTTGTCTTACTCCAAGCTGTATAGGCTGGAAAGCCTACTACCAATTAAGCATATTAGGTGATGTGCATCTCTGTAATGAGAAGGGGTGTGGTCTAATGACATCAACACCCTATATCAGGTGTGCATAATTATTAGGCAACTTCCTTTCCTTTGGCAAAATGGGTCAAAAGAAGGACTTGACAGGCTCAGAAAAGTCAAAAATAGTGAGATATATTGCAGAGGGATGCAGCAGTCTTAAAATAGCCAAGCTTCTGAAGCGTGATCATCGAACAATCAAGCGTTTCATTTAAAATAGTCAACAGGGTCGCAAGAAGTGTGTGGAAAAACCAAGGCGCAAAATAACTGCCCGTGAACTGAGAAAAGTCAAGCGTGCAGCTGCCAAGATGCCACTTGCCACCAGTTTGGCCATATTTCAGAGCTGCAACATCACTGGAGTGCCCAAAAGCACAAGGTGTGCAATACTCAGAGACATGGCCAAGGTAAGAAAGGCAGAAAGTCGACCACCACTGAACAAGACACACAAGCTGAAACGTCAAGACTGGGCCAAGAAATATCTCAAGACTGATTTTTCTAAGGTTTTATGGACTGATGAAATGAGAGTGAGTCTTGATGGGCCAGATGGATGGGCCCGTGGCTGGATTGGTAAAGGGCAGAGAGCTCCAGTCCGACTCAGACGCCAGCAAGGTGGAGGTGGAGTACTGGTATGGGCTGGTATCATCAAAGATGAGCTTGTGGGGCCTTTTCGGGTTGAGGATGGAGTCAAGCTGAACTCCCAGTCCTACTGCCAGTTTCTGGAAGACACCTTCTTCAAGCAGTGGTACAGGAAGAAGTCTGCATCCTTCAAGAAAAACATGATTTTCATGCAGGACAATGCTCCATCACACACGTCCAAGTACTCCACAGCGTGGCTGGCAAGAAAGGGTATAAAAGAAGAAAATCGAATGATATGGCCTCCTTGTTCACCTGATCTGAACCCCATTGAGAACCTGTGGTCCATCATCAAATGTGCGATTTACAAGGAGGGAAAACAGTACACCTCTCTGAACAGTGTCTGGGAGGCTGTGGTTGCTGCTGCACGCAATGTTGATGGTGAACAGATCAAAACACTGACAGAATCCATGGATGGCAGGCTTTTGAGTGTCCTTGCAAAGAAAGGTGGCTATATTGGTCACTGATTTGTTTTTGTTTGGTTTTTGAATGTCAGAAATGTATATTTGTGAATGTTGAGATGTTATATTGGTTTCACTGGTAAAAATAAATAATTGAAATGGGTATAAATTTGTTTTTTGTTAAGTTGCCTAATAATTATGCACAGTAATAGTCACCTGCACACACAGATATCCCCCTAAAATAGCTAAAACTAAAAACTACTTCCAGAAATATTCAGCTTTGATATTAATGAGTTTTTTTGTGTTCATTGAGAACATGGTTGTTGTTCAAATTAAATCCTCAAATGAAATTAATCCTCAAAAATACAACTTGCCTAATAATTCTGCACTCCCCTGTAGTATCACGGTCTTTAGAATGAGACCTTCTAAATTCAATATTTGGATTATCTACAATATTGCTCTCTGGCTAAATAATAGGTGTGGTTTTGTTTGTTTTATTTGTGTGTCTGTGTGTTTTGCTAATTACAGAATAATGCTTTTCACTTTAGATAGCTGAGATTCATTGTGAAGACAGAAATAATGAATGGGTGGTGTGATGCAGTATTTGTTATTCTCCATTATTATTGCCATTTGATTCTATTTTTTAGTCAAGGATTTCAACAGCAAATCCTTATCCTATACCCTAGCAATTTGCTATTGATAATTATTTTTGTTTTGGTTATCTGTTGTGAAACATCTGTAAAACTGCTGAGCTTTTTAAATTTTTGAAGTAACTAAGAATTCTTCTCATCATCTTCTTCTGTCACTTTAAAAAGGAGTACATTACAATGAAAGAATCAACATAAAACTTTATTTAAAAACATTGCAGCTGCACTATTAGATGATATTATAGGAAATCAACATCTTTAATCAACATTTCCTAAGCAATCAGCATCCAGAATTAAACAACACTGTTTAACACATTGCAAAAATGACATCTTAGCAGTCTTTCCAATTATTAGATAAGATTTGTCTATTAATACAATGTTGTTAAACTTGAAATGAGTGGGCATCCATTCAATTATGTAAATTATTCTTCTTCTTCTTTCGGCTTCTCCCATTAGGGTTCGCCACAGCGGATCATCCGTCTCCATTCCCCCCTGTCCTCTACATCTTTCTTTTTCAACCCAACTACCTGCATGTTTTCCCTCACCACATCCTTAAACCTCCTCCTTGGTCTTGCTCTTTTCCTTCTTCCTGGTGGCTCCATCCTCAGCATTCTTCTACCGATATACCCCATGTCCGTCCTCTGCACGTGTCCAAACCATCTATATCTTCAAAGATACTCTTTTATCACAAATCACTCCTGCTATCACTCTTCTCCACCCACTCCACCCTTCCTGCACTCTTTTCTTCACTCCTCTAACACACTCTCCATTACCTTGCACTGTTGTCCCCAGGTACCTGAACTCCTTCACCTTCTCCACCTCTTCTCCCTGCAACCGCACGCCTCCACTGCCCTCCCTCTTATTCAC
Organism: Silurus lanzhouensis; assembly: GCA_039877035.1. Taxonomy (NCBI): domain Eukaryota; kingdom Metazoa; phylum Chordata; class Actinopteri; order Siluriformes; family Siluridae; genus Silurus; species Silurus lanzhouensis. The sequence goes on along the minus strand of JBCEWE010000458.1, from coordinate 7,968,599 downwards.
ACACATGTACTCTGTCTTACTCCTACTGACTTTCATTCCCCTTATCTCCAGCACGTACCTCCACCTCTCCAGGCTCTTCTTAACCTGCTTCCTACTCTCGCCACAAATCACAATATCATCCACAAACATAATCATTATAATTTATTTAATGTTATCTTATAATAGGAAATTCTAGATAAATGTGACTATATTCAAAAAGATTTTATTTACTAAGATTTATTTTTTTTTCAGAGTGAAGAACATTCAACTATACCCTGTCCTTAGTATGAACTTACATGTCAGCATGTTCACTGCTCTCCTACTCCTCAAATTCCCTTTTTCCTGTGTTCAGAATAGACCAAAGCGATTTCCCTCTCACATTGTCCAACATGATTGGACAGGAAGCCATCCTGAAGGCATGTTGTAATAACACAATGTTTTCTCCATCATTAATTAAATGGAGATACATTACTCAGACTGCATTGTTACTGACACCCATGACATGTTTCACTCCTATTTTCAGCAGACCAGAAATGAGATCTTCTAGTATATAACCCACACACACACACACACACACACACACACACACAAACACACACACACACACACACACACACACACACACACACACACACACACACACACACACACACACAAACACACAAAGATAGATAAAGCCCCAACATGTGTGATTTGTGTGGGAACATTGGTAAAGGAAATTATAGCCAAACAGCATCTTATCAGATAGGAATGAATCCAGTCATAGGACTCTAAAATTAAGGGAGGTTTGTTACATAAAAAGAAAGATGTACACTGCATCTGTTTACAGTATAAATTAATTCAAATGCTTTAATAGTTAAACAATTGCATGAGTGGATTGAGAACTTGAAAATATAATAGCAATGTTGCAAATATATATATATATATATATATATATATATATATATATATATATATATATATATATATATATATATATAAATAATATCCTTTTCATCCCTCTCATAAGTGTTATTCTGTAGCTGTGTTTTCCTCATTTTATTTCCTCACAGTAATATATTTTATCATTAAATAAGTTGATATATTTTGAATGTAGACTCAAAACACAAAAAAAATAATTTTTTTATAAAATTGGATGTTGGGGTGTTAAAGTATGCATTATGGCGTTTATCATTCTGAGCATAGTATCGCCTGTGGTGAGACATTTGCAACAGAGCAATGATAGAGGTTTAGCTGAAAAAGTCACATGATTAAGGAGTGACCATGTAATATGAATGAGCAGAGTGTTATTGTAGGTTGTTTGCAATATACTATGCCCACAATATCATTTTACAATAAACAGTACACGAATAGTGTTATTGTGGTGCAGGATTTAACTGATTGACCAGATAAAGATGTAGGGGACATTGGGTTAAGGGTGGTTCATTCATTTTGTGTATTTATACAACAATAACCTTTGCTAGCAGCACAAAGGATCTGACGGTAACTTTGTTGCCTCACAATATTTGGGTCCTGGGCTTGATCGTGATCTGTCTGTATAGAGTACATTTGCATGCTATTCCCATGACTTTGTGGGTTTCTTCTGGGTTCTCTGCTTTCCTCCCACTTCTCAGAAACATCTCAAAAGTTGGATCAGCCTAGATAAACTGTGCCAGGTGTAAATGAGTATGTGAATATACAGTACAGTATGTGTGCCTGGTTCCTGCACTTTCATCACATTAAGCATGCATTCTTGCCTCATGCCCTGTTATTGAGATCCACCATATATCTACACTATAGATCCACCTTGACATGGATACGCACTTATTAAAAGCAAATGAGTGGGAATGGATTTTCTGGAATATGGAAATGTGTAGCTTTACTATATATATTTTTTGGTATCTTTTAATTTGAATTACATGGTAGCATCACTGTTATATGTAAGTAATTGTGTGACATTTCCCCTACATCTTTGCATACCTTTTCCCTCAACCCAATGGAATTTTCATCTTTGCTTTCTGGCTTCTATAGAAACACGTTCTTCTCGTTCAAGGGGAGAACCAGCAACAGCTGCATTCCTACAGAACACACAGACACATGATACAAATCCTGAAAACAATGCACACATTCAGAAAGGTCAGTGTGAATAGGGCAATCTCTTGTATTGCTGGTTTAAGCAGGGACTAAAAAAAGTCTAGCTTAAATCTTTATATACTTAATAAAAATACATAATATGCTTAAATGTATTCAACAGATGTCATAGTTTTTAAAGTTTGCTGAAGGTTCTCGTTAGAAACATGATGTGCAAGTGTGGACATAATATTTGCTTGTGCAAATAAAGTGTTTATTTGAACAGTGAGTCTATGTTCTGACTTCAGTGGGGTACTGAAAAGTCCAAATCAAACATATCGAGTATTTTTACTAAGCAATCAGATTATCGTGAAAAAATACAAACTCTAAAATGTATTTATATTCATATTTCAAAAACAGAAACAATTCTTATTAAAGCTCACATAATCAAACAGTCACATAATCAAACAGGGACTGAATCCAAAGCCACGTAAGGCTTTCCTTATCACACAGATAAAAGCAACTGCCATTGGCTTGAACTGCCACAGATAGGCTTCTAAGAATTGCCTCATACCTGAATGACACTCTCTATATTCAAGACAAATCACACTAACGTTTAGAGAACATACTTTTTTTTTTCACAAAAATGCTTGGATTCTACTCAAAATTAGAAATTTCTAATATGCTATTTATACTTTATATGATTAATTTCTAATTTTGTGTAGAATGTAGACTTACTTAGAATAGTAACTAATCTAAAAATAGAATTCAGAATAATATTCATAGTAGATAAGAGCAATAATTTAGATGTCATTTAAAAATCTTCTTACATTTTCTTAAATGCACATGTTGAACCATGGGGCAGATGGGCTACAGCAGCACAAGACCACATCAGGTTCCACTGCTGTCAGCCAAGAACAGGAATCTGAAACTACAGTTGGCATAGTCTCACCAAAACTAGACAGCTAAAGATCAGAAAAAAACCCACCACCAGCAGGTTACTTTCCAAGACTACTCACACTTCTGTTCTTGGCTGACACGAGTGGAACCTGATGTGGTCTTCTACTTCTACCTATCTGTCTCAAGGTTCAGCATTTTGTTCATTTTGAGATGCTTTTTTTGTATCTTGTTGTGTATCTTCCGCACTGATTAATACATAACATATATACAATACAAATACAATAACATATACAAATATAAATTTTTGCAGCCAGGTTTTGCTAATTAAATGCACTTGATTAATTGATCACCAGTAAGTGTGATCACCTCTATAAAAGCCCAAGTTTTAGCAGTTTGCTGGTCTGAAGCATTCAGGTGTGGATAAACACAACAGCAAGGAAGAAAGACATCAGCAGTGATCTTTAGAAGCAATTGTTGCTGTGCATCAATTTGGGAAGGGTTATAAGGCCATTTCCAAACCATTTAAAGTCCATGATTTTACAAAGAGAAAGATAATTAATAAGTGTAAAACATAGAAGACAGTTGGCAAGATTTCAAGGAATGGACATCCAAGTGCAACGCTTAGAAAAAGCCTCTTTTCTTTAAAGAGAACATGGCAGCATCTGAACAAACTACATATTCTCTGGAACGAGATCCTTTGGACAGATAAGACTAAAATGGAAATGGCCATAAACACGTTTTTACAAAAACACAACCTATCAGCACAAATACCTTATATCTACTGTCAAGCACAGAGGTGAACGGGTGATCATTTGAGCTTGATTTGTAGCCACAGGTCCTGGACAACCCGCAGTCATTGAGTTGACCATGAACTCCATTGTATACCAAAGTTTTCAACAGTCAAATGTGAGGCCACCTGTCCAATAGCTAAAGCTTGGCCAAAACTGGGTCATGCAACGGGACAATAATCCCAAACACACCATCATATCGACAATAACATGGCTAAAAAAGAACAGAATCAAGGTATTGCCGTGGCCCAGTCAAAATCCAGACCTCAGCTTGACTGAAATGCTTTTGCAAGAGCTTAAGAAAGCTGTGCATAAGCAAATGTAAGGTAAACTTCAATAAACATTGTAAAGAAGAGCCAAAATTCCTCCACAATGATGCAGGAGACTGATAAAGTCATACAGAACACGATTACATCAAGGTATTGCTGCTAAAGGTGGTTCTACAAGCTATTGGATCATAAGGTATACTTATTATTTCACACATCGCTTTGCCATTTTGGGCTAATGATAGTAAAAAAAAAATAATAATAATAATTTGCCTGAGGTTGTATTTAGATGATTTCTAATATGTCCTAAAATGTAAAACCAGAGAAATCAAGGAGGTTGTACTTTTGTTTTCACACAACTGTACATGAGGCAAAAAATTACAATTTCAGATACAACCCAAATTCCAGAAATGTTGGGACAATTTTTTTATTTTAATAAAATGTAAACTTAAAGACTGTCAAATCACATTAACCAACATTTTATTCACAATAGAACATTGAGAACATCACAAATGTTTAATCTGAGAAATTGTACACTTTTATGCACAAAATGAGCTCATTTCAAATGTGATGTCAACAAATCAGTTTAACAAAACAGTTTAAAGATGTCTGAACATTGAGGTTATGAGTTTCTGGAGTTTTGCTGTTGGAATTTGGTACCATTCTTGCCTAATATCGGTTTCCAGCTGCTGAAGAGTTCGTGGTCGTCTTTTTTGTTTAATGATGCGCCAAATGTTTTCTATAGATAAAAGTTCGGGACTGCAGGCAGGCCAATTCAGCACCTGGACTCTTCTACTATGAAGCCATGCTGTTGTGATAGCACTATGTGGTTGGCATTGTCCTGCTGAAATACACAAGTTTTCCCTTGAAATAGACGTCGTCTGGAGGGAAGCATATGTTGCTCTAAAACTTTTATATACGTTTCAGCATTCATTGTGCCTTCCAAAACATGCAAGCAACCCATACTGTGTGCACTTATGCACCCCATACCATCAGAGATGCTGGCAATTTGAACCGAAAGCTGATAACACGCTAAAAGGTCTCCCTTCTCTTTAGCCCGGAGGACACGGCGTCCCTGATTTCCAGCAAGAATGTCAAATTTGGACTTATCTGATCATAGAACACTTTTCCACTTTAAAACAGTCCATTTTAAATAAGCTTTGGTCCACAGGACATGACGGCAGTTCTGGATTATGTTCGTATATGGCTTCCATTTTGCATGATAGAGCTTTAGCTGGTATCTGCAGATGGCATGGTGGATTGTGTTTACAGTGGTTTCTGGAAGTATTCCTGGGCCCATTTAATACTGTCAATGACACAATCATGACGATAAGTAATGCAGAGTCATCTGAGTCTCTCTGAAACATTTGAAGATATGTGTAAATGAACAACCTAAACACAGAAACTAAATATATAAAGATCCGTGAAACATACTGCTGTTCCTATCTCTTGGGTGTAACTCTCTCTGCAAAGAAAATTCCTATTGTCCAACATTTGCTGAGAAATTTAATTTTGCTAATGTGGAAGCTAGCTAGATCCCATTTTGCTCATTTAAACCATGTAATTTATAATACTATAGTAATATCATAGTTGTACTACATTCATCTGTTTATGTCTACATTTTAGCAGTTATTAATTATGTTATGATTCTAGTGGCGTTCAAAGTTTGCATTAGACCATTATTAGAGTAACACTTAAATCTAGTCTCCCTTTGCTGTTATAACATGAGGTTATTTGCTAACACTTTATACCATACAGCATAGATAGTTTGGCTAGCTGATGTGGCAATTAAGTCAACAATGTGTGCTTTGATATAAAACCCAAATCATGTCCCAAATCAAATGCATTCAGGTGTCAAATAAAGTGTCCATCTATTGATTTCAGGTCAGAGAATGGATATATAAAATAAAGTAAAATCAAACCATACTCATTTTATATTTTGACTTCTATGGAATGAAAGAATGTATGAATGAATGTATGAATGTATGTATGAATGAATGTATGAATGAATGTATGAATGAACACCCAACCAAACAAGGTACAAAATAAAGACATAAAAATGATAATAATAAACTAAAAATAAGAGCCATTTTAAACCTAATGAGCTACAACAAATACTCAACTAAATAGAGAGACAAACACCATTATATGCACTACATTTTCTACTTAAAGTAAATTAATTTCCACTTGCTGCAATTCAGTTAATAAACTGAGCAAGCATTTGCACTTAAGGCACTTTAGTTTGTTTGTGTTCTCAGGTAGAGTTAAATCAGAGAGAGCCACAGTGCATGCTGTGCAGTGCTCCCAACTAATTTCTAATATCTGTGTAACTGCTTGAGATAAGAGAATAGTACAGTGGCTCATTTGTTTGCTTTATGTATATACACGTCACTCTGCATTGTCTGGGGTTAAAGATCATTTCTTTCTTCGGGTATCAAGTCAAGTCAAGTGGCTTTTATTGTCATTTTTACTATACACAGTGGTACACAGTACACAGTAAAAAATGAAACAACGTTCCTCCGGAACCCTGGTGCTACACTAAACAACAAAACAACATAAAGTGCATCGAGTGCAACCTGGTGCAAACAGTGCAAACAAAAGAACAGTACAGACTGACAGAGTGCAGACAGACAACACAAGACAAGACAAAAGACAAAAACCAAGTATAGCGCCGACTAGTAAACCTACTGTATACTTAAATATACAGTACTGTGTGAGAAGAAATGTAAAAACTATACCCAGGAGAAAGTACAAACAGAACAGAGTATGTGACAACACTCAGCACAGCGGGCTATAGTGAATTCAAACACAAAAGAACTGGCACCCTATATAAAGTGTTTATGATGGTATCCAACAAACATTCAGTATAACGATACAAACATAAATTCCAATTTGGCCAGTTAAAGAAGCATTTCTGTAAAATGTTAACAGAAAATAGTGGTTAAAAACACAAAGTAAGTTGTATGACTATAGTGTCAAGACATTTTGATTATATTTGTTCTTCAAGTTAATTTTTATTTACATATTTTACATAAATGCAATGTATGTGTCCTTAAAATCACTATTATATGGTCAATATTCAGTAAAAAAATATGTTTGGAAATAATATTTTGAAGTCATTCATAATTAATAATGTGTTATTGAAAATCGTGGCTCATTTTCATTAACTTTTGGAATGAAAATGAGCCACTCTTGTGCTTCCATTGTATCTAGAGATCATGTTATTCATATCAGTTCAAGTGCGTTGTCGTTTTGCCTTCAGGTCCCGTGTTTGTGAAAATGACTGAAAACTGGTGTTACAAGTCAGTTGATTTTGTATCTGAATCGTCAAGTCGTGTCCCAGTCACCAGAAAAGCGGACGATTTATTTCCCAGAGTGCAGTGCGTGTCTGTTTACTTAACTAATATTTGGTAATGAAGTCCGCGTTCATGACGCCGATTCAAAGCAGGACTTTAATTAAACGCGTTACTAGAAATCAGACGGAGAAGACGGAGCGCGCGCGCTGAGGGCGGAGTCCCCGCCTCGTTCGGGACACGACTGCGAAAACACGTCTGAGCCGCAGCTCGAGGTAAAAGCTCGAGACAACTTTACACATCGTCCGATCGAGTTGTCTTTGTTGTGTTTGTTTTTAATAATATAAAGAGTCTCAACACACGGGCGATCGCCAACGGAAAGTCATATAACATATGCTGGATAACTCTGGAAGAGCGACACGGACGCAGGAATCTAAACTAGATTTGAACGCGCACGCGGAAATCTGGAATCGAGGAATCCGATACTCACGCAGCTAAAGCGTGTTTGCATGCAGCTCCAAAAGATTGGATTTCTCACAATTCCTTGGGAATTGCAGAGGTTCTCACTTGAGGTTTGAAGGGTTGATTTCTCTCTGAAACGGTGAGTGTTTAACTGCATTTCTCAAACATGATATTTAAAATAGTGAATTCCCAATATCCTACTTTTCCCATAGCGGGCTGGGAATGCTGAGGACATTCCCAGTGTGGAATTTTGTTTTTCTTGTCAGGGTTCTTTCTTAAGGAATATTTGGAAGAAAATATGGAAATGAGAAAAAACAAATTGGATAGAGAAATAAAAGTTTTCATAGATTTTGTATTTATTTGCAAATAGATTGTTTGTTGTTTTTGCTGTTTTCCTTTCGCACACTTTCTATGTATTATTATGCAAATTAAATGCCATATGCCTTTGACATTAAATAAGCAGACGCCTAAAGATGAACAACCTCAAAGATTATCCACCAGTTGCACAAATTATTTATTATTTTATACACTTATAAAACTTCCCCTTAAATGATTTTTAGGAAACCTGAACATACAAAGAATAGTCTTTCTGACAAAAAAGGTATGGGTCTTTTTTGTTGTTGGGTATATAGAACGTTAACATAACCTTCAGCAGTGTCAACACTGCATTTTAGGGTTATTGCACAATACACTGGGACATTGTTTCAGGTTACAGGCTGGAAATACAAAGTTTGTCTGCTTGTTTGCAATTACATTTTATTCGCAGATTACAGTAAATATGTGCACTGAACTGAAGAATCAGAGCTAAGTACTTATAGATTGAGCGTATATAACATGTAAAGTGACTTCTATGGTGCAATATTGACCCAAGCACATTTAGCCTGTGGTCCAGAATCCAAATGGTACAACCAGAAAAGGGTTTCTTGGAAACTTGGAATCTTGGAGACATGATCAGTTTTAGTTTGCCAAGTCCTCATGAATATACTCATGCACATAAGGAGGTTGCAAATTGAAATCCCTTTATGGATTTAGACAGTCATGTGATACATGTAATATATCAATGTGTCAAGTATAACAGGTATGCAAAGATATTGAACTGAAATTTCTAGAACAATATGCGGATTAAGATGTAAAAATGCATTTAAAATGTTCATTTTGAACCCTGGTTCCTTATCAAGCCAATATAAATACACAATTGCTATTAAAGTTTATATAAAGTGGGATTTATTATGAGGTTTATCCATAGCAGCTCTGTGCATCATGATGCAGATGTAAACACTCAATATATATATTGCATTGATTTGGATTACATGCAGTACAAATGGAGATTAATATGGTACCAAATTACATCATGAGTAGTGTAGGTACCATCACCAAGATTCAACATAACACACTAAATGATGATTAAGTTCCGAGATTCTTGTGCTGTATAGGCATTGAAATAGAAAATAATTTCTAATTAATTTGTTTTGTATATATATACTTAAAAAATATTCTTTACATTTTTTATGGATATTTAATAATGCAAGATCCATGAGGTTAAGACAGAGCTGGAGGATTTCTAATGAATGTATTTTTCTTTAGTTAAATCATTTTAAATTTCCATGTTTGTAATATAAAATCTGTCAATAATGTTATATTTCCACATGTATCCATGTACATTAGTTTTCTCACAATAAAATCTAACCTAAAATTAGCATGATGCAGTGCAGATGATTAGGTAACCGAAAATAATTTATTAGTAAGGACATAACCTATCAATGCTTTAAGTGATCTGTTGTTTTTATTTGGCGCTAACTGGAGACAATTACCCTATGACTGTGGGTGTGACTGAAACGCTGCTCCTGCAATGGGAATAGCTGTGACTGAACTGAGATGCCGTTTCTGAGAATTCACTTTCCAGTAGCAGGAGAGAACAGACTAGAGCACAAACATTTCACAAGCTCTCCTCACAGCCCAGGCAGTTTACCAAATGGAGGGCTCTATTTCATTCTGACGTGTTTACTATGTTCAGTTTCATGATCCCTTTAACAGCATTACAGGTGGCTGTACAAAGTGACCACAATTTGATTGACAAATTTTGAGGACATTAGAGGGTTGGGGGTCGGTGCATGCATTGATCTGCATTTAACTTGCGCCTCTATGCCCCTTCATGAATCAACAGCATAATGAAATTGCCTGTTTGCTTGTCACAAAATTGGAACATAATTGGACTCAGGTCAGTGCAATCATTAGTATTGACCACTAGTCTGTACTTCAATGCCAAGCAATTCCCTCTGGACTGCGGCTAATTGGAACCAACTTCACCATGCATCAAGACAATGACCTGAAGCATACCCCTAAGCTCTTTATGTGCTATTTAGAGAGCAAACATTGTCTGGAGTGTTATCTATCATGGAAGGCATGTCTAGTTACTGCACCTAAAACTGGATCGCAAGGTCAGAAAGAAATATCTGATAGTTTTGCAAAAGGCATGGCAAAGTATTCCAGCTAAATGTTTTGCAAAACTAACTCTCCAGATGCCAAGGGTGTCTAAAGCTGTTATTCATGCTAGGGGGAGATTTTTCAATGAAAGCAAATTTAACTTTGCATCTGTTAGGGGTGTAACAGTAAACAAAATTCATGGTACCAACCTCGGTTTTTAAGTCACGGTTTGTTTCGGTTCGGTTCGGTTCAATTTCGATCGCGTTAGGGGAAGAAAAGCAAAACATAAAATTGCATGTTTTTTTTTTTTTTGTTAACGCAGTTTATTATTATCAACATTTGTGAACATTAACAGTTAAAATTTTTTTAATTTTTTTTTATAAAATGCCTGCTTTGTTAAATAATATATAAAATAATTTTATCATGTTTTATAAATTATTTAATATAATAAATCAAATTAATGCAAATAACTTTATTATACTGATTAAATTGGCACAAAATAAATTGATTAAATAAAATTTAAAAACAAATTTCAAATAGTTTACATTTGTTAGACACCATATACATTTGTGTATATAACCTGTGTGTGTATATACTGTATAAGTATATATGTGTATATATACTGTATTTTTCGGACTATAAGCCGCTACTTTTTTCCCACGTTTTGAACCCCACGGCTTAAACAAGGAAGCGGCTAATTTATGAATTTTTCCTGGGTTTTTCCCGGTTTCACAAACCTTAAGCCAAAAAACTGAACCCCATAACATTAGACCAATGAAATTTCCGAATGGAAATGAAAAAATGCACTTCACCTGTGTTCTGAGCTGCACGGCTTCGGGAGAAAAAACTTCCATCGGGTGATTTTTAAACGCACGACGATGCCAAAAGATAAACTCCCGAGAGAAATAGTTGTGAAAGGAAGGAGGAAGACAGTGAACAATGACTTTCTTGGTAGGCTACTGTTTAGATACAAACTGTTGTAACGCATTGAGTCTGGGTGAAGGGAGAGCTCGCTAACTCCAGTTGCAACAGAAATTATATAAGCACAGACAGGTTTCCAAAACTCGTGCTTTTTTATTTTTCTTGGCAACAGCGTTACGGGTAAGTCAAAGAAACTTGATCATCAGAAAATAATAAGGACATTAATCCTCAGTCTAACACACACGCAGTAATACCATATTCTATTATTTAACTAGGTTCCCTGGTGGTCTAGTGGTTAGGATGCGGTGTTCTTACCGCTGCGGCCCGGGTTCGATCCCCGGTCCAACCCCAGCCACTCTCAGTGCCGGTCCCAAGGTCAGATAAATGGGGAGGGTTGCATTAGGAAGGGCATCCAGCGTAAAAACATGTGCCAAATCAAACATGCAGAGGATCCGCTGTGGCGACCCCTAACGGGAGAAGCCGAAAGAAAGTTTATTCTATTATTTAACTGTTCTGCTTATTTCAGCATACTATAACAAATGTTTTAATTCCTTCCAACCTTCATTCATTCACTCCCTCAATATGCAGAATTGTCAGCATTTTCTCCTTTTCAATCAAATTCTTGAAGCTGGACATAAAATGCTAGTGCAGAATTAGCTTCAAGAATTTCTCTTAAAAGGAGAAAATCCTGACAATTCAGCATATCGGAAATAAAAATTGCATATCGGAAATAAGATTTGTTTTACGCATGCATGAAACGACTAAAGAATCGATAGTGCTAGCGTTATCAGCTGGCTGCTTCCTGGTTAGCAGCTAATGCTAGCGCTATGGATTCTTTAGTCGTTTCACGCATGCACAAATTTAATATGTTATTATTTATTTTCTTATTTACTGCGCTAACTCTAGCTTTTTTTTTTACCCCTGGTATTGTTGTGTATGTTTGTGTAAGTTTAATAATAGTAAATGCATTTAGGCGAAGACTGAACAAACGTGCGGCCCGCCATTTAAGCATCTGTAGCATCTGTACATTTTTATGAGTTTGGTCAAAGTCAGTCTTCATACCGTTAAATTACTTAGTTTGTTGCATATGAACAAAAGGATCATGAATGTGACTCTCAAAAATGAGTAAAGTCTAGATAATTTTTTTTTTGACATTCTGTATGTTCAAAACTATAATGTGGATTTGCAATTACAACTGAGCAGATGAGGATTAAAAAATCTTCCTCAGGGCCTCAATTGTTGTAGTTCTGTAGTACTCACAAAGTTCAAATCCGAGCACTGTTTAGTCTTTGAGCAAGACCTTTTACTTTCATCTGCACCGTTTTAAATGCTAATTCTTTCACTTGTGTATAACCCACATTAGTGTCTCTAAATCAAATAGACGTGGCCTAGTTTGATCTGTCTTTTTTTTTTATTTCACATTTTTGTGGGTTTCTGGTTTTCTGGCTAAGTTCAGTTAAAGGAAAATAAACATTGAGAATGAGTGTGTGCACACAGGATACCATACAGTGTAGTGTTGTTTTGTCTAGGGTGTGTTCCCACCACACGCCAACATTCTCACGACAGGCTCAGGATCACCTGAGATCTGACCAGAATAGAGCAATTACTGAAGATTAATGAATGATCCTTTGCACTGCACTTTGTATCTGTTATTTGTAATAAGATAAAAAAATAAACTGTATACATTTAGGTCAGCAAAGGAAAAAGCCAGGAAGTATAAGGATGTTGGTTGTCTCTATGCCTCGTTACTATAACAACTGGAGTACATCTACAAGCAAGTCTGAGCAAACAGATCAATGGTGATTAAGAGTTCTTTAGTTATTCCTCCTTATTCCTCCTTAGAGGCTTTACATAAAACCCTACAACACCATCAGGAGGAGCTAAATATTAAACTTGCCTTTTTTAAATCTGTAATTATCCAGTGAATCTTTAAGGGAAGCCTAACTATTTTTTTTAAAGTTTGAAAAATAAATTAGATTTTAAATCAACAGGGTTTTGATTTTTTTTTCCAATTTCCTTTACATAGTTTGCCAATATAACCTAGTTTGTTACAGATAAACACAAGAATCATGCATGTGTCTTAAAATAATAATAATTACTATTTTTTTCAAGCCTTTCCAAACTGGCACCCTAATGCAGATTAGTGGTCAATACTAATGATAGCACTGACCCCTATATCCAGTTATGATCCAATTTTGTAACAAGCAAACAGGCAATTTTATAATGCTGTTATTTCCAACTTCCACACGTTATTTTCTGGATAAGAGCACATATTTTTAGCTCTAATATTTTTTATGTCTTCCTCTTTAATCTTAATGTTCTCTGTCCGCCTCATTGTGAACTGTGTCCAACTGTCAGATAAACGTTTTTTTTTTTTTTTTCTTTTAAACAAACCCCTCCACATTTCCTAGCAACATCTGGTACAGAGTTCACGTGATTGCCCTGTCACGCAGTGTGCACCTTCCAAACATCCTCTACTAATACAGGAACAGGAATATACAGGCTGCTTTTTAAATGGTCTACATTATTTCTAAAACGGAGCTCTTAAAGCTATATGAAAATCTAATTTCAACAACCATTTTAGTATATTATATTATCAGGACCAAATTTGTGTATTTTGTCTTCGAGCAAATAAAATTATATTATATTATATTTTTGTGTGTGTGTGTCTGTAATATATATAAAATGTATGTATGTTTTCATTCAAATAAACAAACATTTGTGTTATTAACCTTCTGTGTGTAGGTGATCGTGCCATGGGGATCCATATCTCCTTCATCTGTCTCTTTCTCGTTGTTGCTGTTTCAGCAGATGATGTACAAGCATCCGTGCAAGGTACAGTCTTCATTTTTACTTTGCGCATGGGCAACTCCAGCATTATATCATTAGAAATTGCATTGACTTGCGAAGTTCATTCTTGGAAAGACTTGCTAGTGTGTGTATATGACCACACAGATCCATGTTAAAAAGTGTACCATAATTATTGATATATTAAGGTAATAACATTTTTGAGGCCTGACATTTGCATTGAAATACCCATTATAAATCCCTGAATAACAACTTAATCGTGGAAGGGTCTTTGTTTGGGATCTGGCACATTGAGGCTACAAAGACCATTGACCAATTGCAAGATGCAGTAGGATATTTTGCTGAAAATAACAAAACAAAAAAACCCTCCACCTAATATCAGAAGAACAATCATTATAGATTGTGAGAAAATTGGTAACCTAATAAAGAACACATTCTCCATATCACAGGGCCTTCTTAGAGATTTAATTTCCCCCTCTAGGCGCCACTTGGTGTGTCCTATGGATTGCACTTGTAGTACTCACAGTTGTATGAATGAACATATTTTGAGTTATAGTCAAAATAAAAATGAGATCAAATTTGCATTATGGCTTGTTTTTAATGCACATTGTCACAAAGTAGCTTAAAATCCAATTACAAGTAGACCCCAACTTATGACGTATATAGGAACTGAAAAACCAGTTGTAAGTCAAATCAAATTAAATCATATCAAATCAAATTTGACTCGCAAGTCCATCAGGTCGTAAGTCAAGAAGAGTGACTGCTCTGTGATGCATTCTGACATAAAGAGGCACTGTAAACACAAACATTTTTTTACATAGTACAAATAAAGTAAATAAAAAATGATAGATATTTTAATTATTATTATTTTTTTTAACCATTGGAGGTGACCATCGTATCTCCAAAAATTCGTAAGTCACATGGTCGTAGGTCGGGGTCTGACTGTGTAGATATTATTTGTTCTAGTGCATTGTAAAAGTGATACTTTTGCCAGCCAGCTGCTAGAAGTTTGCATAGTTTGTAAATATAATTTAAGGTGGATTGTTGGGTAGTTGCAGTATATTTCACCAACCACGTTTAATTTCAGAAATATAAAAGTTTTTCTTGACCTTAATGTTAAAGATGCATTAGTAAAACTTGTCAAACTCTGCACATTAATATTTGGCAAGTCACTTGGCAAGAACATTCATCTCAGGAATGCATTTCACTTCAGTCTTTACATTCTTGGTATTGTGAATCAGCACTCTTGTATCTTTCTTCTTAGCTGCTGTTGTTAGATATTCTGTGGGTTGCTTGATGTTAAATGGTAATTAGACATGTATTTTTTCAATAAAAAATTACTGTTGGATTCGATTTTTTAATACCACCTATTTTGATTGAAATGTGTAGAGATCTGTCTAAAGTTTCTACAACTAGTATTACATTAGAACCAACAGTATGGTACATTGACGAAGCAGAGAAACTGTTGAATATTCATTTCACAGTACATTCCTATAACAGTGATGTTATAGACATGTTAGAAAAGTACCTCACTGGGCTTTTAATTGGAAGGTTGTGAGTTCAAATCCCAGCACTTCCTAGTTATCACTGCTGAACCCTTGAGCAAGGCTCTTAAACCTCAGTTGTACAAATGATTTAAAATTAGAATTAGAGGTCGCTCTGACTGCCAAATGCCATACACCTAAATGTTTTATTTGTCTTATACTCCAGCATTTTCCTAACAAATACAATATACATGTTATTCATAAATGTGTCACAATTGCTTAACTGTTCATAATCACATTTAACGTTATGGAAAGCTCACAGCTCACATGGAAAGAGACAAGTTAGTTTCTGCTCTTACCTAGCAGCTGGAGAAAGTCATTCCTTTTACTGTCTCTCTTTAAGGTAAGACAGGATAAAAATCAGCTTATGTTAGCAAGAAATGAAAGCCCTCTATGCATATTTGTGAGAGCAATGTCATATACACTGTTGTTTGCATTACAACCAGAAATGCTGTTAGAAAATATTTTGTTTTTTCAGAAAACCAACACATTCTCACAAATTAGCTCGATTGGTTAATGGTGACCAACAAAATATATTAGTGGAGAAATAATATTTTAAAACACAAAAATGTAGCGTAAGCAACTACTAGCAGGTTTCAAGATCCAAGATACTGACCAAGGAAGAGATATTTTGCTTGCATATTCGTACAGATACTACAATGTTTTTTATAATTAAATGTAAATCTCAAAGAGGTGGTATAATTAAGATTTATTTACATTTTGTCAAAATGCAAAATGTCTTTTTTTTATAAACATTCATAAGAATGATTTAAATGTTTATTTTTGCATAATTAAAACTTCATAATAATTTCAATGCATTTACTATGCGTCTATATACATCTTTGTGGGAATAGTATAAGGGGAAAATTAGAGTAGGGAGTAGTACACTGACGGATCAGTTACACTGCAGTATCTCTGATAGCTTCATGCTTGATCTGCCCCCTGTAGGACGAACAGAGACACTTCAGATCTGGCAGCGTGTGATAAACAGGATATTAATACTTTGGCTTCAAGCCAAATAAAGGAGCCGCTGCAGCATGCTCACTCCTATTCCAAA
Organism: Silurus lanzhouensis; assembly: GCA_039877035.1. Classification (NCBI taxonomy): domain Eukaryota; kingdom Metazoa; phylum Chordata; class Actinopteri; order Siluriformes; family Siluridae; genus Silurus; species Silurus lanzhouensis. The sequence continues at coordinate 7,952,108 of JBCEWE010000458.1, read as the reverse complement.
TACGCCACACTCACACTTTCAACAATGCACCATTCTGTCATTGATGTTGTCCTGTGTATAACTGAACGCTTATATGGCAAAGATCTAAACACAAACCATTTAACAAGGCATTCTGAAAGTGATTTAAGCAGCTGGAGTTGTATCTGTCCTCCTGAGTCATTATTTAAAATACACATTGAACTGTAATGGCTCAGTGGAGGGAGGGATTCTGGAAGCTTTGGCAGAAGCCCCATGCTGACACACCAATGGTTTTGCATGTAAAAAATGTGAGCCAATACTTCTAGGAAAAAGCGACCCACTGGCCTCTCAGGCTGCACTACAACTGGTATTAATGTTGCATCTAGTAACTCCAGTAGTGGGAATAAGAGCCCAGGAGAGCTTCTGCTTTCTGAGAACACCATGATGGTCATGTCAACACCTCCACAAATAGACTTATAGACTAGAAGTGGATACGTTATACTTCAAATTCATCATTTTAAAGAGTATAAAATGTGTTTATAAGCTTTAATTATTGCATGTACTGATGCAATTACAATGGCTAAATGATCACTCTAAGCTAAACTGAATCATTTCATCTGTATTATTTCTTTCTTTAGCTATATAAAAGTAACGGATGCACTGTGACAGGATTTATTTCAGCGTCTTCTGGTGATAAACATGGGAGTAAAAATTATGTTTAGGAAATTAATTCAGCATTATTGTCATTATGTTTATTATGCAATTATTATAATAATTTTTTATTGCTTATTTATTTATCTGCTGCTATTATTTGCTGCTTTTAGATTTAGTGTTTGATCCATCACTATATTGTGAGCGAGTTGATTGTGCAACCCGATGCTCATGAGTTGATTGTGCAACCTGATGCTCGTGAGTCACGGCAGAACAGATAAAGTGCGACTGTCCCAAATTGAGCAAACAAACAGTTTACACAATAGCACTTAATTAAACTATACTATTTAAAAATATGAGGATTCAACTTTTTTTTTTTGCTTATTGTGCTTATGTTTCGCCTTCATCCGTGACACCAGTGTGTTTTCTTTTCATGTGCTTCTGTATTACTGTCGAACTTTCATGCCCCACAAGCTCAGCTTCGAATAACTTGCAGGATACTTGCAGGTTTCAGGTCTTCTTTGTTGCGTTTGATATAAAATGCTTCCATTGCCTTGGATGACTTGGGATGCACACTTTTTCGTTCGCATTCGTTGACAACAAATTTAATTATCGATTATTAGAGATTTAATCGATTGGTTGTTGCAGCCCTATTCGAATGACTATAAAACAAGTCAAGTTGGAACCCAATTTTGTTTACTATTGTTAAAACAGTACAGCAACACCTACACACTAGAATAGGCAGGCAGACATTCAGTCAGACAGCCAAATACAGGCAAAGTGACTACAATATTTGACTTAATGTATGTGGATCTTCCCCAAACCTGTTCTAGCACAACAATAAATGTCACGGATGTCCATTAATACAAAATATGGCAAAGTCAATGTGAGGAACTGTTTAGTGGCCTGCACAGAGCCTTGAACTTGACCCCATTGTACACCTTAGTTATGAATCGAAATGCTCCAAGCCTTCACACCCAACATGAACACCGACTTCACTAATGCCCTTATGCCTGAATGAACAGAAATTTCTACAACCACAATCAAAAACTCAAGTGGAAATCCTTTCCAAATGAGTAGAGTGAGTTTTTGACGTGCTTTTGGTGGTATAGTGTAGCTTACTTACATGGATAGAAGGAAACAGTTCTTGTCATATAGATACCATGACAGGTATGACTTTCTTCCTATGCCGCAGTTGTATGTATCCTATTTGGCTTTAAAACTTTGACTTTTATCATTGAGAACATGTATATATTTTCTAAAAGCATCTTATTTGTTTACATTTTTTAAATATGTAGCAAAACAGTAATATAATATTTTCATTTAATTGTTTTAATGTGGAATAAACCCAAGCTGCTGTATTTAGATTGTAATTCTTTTTCAGCTCAGAACAAATCCCTGCCTCTTTTGATTGGCTGCTATTCCCGGGAATTCGTGACATTTCGCTGCAACTGGGATGCCAGATCTTTCTGGAACCTGACAGAGCCGGGCGACCTAAGACTGTTTTACATGCATAAGTACTGACAGTCTTGTGCTAAATTTACTTGGATTATCCATTTGCATTTCATATTTCCCTGCTCCAAACCCTAGGTTTAATACAGAAAAAATTAAAAAAATCTCTAAAATTAAACCACATTTTTTTATTTAATTGCTTTGATTAATAGGTTAACTGTACCCTGTTTGATCAGATAGGTTGTGGTTTTGCTGTTAGCTTGATTCATCCCTGTGCTTAACATGTCTTATTTCTCTCTTCTGCTCTGCAGGGAATCAAAGAATGATTGCAAATGGCAAGAGTGCCCAAGTTACAGCAGTGCAGTAGAAAATGAGTGCTACTTTGATGCCAACCATACAGCTGTCTGGTTTCAATATGCCATCCAGCTGCGGTCACGGACCAATGATGTTTATGATGAAATGTACTTTTCATTGGAAGAAATTGGTAGGTCAATTTTGTAAATGCAGATTTGCCATTTAGCCTATTTGCCTATTAGCCATTGTTATTTAGCAAAAATCTATTTTAAAGTCAAATCATTTTTACAGTATTTAAGCATAAGGTATGGGGTGGAATCACGTTTGGTGGCTTTTTTTTTTATATAATACTTTCGCCACAGCAGCGCTATAAAAAAAGCTTTTGTCACCAGTATACACTATGTCCCACTTTAATTATGAATGTGTCATGCTGTAGAGGCCAGTCACAAAGACAGCAAAAATTTCCTTCCTGATTTTCTGCTTCCAAAGCTACAACCTCCTCGTTGTCAAACAATCTTTATTTCATTTGCATTAATTTACTAATGCGGAATTGGAGCAAGGTAGGCTAATAAGCTAGGACTGGAAAGAGTGATGCTTACAATATACCGTAGTCCAAGTGGTACAGTGTGTGAATAGCATGAACCAAAAACAAAAGCCTAAGAAGAATACAACAAACAACATGACAAGCACTAAAAGTGGAACTTATTTTTGGGTATAACTAGGGCATGGATAAATTGATTAATTTTCAAGACTAATAACAAAAATGTTTGGTGTATTGAGTTAAGCTCAAACAAACCATTTATTAATTAAATATATAAAAAAGCAAACGTTAGTAATCATTTGAAAGCAAAAGTTCTTTCCATTCCAAACTTAAGACTTATGAAAATATGATGTAATTTTGGGTAAAGGAATGCACTTTTTAATGCGGATCTTATAGCAAAATTTCCAATGCTTTGGAAGGATTTTGCAATTGAGATAGCTCTAAAAATTACAGACTACCTGATTAGAGCTCTGACTGTGGAACTAGGGAACATTTTAATAACATTTTTTATGTCAAAATAATTTCCTTAGATTTTGAAAATCCTTCTGTAACCAATCCCATTAGTATGTTTCGCAACATTAAGGTTGTGAAGGTCTTGAGAGAGCTCTTTGCTTTTATCCATCATGAGATGTTCCTTGTGTGACACCTTGGAAATGTGACACCTTTTATAAATGCCATCAGTTGGGATTGAACCAGCTAATATTAATTTTGCACTAACAAGGAGCAGTATTGCTTTCTAATTACTGATTACTGATTTTTCTTGGCTCTCCATGCCTTTTCCACCTCCCTTTCTTCATGCGTCAATATTTCTCCTGTGTCATTTTACCTTATTACACATAACATAATTCATGGACATCTATGATTTTATTTCTTTGCATATCTGGATTGCATGGATTGTTTGGTGATGTGTTCAATACTTATTTTACCATATATATATATATATAATATAAAAATAAATAAAAGTTGGGACACTGTACAAAATGTGAATAAAAAAGGAATGCAATAATTTACAAATCTCATAAACCTATATTTTATTCACAATAGAATATAGATAACATATCAAATGTTGAAAGTGAGACATTTTAAAATGTAATGCCAAATATTGGCTCATTTTGGATTTCATGAGAGCTACACATTCCAAAAAAGTTGGGACAGGTAGCAATAAGAGGCCGGAAAAGTTAAACGTACATATAAGGAACAGCTGGAGGACCAATATGCAACTTATTAGGTCAATTGGCAACATGATTGGGTATAAAAAGAGCCTCTCAGTGTTTGCAGTGTCTCTCAGAAGTCAAGATGGGCAGAGGATCACCAATTCCCCCAATGCTGCAGCGAAAAATAGTGGAGCAATATCAGAAAGGAGTTTCTCAGAGAAAAATTGCAAAGAGTTTGAAGTTATCATCTACAGTGCATAATATCATCCAAAGATTCAGAGAATCTGGAACAATCTCTTGTGCGTATGTTTCAAGCCGGGAAAACCATACTGGATGCCCGTGATCTTAAGGTCCTTAGACGGCACTGCATCACATACAGGAATGCTACTGTAATGGAAATCACAACATGGGCTCAGGAATACTTCCAGAAAACATTGTTGGTGAACACAATCCACCGTGCCATTCGCCGGTGCCGGCTAAAACTCTATAGGTCAAATAAGAAGCCATATCTAAACATGATCCAGAAGCACAGGCGTTTTCTCTGGGCCAAGGCTCATTTAAAATGGACTGTGGCAAAGTGGAAAACTGTTCTGTGGTCAGAGGATAAGGGCAACCCAAGTTATTATCAGCGCTCAGTTCAGAAGCCTACATCTCTGATGGTATGGGGTTGCATAAGTGTGTGTGGCATGGGCAGATTACACATCTGGAAAGGCACCATCAATGCTGAAAGGTATATCCAAGTTCTACAACAACACATGCTCCCATCCCGATGTCATCTCTTTCAGGGAAGACCTTGCATTTTCCAACATTAGTTGCCAGTGCCAGACCACATACTGCATCAATTACAACATCATGGCTGCGTAGAAGGATCCGGGTACTGAAATGGCCAGCCTGCATATCTTACACCCATAGAAAACCTTTGGCGCATCATAAAGAGGAAGATGCGACAAAGAATACCTAAGAGAGTTGAGCAACTAGATTGCTAACTTTGTTTACACTCATATTTTATATATATATATATATATGAGTGTAAACAAAGCCAGATACACAATACTATACTAGCAAAAAAAACCAAAAAAAAAAACATCCCCCATAAGAAATCTGTTTAAAAGGCTCTTGTTTGGAAGAAGGAGTCATTCATGCATTCATGACAGTGTTCAATGCATGTAACAGCAGGTTCAATGCATGTAACAGCTTGTATTTAGCCAGTAGACTGTGCAATAGTACCTAATAGTCTTTATCACATGCAGTAGAGACCTCAGTTCAACAATGTTATAGAAGTGAAATTGGTAAAGTCTTCTTTTGTGCCTTACTTGCTGAATTGCCATATGGCAAACAACTTGAACCCAACACAACATTTTATTCAACTGGGTTTGTCACTCATCATAGCAAATGATGTCTTATGCATGTGGACTTGTGCAGCTTTGACTGAATTTCTTTTCCACTGTGTCTGGAATGTACTGTTGGAGCTTTCTAAACCATAACTCTCACTCACTCACTCTTACTTTTTTCATATAAATGTTCTTGCCTATCCATCTGCCAGCATAAAAGCTAAAAACTGATGACAACATGCCCAAATATGACTAATAACTTACAGATGGTAGTGCAACCCTTAGCTTATAGTCTTATACAGAAAAACCTGAAAGGCCTGAATATGGCTGATGGCTAAAAGATTGAATTGTTAACTGTTCATTTTTAATTTTAAGTGAAAGTGTGATTCTAAACTCATGGTTTGTGTTGCATTTCGCATGTTCTCTTCATGTACAGGAGAGTTTTCTCTCTTTTCAATAATCTAGGTTGCTTTGACTTAAATAAATTATTCCTTGGTGTTCCTAAGTCATCTATGGTATATTCCCACCTTTGGTCCATTTTGTTTTTAAATAAATGTTATATCCTTTACTCATTCTTAATGATATAGATATTATAGAAGACAGACAGACAGAAATAAATTATTTGCAGAAATATTCATGCACTGACTATTTCACCACATCATGAAAGTTTTTTGTTCTATTATAGCAGAGAGAAAAGCAGGACTGTGGCAGGAATCCCTAATGATATACAGTACATCAAAGAGCACCTTGCACACACCTTTACATGTTTAAACCTAGAGTAGTCTCCCAAAGAGCCTTAAGGAAAGCTATATAGACATAGTTAAAACATCCAAAGAAACTTCTCAGAAGACAGTAACCCAAGATCACTGACATACAGAGAGCAGCGATACAGATACAATACCCTTGAACAGATTATATTTCATATTTACTTGCATAAAAAAATAATAATAATTGTGATGAAATTAATGATTTTGTTTAGATTTAGCCTGATTTTAATCGAACACACTCTTAGATTATGGTAAAATTTTATGTTTGTAGTATTTCCAGACCCACCTAAAGTTCTAAACTGGACTTTGTTGAGTTTGGGCCCAACTGGATTGTTCTGTGACGTGATGGTTAGCTGGGACATACCCTCCTCAGCAGCAGACAGTGTGAAAATTGGATGGATGACACTTTGGCATGAGACCCAGTACAGAGAGAGGGGCTCAGATGAATGGAAATCTGTGAGTCTGAATGGCTATTATAATGAATCCATTTGACAGTATTTGTAAATATTGTAAAGTGAATAGTTAAGTATAGTTCTAGAGCAGTAAAGATTTGCTATAAGTGAATGCTGAATCTTTTAAACTGCACATTTTTACGAATTACATTTTTCCTCTTAAATCTTTTTATTTATACTTGTTTCAATACAAAATAATCAACAAATATCTTTATTTGTATTTAAAATGGTTTGAATTACCCCAACCCTATTTATCTATAAGCATAGCTATAGTTTTCCTCCTTACGTATTACCAGCCAAGACACTGGTCATTTTATATATAGGATATGGCTCTTTATTTTTTTATTTTATTTTTTTTATAGAATGCAAGCATGTTTAAGTGTGATAAACATTCCCTTTGATAAATGTTATTATATTTGTGATGTCTGTGCATTTTAAAAGAAAATAAAAAAAACTTTTGCTTTACTTGTAATTTTCCAGCTTGACAATGGCAAGGACACACAGGCGAACATCTATGGCCTTCACAGCAACACCGAATATGAAGTCAGAGTGAGGTCCAAAATGAGGGGCTACAACTTTGGGAATTTTAGTGACTCCATCTTCATACTTGTTTCCAGCAAAGGTGCAGCCTGAAGCTCAACTAATAAATAATAACTTGCTAAGAATATAATCACCCCATGTTAAAGGCATGTATTTATTGGAATGAATAATATATGTATTTTTGTGTTCAGGCTCAAGAATCCCCATAAGTGCTGTGTTTATCCTCATGGCTATTGCTATTGGAATCATGCTGATCCTGATTGTGCTGTCGCGAAAACAAAAGTAAGAGACTACTTTGACACTATTAACCACAGAATGACTGTATAGCTAAACGCTTAGGAAATTTTTTATTTGTCATTTGAAATATGTATAGATTTTAAATGGGAAAATTACCAGCCAATTCATTGCTTTATTGTTTCACAGGTAAGAAATAAGAAAATAATTAAATCCTCTGTTTGTTTGTATTTAAATCATATACGTTTGTTTCAGGCTTATGGTGATTCTTTTGCCACCTGTACCTGGGCCGAAAATCAAAGGAATTGATCCAGTCCTCTTACAGGTATCAAGTCTGGGATCTATTGGTATATAAACTATGGGTCAAAATGTATTAAACTCCAGATGATAGCTGATGGTTGCAATGGATTTGTACTTTAAAGTTACCATTTCCTGACATTTCCTTGCTCTTTTTGTCTTTATAGAAGGGTCAACTAACCGAGTTCACCTCGGTCCTGGGTGCTCACCCAGATTTGCGTCCAGAGCTCTACAGTAACGACCCATGGGTGGAATTCATACAGGTGGACATTGACGAACCGACTGAGATGATGGAAGGCTTGGACACACCACTCCTGTTCAGCGAATCCCGTGTATCTGACTCCCCTCCAACATCCAGCGGTTTCCTGGATGATGACTCCGGTCGGGCTAGCTGCTGTGACCCTGATCTATCTGATCACGATCACCATGATGCTCATCACCCTTCAACTTTGATACCTAATCCTAATCTGGGAGCTCAGCAATCTGTGGTTTCTCATGCTCAGGAACCTGCATGGCAGAATTCCATTTACTCACAAGTGGCTGAAGTCATGCCGTGTGGTGAGACTCTGCTGTGCCCAGAGCAGAATGTGACTGATGACTGCAATATTCAAGATAAAACCTCTGAGTATAAAGAGAAAAGGCCCTGGTTGATGGTGACTCTCAATGGTTATAGTGTCAATGAGCCAAGCTCATCGATAGAAAACCCTGGTTTAGAAAACAACAGTACTTCACAACAGTGTCAGAACCCTATTATAAAACCACAAACATCAACTGTATCCTCTGCCTTTCCTATCCTTACAATGCCGACTCCTCCAGAATATACTATGGTGGATGGAGTGGGCTGGAAAGATAGTCTTCTTTTGAAGACAAGCAGTGCAACAGAGTCTTCTTTTGCTGCTCCAAAATCTGGACCCACTCCAGAGGGATATTGGACTCCCGACCTTCTACACAGCATTACTACCAATAAGTAATGCCAGGAATATTCGGAGGAGGAATTTGGAGAAATAATGGATAAGCTATGAAACTGGATGTTTTTCACCAAAACCAAACAAGACTGCGCTAAAAACTCGGAAGCCAAACAGATTACTCATGGACTGGTCCTTATATTTTATTGCTGAAACATTTTAGCTAAATGGATTTGGACAATATTAAATTTATTGGATAAAAAAGTGATCTATTTTCTGATCTGTATGAATAACGCAAATGATAGATTACTGTTGTTTACTTTACAAGCTGATGCCTGACTCTAATGCAATTTTCCCGCTAGGTTAATTCGTATACGTATGTTATAATACAACATTTCTAAGTGGATTAATGGACTTTAACATGGATAAGGAATCTGCTGATTTGTTTACATACAGTAATGATGTCTATCTAACAGTATGGTTTTTAAAAGGCATGCATAAGCTAATTTCTGCTGAAAGTTAAAAAGACGCTACATTTTTGCTTACTTTTTGCTAAGGGAAGTTTAGTGCTGTGTCTCTAAACTTCAGTGCAAATATCGTCTTTTTTGTGTTACTTAACTCTGTGGTTTGTGTTTATTTTCTTTTAGGTTCTAATTTGCTGTTCCTAGCCACAGTAAGTGTCAATATCTATGACACGCTTTGTGGCTTGTCAAAATTTATATAATAAATGTAATATATAGATATGTATCCGTGGCGGGCTGTCAGTGCCAGAAAGGTTTTCTCTTCTGGCCTAAACTCTATCAGAATTACTGACATAAGTTTTAATATATTTTTGTCCATTAATATGTATTAAATTATTCTCAATAATCTATTCTCTTCATTTCATAGTTTTTCTCTTGGGTGAGCTGCATCTAGGAACAGCACCGGCGAGTGACTGTATACGTTAAAGTTTCTATCCAATCAGATTTCTGATGTCACATTAATTATTGCTTTATAGTCAACACTGTGAGAACTGTCGACTTTTTTTTTTTTTTTTTTTTTTTTTACAATAAACTATGTTGCCTGAAGCTGTTGTTTTAACCAATCAGACTGCGATTTGGCCACGCCAAGGCCCCCTCACAGACATCAGAACATGTCATCATTTTCACTGATTGGATGGTCAAAGAGCGCACTAGTCAGAGCTTGCAAAACTGCACCCTGTAGTAAACTGTACAAGCATGAAAATATTTGTGTGGATTTAATAGTTGTCCTTTTTTTTTCATTTCACAAAGGCTGACAGGAGAAGAAATTGATTTGGCTGCAGATATACTTTTAAGACTTTTAAAAGACAGACTTTTCAAGAAAATCTGGGCATCGTGAGAAAAGGTCTGCTTTATTTTAAACTGTTGTTTTTTAAGATCCTTTATACTTATGTATTTTCTTTCTTTCAGAATTTACACAAAATACACAACCTGGCTTCATTTTAAATACCCAGGAAAACCTAAAAACTAAGAAAAAATCCACAGAAAAGCTGGGGTCATTTTATACGGTTCATAGTGATGCTTCTGCTAGAGATGTATGCAGGCAGTGCAGCTGTGACTGCAGTAAAAGGAGACTTGAATTGTGTTCATTGGGGTTTTTGCTTTACTAATGGTGTTCATTTTCACTGCATCAGATACCTGTTTGTGATGCAGTGCTAAATTGTGATTCTGTATACTATTGATTGCTTCTATAGCTGTGAGATGATTTTGATGTATTAAGAGGTGGATTGATTCAGTAAGGTTTTTACCAAAAACCTAGGTCTGAACAGCATGGCCCGCAACTGAGATATATGTATATATATATGGGTGTGTGTGTGTATGCAATTAAATTTACCCTAACCCTACATTTATACATTTGTTTTCTGATTCACTTTTTAGGGAAGGCTCCTTAGTCCTTCGGGTCGATTAAAGAGTTCGTGAATCGATTCAAAGAGTCAAAGCTTTGGATTCGATTCATCTAATGCATGAAAATTTAAGAGTCGGTTTTTTTTTTTTTTTTTTCATCTGTCAGCTGTGAGAATCCTGAATTTACAAGTTACAATGAAGAAAACGGTCAACCTCGATAAACTAATTCAGGATTTCAGTCTTCTGGAGCAAGTAAATCAATGACGACACAATAAAACCTCGATTTACCGCCAATAATAACTACATTTTTATAGTTCGCTGAGTCATTCATTGTTAATTGGTTTTCCTGAAGCAGGCGTTCTGTTTGTGTTTATAAGACAATTACAGAGCTCAGGGGGAAGAACAACATCCTACAAATAAAACTGGACGAGGCCAATAGACTTCTGAAAATGTTACAGAGCAAGGAAAAACTTTTATGTGAAGGTAAGTGCTAGCTAAAGGATTTTCCCCTCACCGACCACTTTATTAGCAACACCTGTGTTTGTGGCACACTGCACAATGGCTTCAGTTAATGTTCACATCTAACGTCAGACATGCTAATGGATAGGCTTGTTGAAGAATTTCAAGGAGCTTTCACCAAACAGTGAAGAGTTTATACAGACTGGTGTAGAAAAATATAAATTAATAAGGGACATTTCTGGGAGTAGATAACTCGAATAAACACCACAACTGGGGTGAGTAGTAAAGGATTTCTGCATACCCAAAACATGGAACCTTGAGATGGATGGTCTCGTTTCACTCAAACAGGAAACGAAAATTAACATGGACACAGGCAAAAACATCTGTCCTTTTTTAGGGATTTAACTGTGCTTATGATAATGTGCCTCAGGTTGTTGCTCAGATCAGACGAGTCTTCAGGTCTTGTTGAGATTGCCTTCAACAAGCCCGGTCCTGTTGTAATAAAATGTATAGTATTTAAGATGTCTTACATTAGCAAATTGCGCAATTATTCTCCACAATTATTTATAACGATGAAAATCTTTCTAATTGTACGTATATGTGAGCAGCTGGTATTCAGAGGCTGTAGTGTGAGATCATATCTCAGTAAAAACAACAACAACAAAGGAAGATGTTATTTACACCATTTTCTGTAATCTCCAGAGGTTGTTGTGTGTGAAATTACCAGGAGAGCAGTAGTCCATCTGGTACCAACAAACATGCCACAGTTAAATTTAAAGAGATCACCATTCTGATGTTTGATGTGTTCATTAACCACATCTGTATGATTCAAGCACTGCAACTCTATTGTGTTTTTGTCTGTATGTTTGATTGTATTGTGCTGCTGTCTTATATGGCTGGTTTGAAGTCTGAGATGTATAGGTGTTCCAATGAAAAATGATGGTGCCTGCATTATTTTGAACTCATAAAATGAATAGGATGTGAGAAAACCATGCAGAAAATCAATAAAAACAACAACAATCCTGTAAATAAAACACAGAGCTGTAGCAAAATAAACCGTATTGTCACTTGTTTGTATTGTTAAGTGCAAATGTGTTATAAATATTCACTAATCATTTTTTGGCAATCTTTTTCCTTTGTAACTGCCTCTGACATTTTCATATCTGGCCAATTGCATGTTTATATTTTCTTTACTTTTTAATACACTTCTCATGGGGGATGCAAACTAGGTACTTACAGTGTAATATTCACCTGGTGTTAGACTTTGATACCCTCTAGTGGCAGATAATGTAACACCCATTAGTGCATATCCTGCGTATTGTAATAATTGTAATATAATTAAACCTGTGTTTGTAGAAAAAAATGGATTGTTGGGAAGTATTAAATGTCTTCAGCACAACATGGAACAACAGTGTAACCTTCGAGGTAGGAAATCTGCTTTTCATAGTGAGATTCTTATAATCATATAGTGAAGGATAGATAAAAGATTGCAGAGTTGCGAATGAGGTCCATTTTCCCTCTTATTATGCTGTAGGTGAAAACGAGAAGCTGAAAAATGTTATCATTGAGTTGGAGAAACAAAATGAAGGACAAGTGGAGGTAATGTGTTTAGTTGTAATATTAACCGGTAAAGAAAAAGGTGGGAACAATTTTTCCTGCAAATGCTTAAATATGAATTAAAAAAGTTTCACATTTCAGGTTTTGTGTATTGACACAACAGCAAATGAATAGTGGCATATTTTGATATAAAGCCATATGAATAATAATTATGATAAATCGAATAAAAGTTATTTGTGAGTTTGCTAAATGTGTTAACTTCAACATTGTAATATTATTATTGTAATATTAAATATGATTAATTTGTTTTTATTTTATTTGAACAATTTTTTTTACATTTAATTTAGATTATGCTATTGTTTATTAGTTATTAGTTAAAAAATTAGTTTTTGTTAAACCCAAGGTGTACACGGGTAGAAAAAAAAAAAAAAAAAAAACAATGTGGAGAAAAGCATAGCTTATATTTAACAGCAACCTCTCTCATGAGAAAGATAGATAAATAATTAAGATAAAAGTGCTGAGAGGAATAGAAAGTTTTCCTCCCTGCAATAAATAAGGAAATTGAGGAACAAGAGGACAAGTCCAGTTCTTATAAACATATTTGTGATGTTTACACTAGCAAACTGATCTTAATATGACCATTACACATATTGTCTTATGATTCAATCCCATTATTCATTTCAATAATGATTCTTAATTAAAATTCACAGTGAAATCTGAAAATCTGCTTGATTGCACATATAGGAGAAGAGAACTTGTGTACGGAGGATGCAGTGTGAGATGAGAGCTTTGCAAGAGCAACACCAGAGGGAGATGGAGGATTTTGCTGCAGATACAAAGAGGAAATGTGAGAGCAAGCATGCACTGATTATAATCATCTTCCCCATGGCTTCAGCAAAATGCACATATGTTACTTGCCATAGCAATTAGGAGTTAACAGGGAAAATCCACCACTCTATGTAGATTTACTATTTGTCTATTTAAATTAATACTATTTAAATTAATTCTTTATGAAGGTATTTATCAATAATAATAAATAAATAATTTAAATATCTTTTAAATGTATTCCTTTTAATTGTATTAGTTGAGGGACATTTTAAAAGAATGCCTGTATTTTCTATACTGGGTCTGTTCCACTTCTTTGTTCAAACGTTTGGAAGTAGTAGTAGCGACATGACAAATCATACCATATATTATATATAGATAAAGATGATTAGATAAAAAGGAAGAGGGGACACTAATTTTATTAGAAGACATTTAGCCACAACATGAAATATGTCCACATTAATTGCTTTTTTTTTTTAGAAAAGAAAAGAAAATTCTTGTTTTTTTCTTGAACTGGAGTATAAATCTAATTTATCACAGGGAGGTTACACCGAGCTTTGCATGCTTGTGCCTGTGGCAAAATACAACTATGCCATTATTCAATATAACTACATTCTTGGTCATGAATTAAAAAAGAAAATGTTTTTAATTAACCTATTCATATTACAGAATTTAATCAGTTTAAAACAAATAAGATTTTTTTTTTATCAACTTATGTTACAGCACCTGTGATTGGACATTCTCTTACCACGTACATCTCTCTCTTTTTATCCTTTTTGAAAGGTATTGAGACCAAAAATTATAGTTTTCATGTTATTGCGAAACCCCAAAGCATTAACTCCTTTGGTGTAAAGGATGCTTTCATAAATGTGACCTATATTTTACTTTTTCACTTCTAACAGAGTTTGGAGCATCCCGATACAGTGTGTGTGTGTATATATATATATATATATATATATATATATATATATATATATATATATATATATACACATATACATACAGTGAGGAAAATAAGTATTTGAACACCCTGCTATTTTGCAAGTTCTCCCACTTAGAAATCATGGAGGGGTCTGAAATTGTCATCGTAGGTGCATGTCCACTGTGAGAGACATAATCTAAAAAAAAAAATCCAGAAATCACAATGTATGATTTTTTCAACTATTTATTTGTATGATACAGCTGCAAATAAGTATTTAAACACCTGAGAAAGTCAATGTTAATATTTGGTACAGTAGCCTTTGTTTGCAATTACAGAGGTCAAACGTTTCCTGTAGTTTTTCACCAGGTTTGCACACACTGCAGGAGGGATTTTGGCCCACTCCTCCACACAGATCTTCTCTAGATCAGTCAGGTTTCTGGCCTGTCGCTGAGAAACACGGAGTTTGAGCTCCCTCCAAAGATTCTCTATTGGGGTTAGGTCTGGAGACTGGCTAGGCCACGGCAGAACCTTGGGATGGTACTCATCATTCTTCTTCCTCCAAACACGTTTAGCGGAATTATTACCCAAAAGTTCTATTTTGGTCTCATCTGACCACATGACTTTCTCCCATGACTCCTCTGGATCATCCAAATGGTCATTGGCAAACTTAAGACGTGCCTGGACATGTGCTGGTTTAAGCAGGAGAACCTTCCGTGCCATGCATGATTTCAAACCATGACGTCTTAGTGTATTACCTTGGAAACGGTGGTCCCAGCTCTTTTCAGGTCATTGACCAGCTCCTCTCGTGTAGTTCTGGGCTGATTTCTCACCTTCCTTAGGATCATTGAGACCCCACGAGGTGAGATCTTCCATGGAGCCCCAGTCCGAGGGAGATTGACAGTCATGTTTAGCTTCTTCCATTTTCTAATGATTGCTCCAACAGTGGACCTTTTTTCACCAAGCTGCTTGGCAATTTCCCCGTAGCCCTTTCCAGCCTTGTGGAGGTGTTTAATTTTGTCTCTAGTGTCTTTGGACAGCTCTTTGGTCTTTTCCATGTTAGTAGTTGGATTCTTACTGATTGTATGGGGTGGACAGGTGTCTTTATGCAGCTAACGACCTCAAACAGGTGCATCTAATTTAGGATAATAAATGTAGTGGAGGTGGACATTTTAAAGGCAGACTAACAGGTCTTTGAGGGTCAGAATTCTAGCTGATAGACAAGTGTTCAAATACTTATTTGCAGCTGTATCATACAAATAAATAGTTTAACAATCATATATTGTGATTTCTGGAATTTTTTTTTTAGATTATGTCTCTCACAGTGGACATGCACCTACGATGAAAATTTCAGACCCTTCCATGATTTCTAAGTGGGAGAACTTGCAAAATAGCAGGGTGTTTAAATACTTATTTTACTCACTGTGTGTGTGTGTATATATAGTATTAGTATTACAATGAGAGGTTTACATAAAAAACCTGTCATTTGAATATGCACTGTCAAAGTTGCTGTAACCAAACAAAAATCAGCATGTCTAGACCACTAGAAGTTTGACATTAATATACTTTAATTTGCATGATATTTTTAAAATTAAATAAATAAAAGCAGGTTTTCTCTTTGAACATTTTGCATGTCTGTGTAGTTGCTTTGTAGTTTGTTAAAATAAATGTAATTATATTTATTATTTTAAAATTCACTTGTTTTGTCATCAAGGTTTATATACAGTATTTGAAGGCTTAAAGGCTTAAAATGCACAGTGTGAAAGAAAAGTTTGTTTATTTATAATTATATGTTAAATTCCTTAACTGTGTAATTGCTTGACATAATTTTTATTTTTTAGCCAGAATTGTACAGCTTTAGTGTGCGGGATGTTTGATTGATAATTGATGATGATGGATTCTGTGTTGATTTTAAAGTGGAGTTTAAGGATGCTGAAATAAAAGAGATTCTGGACAGAGAGCAGAGTGCAATAAAAGCAATGAGGCAGGAAATGAAGGACCAGGAGAAAGAAAAGCAAAGCGAAGTTATAAAGTTGCAAATGGAGGTAAATACACCAAACGCTTTGGTTTTAAATGTGCCAGAAAATACATCTTCATTCCTGACCCCCTTTTAATTGTTTAGTCTTATTTTTACATGAATAAACTTCTCTGATAATTATACAGATCTGTGCCATCTGTAACATTTAGGCTTATTTGATTTAGTAAACCATGTATCCCAAGTGAAGCTTGACTTCTATCTACAGCAGTAGATGTAATGCTGATACCGTTTGACTAATTCAGTTTAGGGTTTAACCGTTACACGTTCACATTTCAGTGGGAAGGGAAATGGACACATTACATTCAAACTTAAAGTAACTTAATAACCCTTAGAGCTATCATTATTCCTTAGTGGTTAAAAAGTAGTGAAAATGGAGCTGAGTAACCGAATAACATATCTGTTATTAACGTATTTAGTATTGACTCGTGTAAAAAGTGGATAGCTGAGGTACGTGCCCACTTGCAAATTCACCTCCCCACGTCTTATATTCAACAGAGAGTAAAATGACAGTTGCACTCTGGCAAAATCAACTTTAGCAAAATAAATAAAGCACAAAAATGTACCAAATTACATTAACTTGTGGTTAATCCAAAATAATAATTAGAGTTCAAGTGCAATGTCTGACTTGATTTTAAATGCATAGATTAAATTAGAGAAATTCAACATGTTGGCATCAGTTGCACCATTCCTTTCCTTAAAATCTGGTCTAATTATCTGTTTGTTATACTGTAGCATCTAGAACTCTTGAATCTGATTGTTTAGAAGGTATATTTTTAAGGACCGTACTTCTGACAGTATTGCAGCCTGAGAAGAAAAAAAAAAGGCTTTAAGGATAATAGATAATAGAATGAGTTTATTGCATGAACATCTGATTAAGTGACTAAGTATTCAAAAGCCTTCTTGCCATCACAGGCAAGAAAATATAAATGGGGGCAAGTCCTTGCAAGTTTTTAGAAACAATGAAATCTTAAAATCAGTTCTGTATTTTACTGGTAATTAGTGGAAGAACGGGGGTTTTGTTTATTTGTCCCAGTCAAGAAGCGAGTTGCAGCATTCTGTTCAAGTTGCAAGTGCAAGAGTGAAGACTGGCTAATTCCAGTATACATGGCAATGTTCAACCCCTGGTTTAAATAAAAGATGAAAAGATTCGTAGTTAAGAAATGTTTGCGTTTTTTAGCTTATAAGCTGGAAGAAACTAACTCTGACAACACGAGTCATTTGACAACACAACTCTGAAGAAACGAAATGTGACAAAACGTAGGTTTTAATACTTTTCCATTTTTAACCAAACTGGAATTTTTTTTAAACTAAGGACTTTTTTGTTTTTTGGAGGTTTTACATGACAAGCTGCATTTTTTTCATATTTCATTCTTATATGAAGAGAGAAATGTAGAGATGCTGTCAAAAGCTATGTAAATACACAGGTGTGGAAATTTGTTATTGACATGACAAGTAACTTAATATTAATACTGATTTTTTTTTTGCCTGTAGTTCGGTGCTAAGCTTGCAAGGGCTCAGAGCATGTTGGTGAAGAGCCAGCTGCAGCCACAAGCATCTGGGATAATTTCTCCAAATATCTATAAAAGAGTAAGTTTTACTACCTTTTTTCATGATAGAAATATAGAGAAGTACCTAAGTATATCATGTACCCTTGGGCATTTTGTGGTTGAAGAAAATATGTAGTATAAAATGAGTAGTATTAATAATAGTATTGCCTATGCCAGTAGGGGGCGTGGAACATGCATATAAAAAATACACAATTGATCATTTAGACACTGGAGTGTTGTCCCAACTCATTTTACATAGCATGCCAAATTACACTCAGTCCAAAGTGAAGTGAGCTCAACCACCCTTTAACCAAAAACATTCTTTACCCAGTAATCGATCAACTGTTGGATTGGATTTGCAGAGGCAAGTCATAGTTCAGAACATTTGAGTTTTGTCATGGAAAATGTTTTTCTTAGCCAGTGTATTGCTTTTAAATGTATGCAATTCTGTTGATCTTCAGAAGCTGCAGTTTCTGCAGGAAGAGAAGAACAAAGAGATTGAGGCTCTTCGCCAGAAAGTTAAAGAGCTGGAGCAGCAGAATCTGTGCACCTTCTCCGAGCCACGCCTGAAGAGGAAGAAAATCTGAACAGCTGTTCCACCCAATGTAATGTAGCCAGTGTGGCATCAAGTGTACTTCATGTTCAACACAATGTGTATTAGCACAACTGCCTGATATATTTTGTGTCTGTGTAAAATTGTGCATGGTTTTGCATTCAAAATAATATCCATATACATGCAATGTTCTTTTTTTTCCCCCATGAATTGCAGTGTATTGCAGGGCTGCTAAATCTCGGAGGACATGTGTGTTTAAATAAACACATGCTCCATGCAAGTCAAAGCCTATAATCTCTTAATTAGAAATGCCTCATCATTTAATGGTTTACCCACACATCCTAGAAATCGGGATATAAACAGTACTAGGAACTAGGAATGTGTGTCTTCATTTACATAATCAAGGTACATCAGTCATTTATCCTTAATTCCTGTTCGTGCTCAGTTGTACAATACACCTACTCAGAGTATGCACAAATAATGTGTGTGTGTGTGTGTGGGGGGGGGGGGGTTTAATATATTTTAATTTTTATTATAAGTCCAAAACCATCTAACAAATATGAGAATAAAACCAGGTTAAACAGGAAAAAGCAGTATGTGAAATGTAGTATACTACACACCAATCTTATCAAGCACTTTCTACTACTCACCTCAATCAAGATGCTTTTGTGGCTAACATATAATGGGATTTTAAAATTACCAGTGGACTGTCTACACAGCTATGCCATTAGAATATAGTAAATACATTGAGTCTATTTTTCTTTTTATAAAAAATATAGTCCATTTCCATTTAAACTGTGCAATATTTGTTCATCATTTCAGAATACAGCTGACCTAAAGTAAGCTTTTCACTTCCTCCTTCACACATATAACATTTATTTGAGGAGTTAACTAACAGGATAGCGACAGATTTGCCTTTTATTGCCACCAGTTTTATAAACATACCCAGCCTGTCAAAGGAAATTACCAGTCATTTATTGTTTTTGATATACATGCATAGTTTTCTTTTAGTTATTGTGACAAATGAGTCCAAATTTGACATTTTCACTCAAACAGAAGAATTTTCACTTGTAAAACAGAGAACAGAGAAGAAGTTGTTAGTAGACTGCCTCACACCCACAGGGTGTTGTTTTGGAGCAGGAAAGTTAAGAGACTCTGCCTGAAAAGAAATACAGAGCCACAATGCTACCATTCTATACATGAAATGAAAAAAAAATTACATCTGCACTTTTATATATTTGTTTGGTGAAAGTAAATCTTCATCTGATTAAACTACCTAGTTTGTTGCATATGAACAAAATGGTCAATAAAATGTGTGTCCAGATTTTATTCTGAATATAGGGTCCGTTTTTTTTTTATATTTGGACATTGACAGATTTATTTTATTTGGTCTTTAACCTCAACCTTTCAGAAAAACTGATATGCTGACTGCACCCCAGGCCTTCACTTAACATCAGTGCTTAATAAGCAAATCATCACTGCCACACTCAAAAGAAGTCTTTCCAGAAGGTTTGGAGGTTGTTATAACAGCAAAAAATTTAATTTTTATGAAGCACATGTGGGTGTGTTGGTCAAATGTCCACAAAGAATGCAATCTTATATTCATAATTTATTTTTCAAATCCAGTATACTGTAGAAAACTAAAATAAATGTCTATATCTTTGTCAGTATACAAATATTTATAAAACATTCATAATTATGATGGTATGTAGACCAAACCATTTTATGCTATATTTTGTAAGTAACACCTGTCACAGCTTGCCATTATAAGAAGAAATAGCTAAAAAATATCAGATTATTCTTATACTGAAACATTCATATAGTGAAACTGTTGAAATATTGAAATTTGAATAAGATCAAATATGGACCTGTTACATGTGTGAAATTTTGGCTCATGGTCAGTTAAAATTAACCGTTTAATCAGTCTTTTTTTTTTTGCCTGTATAAAATAGGCTAATTAGTAGTGATTAATGTGCAAAAACTTTATAAAGAACAGATATTTAACAACAATGAGCAAAACTCTATTTCGCTCGCCCGTAGCTTGTAAAAAGTCTGTCAATAGGTTTTAATAAGCAGTTACTTAAACAGAAATAAAATCTCTTTGGTGACAAATGCTACATTATAAATGTTCTCAAATTTCCCTTAACCAAAAATGATCATGCAAATATTAGTGGTGCAGAATTGAATTATCAAAACAATCCTCTAAAATAAACCTGTTTGCTAATGCACCTGACACTTTTCTCATCTCATATTATTAAATCATAATTTGTTTATTTATATTTAATCATAGCATGCGCACTGAAAGCATTATTCCATATGAGTCAGTGATTATACACGTTTTTTTTTTATTCTGTTCACAATAAAAGGTCGACTTAAAAGATTACGAAGTTACTGTAAGGATAATCTTATCGTCAAAAAGGGAGAGCTCTAATCTTATTCAGCAGTTACATAACATCCTTGCACAGAACACAAATCCGTGATCAACCTCATTAAACTGATTTAGAAGTTCCAAACTGGTATTACTGTCAAGGTGTTCATTGTTTCCCAGGATGCCAAATGCAAGATAAATCGGATATTTAAAAAGTTTCCAGTGATGGCTTAGCTTGTGATAGTCAATTTCTCACCTCACTCATTCTGGAAACTGGGGGATTAAAGAAGACCTAAATAAAGCTTAAAGGTTAAGATGCTTGTCAGGAGTGTATTGCCTCCTTCATTGTGTTTCAGACAGGTGAGGTGGGAGAGACTCAAGTAGCTCTGTAGCACGATTTGGATTCAATTTTGTCTCTTTAAAAGACTTTTGGTGTGTAGACTCTTGCAGTGTAGTTCTCCATTGGAACACCATCAGAAGTGTTGTATTCTACCATATCGTCTCACATCGCAGAACGCTCATTCAAGTATATGGAAGTTCTTGCAGGAAGCAGGCGCCTTCGTCTCTTTTGAGAAGCAGAATGCAAGGGTGAGAGATATGATTAATGTCAGAAATTCTATGTTAATTTAACTGTTGTTGCTGCAGTGATATAAAGTATTATATGTATTATATTATGACAAAAGTGAAATCTATAATGCATTATATATCACAATATTTAGATTATTTAAAGGAGACACTCATTATGACTATTTCTATTTGCACTGTGAAAAGAGTAATCATCAGAAGTGGAAATTCTTTAAATCTAATCGTTGAATTTTGCTAGATGTAATGGCATCTAGTTTAATCGGAAAAGCTTGGAAATGGTTTAAGAAAATTGGTATAATAATCTTATCTTGGTTTATTGTAGTCTTTTAATAGGAAATACTGGATAAATTTGACTAAATCCAAGATGATTAGTTACAAAGAGGCAGTGGTGGATGAAGAACACAAACTATGTACTTGAGTTAAAGATACACAAAGTAAAATATGACTCCAGTAAAAGTGTTCTGTTTAAAATGTCACTTGAGTAAAAGTTCCAAAGTATTTGCCTTCAAATGTACTTAAGTATCCAATATTATGGATATAATGTTTCTACCATTTTTGTCAAAAGAAAATAAACAAGTTCAAAACAGAGCGTTCTACTCTGATTAGTGGCTTGCTGCGTGTTTGAACAGTTAAGTTTTTATTCTCATAAATAAAAAGAAACGACTGATTTCGCAAAATATAGTAGAGTAAAAAGTAAAATATTTGACTTTGAAATGTGGTGAAGATAAAGTGAAAGTCTCCCCAAATGGAAATACTTCAGTAAAGCACAGATATGCTAAAAAACTGTCATTGTTTAAAACCCATGGAAAAGCATATTGCGGTGTAATTTATTACTCAAATTTTTGGGTTTTGTCATGCAAAATGTTATTCTTAGCTGTTGAAATGCTATTAAATGTGTGCAATTCTGTTGCTCCAATTTTGTCATTTTAGCTTTAAAGGGGAAACGACAATGCCTGCGATGCCCAATTCACATGTGCCTCGGCACAGCCTGTACAGCCTGACTGAGAGCTTGGACTATGATCCAGATAATGAGGAGGAAAAGGATTCATCCTGGCACCTCACACCTCTACAGAAGCTAACATTTGATATGTGTCATGATGAAAAAACAATCAAAGAGCTGAATGCAGGAAGAAGGGTTGGATTCTATAAAGTCTGTGTTGAGATCGGGTGTGGAAACTTCTCTAAAGTCAAACTGGCTTACCATGTCCTTACTAAGGGTAGGTAAGATATATGTTAAAACTAAAATGCCAATTCTTTTTGTTTAGTTGTACTGTAGCATTTATGATTTTGACTCCTTAGGTTTTTTTTTTTATTTTTAAATTTTTTTTGTTACTAAATCACTAAAAGAGAAAGGACATGCTATATTAAAGAAATTAGCAGGACTATGGGATATTTGTTTTGTAAAAGGGGTTGCTGAATTCTTTTTTAATCTGTCACACCAGACTTTTGCTGTTTCTTGGCTAACGTCTGAAAAATAAATCTTGTGGTTTTCCTTTAAGATTTTTTAGTTTCCAATGTAATAATCGAAAATCTGATGCTAAGTGCACTAATTAGTAACAACCACAACATTGTTGCTTCTCCTGCAGACAAAGTGGCTATCAAAATCCTGGATAAGGTCCGACTGGACCTACAGACTCAGAGGATGCTATCCAGAGAGATTTCCATAATGGAGCGCTTGTATCATCCAAACATGCTTCGACTCTATGAAGTGTTGGAGACACCTTGTCGATTATACCTGGTGCTGGAATATGCCGGAGGAGGAGACTTGCATGCCAAGATCAGCTCTCAGGGAAAACTTGATGATCTTGAAAGCAAGCTTGTATTTGCCCAGATCCTGTCTGCAGTAAAGTATATGGTCAGTTTTGTAGCATTTAGAAGAATTATGCAGACGCATTTGAATTTTACATCGAACGAATAGAGCACAACACAAACCTTACAGTCAACTAAAAGATATGTCTGAGTATTAGGAAAATACACTATATGGACAAACGTTTGTGGATACCTATCCATAAAATTCGTATGTACCTTTCAAACATCCCATTTTCACATTTAGTCCCCATTTGCTGTTATTACCACCACCACTGTTCTGGGAAGGTGTTTCACTAGATTTTGAAATGAGCTTATGGAGATTTGTGTTCATTCAACCACAAGGGCTTTAGTAAAGTTAGGTCATGTAGAGTGAGGGGGTCTGGGGTGCAGTCACTGTTTCAATTCATGCCAATGCTATTCAGTAGAGCTGAATGGGAGATAGGTCAGAGATCTATAGCAGGACTCTCAAGATCTCCCACTCCAATACATGTAAACCATATCTTCATGGAGCTCCTTCTTGCACAGGGCCATTGTCATGCTGGAACAGGTTTGGATCTCCACATTCAAATGCAGGAAAAACCAAAGACATCCTTTACAATTGTGTGCCTCCAACTTTGTGCTAACAGTTTAGGGAGGAACCACATATGGCTGTAAAAGACAGGTGTCCCAGTACTTTTGTCCATATAGGTAATTATGTAAAATGCACTTTACACTCTGTCAAACTTTGACTTTATTTATCTCAGTAACACAATTTAAACACGATGTTCATCATTTAGAACAGATTTCTTTTTAAACGAATGGCAAATTGAATATTAACCAAATTCATTTTCCCCATGCAAGAATTGGCAATTACCAAAGTTCTCTACAGTGCATTTTCTTACAGTTTGCACCAAACATGTCTTACCCTTTAATCACACTCTACAGTGACGGTGACTATTTTGGAAAAAAAATTTCAGTAATTGTTTCAAGTGACATTTAAATTAAGATTTTCCCCAATGTTGTGCAAACACAAAAAGTCCTGTGATCCAATCTTATGATAAGTGGACCTATACTCATTGAGCATTTTATTATGAACACTATACAATACTGAAGAAATCATTTCTTTGCTGCAAAGAAAAAAACTATTGACATATATATATATATATATATATATATATATATATATATATATATATCACTATTGACACAAGGCAGGCTGGCTCTATAGATTAATGCTGTTGGAGAAATTGAGCAAAAATAGAGGTTAATCAGAGAACCTGTAACTGTCCATGTTGAGCCTGTGCCCACTTCAACATCAGATTACTGTTCTGGGCTGACAAAAGTGAACATAGTCTTCTGCTGTTCCAGCTTCAGGTTCTAATGAGTTGTGCATTCTGAGATGCTTTTCGTTTCATCAAAGTTGTAAACTTTGGTTATTGGACTTACTGTAGGCTTTCTGTCCGCCAATTAATGGATTTTACTGCATCGGGATAAATTCTGTAGATTCTAACTGGCCCATCTTTCATCAACGATCATGCCACACACAGTCACCACGTTTACATTTGGTAACTTATTCGGATGTGGGTAATGTGAATATTACCCAAAGCTGCTGGCCCATAACTACAAGATTTTATGCATTGCATAACTACCACATGGCTGATTAGATAATTGAACGAATGAGGTGTACAAGGGTTCCTAATAAAGTGCTCTTTGAGTGTACAGTACATTTCTTCAATTCAACATTCGTAACTTTAGCTTTGACCAGCAATTAGTCCCCATGTAACATTTAACATGCAGAAATGGAAGAGCTTCTTACTGCAGTTTGATTTTATCCTGCCGTGTGTGGCCTCATTAAATGTGGATGGGCATTGGGTAGAAAACATAAAGCTTAAAGGGAAGAAGCAGAGTTTAGTGTTGGCTCTGGTGAAAGTATGAAGCTACTTAGCTTGATTTTCTAATAGAAAAGCAAGTTTAAAGCCCAGCATGTAACAAAAAATTAATAAATGTAAGTGACATACATTTTTTAAATATGAACTCTCAAAACTGACACTCGTAAAGGTTGGTATATTTTTGCAATAAGCAAACTGCAGAAACATGATCTTTTATTTGCTAGAGTGAGCCACATTTAAGGATAGAGGCATATTTTCATGTTTTTGGTGATATCTATATATGGTACATCATACATATTAATTAATGTATTATTACTTTATAGCATGATAACAACATCATCCATCGAGATCTTAAGGCAGAAAACATCCTTTTCACCAACAACTTCTGTGTAAAGGTAGCTGACTTTGGCTTCAGCACAAACATCAGCAATCGCTGCCAGATGTTGGACACTTTCTGTGGATCCCCCTTATATGCAGCACCAGAGCTCTTCAAAGACGAGGCTTACATAGGGCCACCTGTAGACGTGTGGGCTATGGGGGTACTTCTTTTCTTCATGGTAACTGGCACCATGCCTTTCCGTGCTGACACTGTTCCTAAGCTGCGCCGCTGTGTATTACAAGGTGTTTATGTTCTTCCTATATGGGTGTCTGCTCCATGTCAGCGCCTGATCAGGGGCATCCTCAAAGCAGAGCCTACAGAGCGCTGTGGTCTGGATCAGATGCTGGGCTGCGAATGGCTACTCCCAGTGGAGATTCTGCGTCCCATTCCTCACTTGAACCAACTTAACCCTGTTCACTGGCTGAAATTGCGGCAAGGATGGGCAGAGCAGGAAGAGCTGCATGCTGGTTTACAGAAACTTGGAGTCACAGAGGAGCATATTCTGAACAACCAGCGCAAGAACTGCCGAAGCCCAATAACAGGTATCTATCGCATTGTACTTCATCGTGTCCAAAAGAAAAGGGGATCTGAGTGTCTGCCTTTAATCACAGGAGTAGTCAAAGATCCAAAGAGGGACAGTCTTCGTGCCTACAGGAATTTACGACACACCTCAAAGCTGTGTGTCATCTCTTAATAAACTCTGAAGTAAATGGATTTTAATTGTTGTATTTAACAAGGTCTTTCTTGAAATATTCTACTGTCAAAAGGCTCCCTGAAACCTGAACTGCACTTTATTGCAACTGTTACATTTTAAAATCTTAGTTATTTTATCAAATCTGAAAAAATATATTAATCATAACTGACAAAAAAAAGGACGGAAAAAAAAAACAAAACCTAAAATGGAGGTCTGTAGGAGGTCCGATAATTTTCGTTTATTTACAATTCAAAAAAAGGACACAATGCAAGATATTAATTTTTTTTTTATACACTTTGACCTGTTTATCATGTCCTTTTACAAAGTCAATCTCATGTCAGATTACTGATAGTTGCACGTCTTTACCATGCACAATGCACAGGCCCCACTTTCACACCAGAAACACTGATAAACGGTACAGAACAGGTCCTTCTTTTGATGCTGGGTTTAGACTGTGGTTTCAGCATTTTTATTTAAGAAATCCTAATAAAATTGTGTATGGATTCTGTTAGACTGTGCATTAACATGTTCTTTTTACAACATTTGTTATATAGAAAGCAGTCCATACAAACAAATCCATGTGTGTTCTTTAAGTATTAAGCAAATTTTGTCCATTAGAATGTTTTTTTTTTAGATTTTGCCATTAGAGCTTTATCGTATTTATAGATGTTTGGTAAAATCAGATACCATCGTAATATTAATGCCATTTACCTAAGCATGTTAGCATTGCTTGTATGCTAAGATATATATATAATATATATATATATATATATATATATATATATATATATATATATATATATATATATATAATGTGTGTGTGTGTTAGTAATTAGTATATTAGTAATTAGATCTACTAGGTAGTGAAAACACATTACTGTAGTGAACATTACTAGTAGTTCCTTACATTGCTAAAATAATAATAACTGAATAATAACTGAAGAGTTGAAGGTAGTGTATTAATTCTCAGACTAAATAAGTGTAGGATGTTCTGTGGGTGCCACAGATGGCCTACACGTCGTAACTGTATCAATACAGTTGTATATAGTAGGTTATGCAAGGACCAGAATATGTAAACAAACTGTTTATCAAGAAGTCAGTGTGTAGGATTATATGTATTATATACAAGTTGCATGAAATGTGTAATTAAATCTCATCTTGCAGTATCTATATCAGAGTAACTGTTGAAAACCTAAAATGTTTGGAATCTATATGTATAGAAATTGGTATACAAATCACAGGCTTTAATTAGAGTAGATTTTACTCTAAGCACTCCTCCTACATTAACATACATGTCTGAAGCTTAGATATTCATTCAATATTGTGTTTAATTAGACACTGCGTTTGTTCAGCATTAGCCATTTGTGTGTGTCTGGTCACAACGCCGTGTTCATTGTGACTTTCATTTGAAAAGAGGGTGCAGTCGCCTTTGCACATGCTACAGGCAGATGCAGAATTTACACAAAAAGGGAGCAAACTCTGAGCCAATGCGAAAGTGAGCTCAGCATTCAACCACCCATCCTCCTCCTTCTTCTCTCCCCCCTTCAACGACTGCTTTTCACCTCCCATCTGCTCGCTGTGGCAGATGGAGTTTGCGTGGCAACTCGGACATCTGCCGCCTCATACAATGACTGCCTTGTGCAGGCCCCCAGTCTGAGCCAGAGGCGTGCTGCTATTGTGTTTGAGTCATACACATGCAGATCAGCGGCCACGGGGCCAGGATGGGGGCCAGGCAGCTGACAGTACTCACACCGCCCTAAAACACAGGCGTGGGCAAGTACCATAACTTATGACAATATAGGTTTTGGCACACTGAAAGAATAAAGTGCAAAAATAAACACAGGCAGAAAGTATTCATTTCATCAGTTTATTCATGTTTTCTTTCATTATTTAAAATCACATTTTAAAACATTCGTTTTTTTTATTATTTATTAGATTTTTTTTACTTCAATGACAGTTTCTAAACTCTTTTTGCTATTATTTCATTATTATTTTGTTTTCATTTTTATTTTTTATTTTTTTCTAAAGTGAAACCTTTAGATTTCATTTCTTGTCATAAATATTTCTAAAGTTAAACCTTTAGAGAATAAGACAATTCTGGAAAGTGGAAAGAAGCACTTTGCCGACAATAAAGTACGTTATACTGTGCGGCAAATACGTTTTGAAACCAAAAAAATGTCCCTGGTGTTAAAGTCCATTTTTCTCAAAACGTCGCTACGACGCACCACCGCGTCCTCCGCGTGTCTAACGCTTAATGCGAAATTTGTGCTGCTGTGGGAACACAAACTCGCTTTCTCCTTCCTCTCCAAACCTCATCCGCACAAAGAATGAGGGCCGCTGGGTCGCTCTCGTGGCATGCCCGGCCTCGTTCACATAAAGAAGGAGGACCATCTTGGCATGGACGGGACGAGAAGCGACGGATCCGTGGGGCGAAAGGCCACTTCGGGCCTGCATACCCCGCGCTGCCTGGACTGCATCAGAGCCTCCTCAGGAGCATCCAGGGATGAGAAGATCCATCATCATCCTTTATTTAAAGGATGGATGTATTTCCATTAAGGGTTAACAGCCTCTCGAGTGAGAAGATTCCCGTCAACATATCAGCGAGCTGGCAGAGTGATCTCTGGAAGCCAGTCGTTGGAGCGACGGCTTTCTTCGCAGAACATGTGCAGCTTCTCCAGAGCTGGATCTTCCCACGAACCATCAGCTGGACTCTGTGGAGATAAAATGAGAAAGCATGATGAGCAACTCTGTGAAGTGGTTCAGCTGATGCTGCATGACATGTGTAGAACATGGAGCATGTCGTACCGTGATCAGGAGGCAGTGACAGTCCTCAGTTTCATCTTTAGCGCTGACAATCTCAGCTAGACGTTGTACGTCGTTCACTCTCACGATGCTGATGTCGTTATCGAAGCAGAAAGCTTGGATGAGAGTGAAGTGGATTTGGAGCGCGATATCGCACTCGAACTCTTCATCCATGGCCAGGACGCAGAACGACACGCTGTCAGGATCACTGCAGAAAGAAAAAAGGAAACAAGTGCATGAGTATCACGAATCACATTCAGGACTCAGTCAGCCTCAGGAGAGAAATTTTGTGTTTGTAAAAGCTCGTGCGCGATACTTACACATTCATCACTTTCGCAGATTCGTAAACGCCGACGGTGAGACACTCGTTCGTTTTGGCAGACACCAAAATCTCCTCCAGAGCGTTACCAGTGCCCTGAACTCTTTCGATGGGCTTCTCAATGGCAACTTCCTCAAAAGTCATGATCTTGGGGTTGAGAGTCGTTCAAAAAAAGTAGGACGGTAGAGATGCAGAGATCGGGATAGTCCGAGAAAGACTGGTAGTAGTCAGAGCCATGAGTCAGCTTTTATACGCTTGGGCTCGTGGTGCGCGTGAAAGGCGATCATTCTGATTGGACAGATCTGCATTGGTATGCTAATACTATTGTCACATTCCGGCTCGCGGCAGATTGATGAGGATAATCCGTGGGCTTTTTGTTTTTTTACTTTGTCCCGCACGGTGCTTTAAAACAAATGCGCATAAAAGGAGCATAAATCTGTTTTATATTTAGATGAAAATACAGGTTTGTTGTGTTTTGTTTTAAAATGTGTTTACGACATTTAAACTATCACCACTTTATAATAAGCTTCTATCTTAGGTTGTACATATGATAAACATTGATAAACAAAGTCATAGTTTTAGTATGTAAAACTGTTAATAATAACTTATTTTAAAGATAGATAGATAGATAGATAGATAGATAGATAGATAGATAGATAGATAGATAGATAGATAGATAATTATAAACAGAGGCATAGCAAAGTTTTTATAAGCAAAAAAACTGAAAGGGTTTTAAAGATTGAGCAAAACTATTACATCTGCTGGAGAGAGAAAAGAAAGTGTGTGTATATGCCCCCCTCCTTGCAAAAGGACAGGTGGAGTATGGCCATCTGTAGACACTCTGAAACGCCCTATTGTCAATTCAGAAACTTCTATTATTGGACGTCTATACACATGCAAATGAGTAACGCGTGCCATGACGCCCTGCCATGCAATCTGCCTGGCTCTGTGGCCCTGAAGTCACGTGACGCAGAAGCTTTGCAAAGGGGGATCACTTTGCAAATGCATCGGAAGAAAAAAAAGTGCATGTAAACAACACGCACGTGTGTGATATGCAAAAGAGTTTGTGTGATTTGCGTCCCATGAGCAACTAACTCCAACTTGTAGAAATGGTGGAGGAGTTCTCCCTTTCACTTTACACTGCAGTAAACACTAGTTCATTCATTAGTTAGTAATCACTAAAATGCAAAGACGTTAAGCAAACAAAATAACATTGATATTATATATAGGCCCATTTCTGATAAGTAGAATCTATACTACTACATTTATAGCATAAGAGATCTGGAAAAAAAAAATCTAATGCAAAACCAAAACAAAATTGCCTATCAAAATGTTGAGTTTAAGAGAACAGAGAGAGCAGATTGACGCTGACAGATTCAGACCTATTGTTACTTTGCAGAACAGGAGCAGATGGAGGGGCCTCACTAAGATACACCCACTCCAGTCACCCTTTACCCCTCACCCTGCAGCACCTAACGTTATTGTTCATTTACCGCAACAGTCATTAAAAATAAATCTTGTTTACAAAAGTTTTACAATGGATTTTCTTTCTGTACTAAGAACAAAGTACAACTTTTCCAATTTCAGTGATTTTCGAGCTAATAACGTCAACAATACGATAAAAAAATCCAGAGTTTTACTGAATATTAAATCCCTTCAACACTCTGCAGTGTAGTTTATAAAGTGCACACATGCATTAACAGCTGTCATTTCTGTATTGCGTGTTTTGGCCAGCAATCTACTATATCTACTATAAAGGCATATATAGGCAACTAAAGTATGCCAGAATTCTGAATTAAGGTGCTCGTGCAATTTGCATACACGTGAACCGCAGAGTTGACCTCAGCAGAGGCGCGTGCAGCACGTCTGCCTCCATGTATTGTGTGCACGTCACATCTGCAGCCCGTCCGTCCGTCTCGCGCTGCTGCGCTGCGTGCGTGCTCGCGAGTGACAGGTGGTTCCTTGAACAATTACTTTTAGTACCCTCCCTACACTCTACCCCACTCTTTACACACACACACACACACACACACACACACACACACACACACACACACACACACACACACACACACACACGGTTGTAGATTAGCCCTCATAAATCCGGCTTCTTTTTAAGAGGTGACCTGCTTCTTATTGGTCTGAAAGCAACAGCAGGCGCGTGCTACTCTCAGACAAGAAAAGGAATGAGCTACTTTCAAACAGAGGACACTCTGCAGATGATAGATGCAGTCTATATCCTGCTACTATTATCACCATTCCGTTTATTAATACATTCAATTACTGGAAGTTTCATTTGCTACGACCACAGAAACCAATTAAACTCCTATGTTAGATTAAACAAGGTTTTATGGAATAAAAAATGCCGCGCAATGCATAGATTTCTTCACGTAATAAAACATTTCAATGTATGTATTAATTATTTTGTTATTTATTCCAAGCAGTCTGTTTACTGTTTTTCTATTGCATTGAACGATACTTAAAAACTTAAAAATTCAATATAGGTGACCAAATCTTCTTATCTTTTTTTAATAGAAGCAACATTCACTTCAAGCAAAACACTGCAAACTGTATTTTCTATATGACAATTGTTATGCAAATGATCTTGTCCTTTATTCACCAAACATACCCATCCGAATCAGTGCAGCAAACTGATCCAATACAGGCACTGTATATATTTACCAAGAGCATGATAACTGCTAATTTGAGTTTATTGATCCTTTAGTTCTACAGGACAGCAGATGTGCCATGCATCTGCCTTAGAGAGCGAGAGAAAGGGAGGGGGAGAAGGGAGGGAGGAAGGGAGGGAGGGGGAGAAGGGAGGAAGGGGGAGAAGGGAGGTTGGGGAGGGGAGCAGCCATGCCACGCGTCCAAAGTCGGACATGCAAATGAATATGCAAATCAGCCACGCGTGTCTGCTGTTATCAGCTACAAGCACATGACCCTTTATTTCAGTTTTGATCTGCACGAGTTCAAAGTCTCCATATTTGGCATCCCAACTTACAGAACGCAATTATGATCTTTACTACTATGTAAAAAATACAGATAAATGACTTCGTGACACCACAAACACGACATTTTTAGAACTTTTTAGAACTTTATTTTGCTACATCATGTTTTGCAGCTAATATATAATAAATATATTTATTTGCACACTTATAGCTGTGCTCTTTTACATACATCAAATCATGAAGTAGCTAAAGAGCTCTGTTTTGTAGTTTGTACTTAAACTGATTTTAATGTTATAGATGAACACAACTGTTTTTCACAGTTTTTGCTTTTGTCGCATTATTCAACCTTATTTGATGTTGGGGAATCTGCATGTAAAATTCAATTCATGTTATACTTTTTTTTCGATGCGTAAACTTTGTAATGTGAAATACATTTACTGAAATCTGTCCACGTCTATGCATCTTGCAGTGCACGTGCCAGAAAGTCTACAGTGAACAATAGCGTTCTATAAAAAAAAAGAAAAAAAAAATACAGAACCAGATTAAAAGTCAGCAGCGTGCAAAATTGACCTTTTTCCATTATCAATTCTTAGAGATGTCATGCTTGTCTATAGGCACGCGCCTCGATGCCTCTTTTCTTTATTGTCCTGCATTGGCCAATCAGATTGCAAGCGCGTGCCGGCTTCCGAGTATAAATACGAGACGCGTGCCACCGAATATCCATTCCAAACTGTGCGAGCGTGCAAGTAGGAAACATTACCCGACTCCCACCACTGCAAAAACCCTAAGTCAAGATGGTTAATGAAAACAAATCTCTGGTTGAGGCTCTGCAGTCCGCAGACGCTGATGGTCGCGTCACCGTCGGTGTCTATGAGTGCGCAAAAATAATGACTGAGTGAGTAGTCCTGATCTGCCTAACCAGATTTTAACATTGTACTGTACACGCCAAGTGACTTTATGCTCATACACTTGTTTCCTTTTTTCTTTCTGCAGTGATCCTGACAGCGTGTCGTTCTGCGTCCTGGCCATGGATGAAGAGTTCGAGTGCGATATCGCGCTCCAAATTCACTTCACTCTCATCCAAGCTTTCTGCTTCGATAACGACATCAGCATCGTGAGAGTGAACGACGTACAACGTCTAGCTGAGATTGTCAGCGCTAAAGATGAAACTGAGGACTGTCACTGCCTCCTGATCACGGTACGACATGCTCCATGTTCTACACATGTCATGCAGCATCAGCTCACAACGCGATATCATCTGCTGAACCACTTCACAGAGATGCTCATCATGCTTTCTATTTTATTTCCACAGAGTCCAGCTGATGGTTCGTGGGAAGATCCAGCTCTGGAGAAGCTGCACATGTTCTGCGAAGAAAGCCGTCGCTCCAACGACTGGCTTCCAGAGATCACTCTGCCAGCTCGCTGATATGTTGACGGGAATCTTCTCACTCGAGAGGCTGTTAACCCTTAATGGAAATACATCCATTCTTTAAATAAAGGATGATGATGGATCTTCTCATCCCTGGATGCTCCTGAGGAGGCTCTGATGCAGTCCAGGCAGCGCGGGGTATGCAGGCCCGAAGTGGCCTTTCGCCCCACGGATCCGTCGCTTCTCGTCCCGTCCATGCCAAGATGGTCCTCCTTCTTTATGTGAACGAGGCCGGGCATGCCACGAGAGCGACCCAGCGGCCCTCATTCTTTGTGCGGATGAGGTTTGGAGAGGAAGGAGAAAGCGAGTTTGTGTTCCCACAGCAGCACAAATTTCGCATTAAGCGTTAGACACGCGGAGGACGCGGTGGTGCGTCGTAGCGACGTTTTGAGAAAAATGGACTTTAACACCAGGGACATTTTTTTGGTTTCAAAACGTATTTGCCGCACAGTATAACGTACTTTATTGTCGGCAAAGTGCTTCTTTCCACTTTCCAGAATTGTCTTATTCTCTAAAGGTTTAACTTTAGAAATAATTAATATGAGAAAAATAAACAAAGTCTAAAGGTTTCACTTTAGAAAAACAAAACATAATATTATTGAAATATTAGCACGAGTTTAGAAACTGAAAACTGAAACCTTCCTGTAAAACTCTCAATTAAATGTGAAAAAAAAATAATAAAACTTGAATTGCTTTACTCATTGGATATTTGTTTTTACTTTTTCTATCATTCTGGGACTATTTCTCAAGTGCAAATGAAAGAAAGGTGACATTAAATGTTCAAAATATGACATACAATTAAGCATTATTGAATATTAATATTATTAATATTAGTAATCTGCCTGTACCCAAACTGTTTACTTTTCCAATCACTGGACAGATAAGTGAATAATCTTTTTTTATGAAGAAGTAAAGTATAATAGAAGTAAATTCTTCCATTAGCAGTGCTCAAAGAAGAGACTGAGTTTATATCATCTGGCCAAAAGTAAGTGCAGAATAGATAAAGTAAGATGAAGGACAAAGAAAAATGTTAACAACTTTACAACTGAACACAGTAGTTGGATTAAGTGCTAGTTCACAGGAGTGTTACTAACTTTAGGTAAAAAGCAATCAATAAAGCAACTAATAGTGCAATTTCATACTGTGCTTTTAATTCACGGTTATCACATAAGAAAAGAGCATACAAAGTTATAAATGGAACCCGAATAAATATAAGCATCTGCACATACATGCAAATGTAGAGAATTGGGGAGAGCTGCAGTGTCCGTTTTCTTTTTTCTTTTTGAAAAACCTATTTAATATAAATCTCTGTCTTTAGGGGCTCTAAAGAATGTTGTGAGAACATGTTCAGAACTATTAAAATCACTCACTATTAACTGTTCAAACCTATCAGCATCTGGAATATACAGATGCAAAAAAAAGTTCAAAAGCAGTAACTGGTTCTGTGTGCAATGCTACAGCTGCTATATAGTTTAAATCATTTTATTGGCCTTTTTGTCAGTCAAAATCTCTAAGTTTTAATGAAAAAAGTATTAAATCAAGAAGAGGGTATCTAGCTGCTGTCCTGTTCTGGACCAAACTCTGTTTTAGAAGTTTTTTATGTTTTTTCACAGACGGGTGCAATTCTTTTTGAGTTAATTTGCAGCTAAAGTATTTCAGGCAGGTCTTCACCACATCATTGTTCCATGTTACAGTACTTCATAAAGTTAACTGGACATTTGACTGAGAAACATAATGCACATTGCACTTCATGTTGTAGCCACATTTGCACTTCAGTTGTGCATTCAGCAGTCTGTCACAATTATTTTTTCACATTAGATTGAACATGCTAGATTGTTTACCAAGTTTGTGTAGGACTTAAGTTTTTATATGAGACATAGTTTTGGAGATCTGAAATCACTTACAATTTTAGTACAATGCAGGATGGTTACAAGATAATAGTGATAACATGCTTGGGCACTTATGTTTCTCTCTCTCTCTCTCTCTCTCTCTCTCTCTCTCTCTCTCTCTCTCTCTCTCTCTCTTTGATAAATAGTAAATTCCAGAATATAACTTTATTTATCTGCTGGGCTTGTTACCCTGTGTATCTCCTAACTAATCACTGAATAAGCAAGTCAACTATATTATCAATGTAACTATTATTAACATTTCAGTTGACAGCAACAGCCATCTAATAATATTTTTTAAAATTAGATTTACTTTAGTTTTGGTAAATACCAGAAAAGTTCACTATTTCCCACACTGCATTGTGTGTTTCACTGCGCTTGTCTATGTAAAATTCCACTTCCAAGTTTAAAACAGGGTTAGCACGTCATAATAACATATGACAAAATGTACTCTTTAGGAATATGAATGTTTCACTTAAAATACAAAGAATAGTTGAAGATGAATAGAAAGAAGAGACGCTATTTCAACGAGAAGCAACTTTATGGGAGTTTGCAAATCAGTTTTAACTACCTATCTAGACTAGGTGCTGTAAAGTAAATGTCTCTTCTTCAACTACATTCCATGATATTTTACTTGTATAAAATCTTACCAATGGGCATTGTCATATAGCAGCTTTACAGAAATAAATAGATTGTAAATGCATTTTAAATGTATCCCTATAATTTCTATAAAGATTGCTAGTAGAGCAAAACTAAACTGAACATTTTGTGCCTGGAATGTTGCTTACATAAATAAAATTCTTTCTTAAATAAATCCCATTTATAGAGCTGTCATGAAAGCAATATGCCACTGATGATTATGAGTGCGATATTGCTTAAGCATTTACTGCAAATCAATAATGCAATAACGCACCTTAAAACAGACCACTCGAAAATTAGAACGTAAATGGCGTCAAACAAAATTAACAGTATTTCAAATAGCATGGAAGGAGAGCCTCCTAAATTATAGAAAATCTCTTAGTGCTGCTAGATCAGCATATTTCTCCACCCTCATAGAAAATAACAAGCATAATCCTAGATTTTTATTCAGCACGGTAGCAAAATTAACAGGGAATAAAAGCACTGCACTAACATGCACACCACCAATAGGTAGTGATGATTTCATGAACTTTTTTAATAATAAAATTGAAAACATCAGGCAAGAAATCCAGACGGTTAATATAAATTCAAATTATTTTACAAGTAACCCTGTAGACAGCAGTGTAATTATAACGGACAATCAACTACAAAGCTTCACTCCTATTCATGAGAATGACTTAATCTCATTAATTTCCTCATCAAAATCATCAACCTGCATTCTTGATCCCCTGCCCACTAGTTTCTTTAAACAGATAACTCCAGAGGTAATCAAACCAGTTTTAAAAATAATTAACTCTTCCATTAGCACTGGTTATGTACCTAAATCCTTCAAACTGGCAGTTATCCACCCCCTTATTAAGAAACCTGACCTTGACCCATGTCAGTTGTCCAACTACAGACCGATATCAAATCTCCCCTTTATATCCAAAATTTTAGAAAAGGTTGTAGCACAGCAGTTATGCTCACACCTACTTATGAATAACATTTTTGAAATGTATCAGTCAGGATTTCGGCCTCATCATAGCACAGAGACGGCGCTAGTTAAGGTGGTAAATGACCTGTTATTGGCCTCCGATCAGGGTTTTGTCTCCTTACTTGTTTTGCTCGACCTTAGTGCAGCTTTTGACACCATTGATCACACTATACTGCTTGCTAGACTTGAGAACGTTGTAGGAATAAAGGGAACAGCTCTCTCTTGGCTTAGGTCTTATTTGACTGATCGTTATCAGTTTGTGGATGTAAATGGTGAGTTCTCCACACTCTATGAGGTAAAGTTTGGTGTTCCTCAAGGATCTGTCTTAGGCCCACTGCTTTTCTCCTTATATATGCTGCCTCTTGGTGAAATCATTCATAAACATGGGATTCGCTTCCATTGCTATGCTGATGACACACAGCTGTATATTTCAGCAAAGCCAGATGAGAGAGATCAGCTAAACAGTGTTGAGGAGTGTGTAAAGGACATTAGACAGTGGATGCTTAATAATTTTCTTCAGCTCAACTCAGATAAGACGGAAGTACTTTTACTAGGACCACATGCAGCTAGAAGCAAACTTTCTGATTACGTAGCATCTCTGGATGGTGTTTCTGTTTCAGCATGTACGGCTGTCAAAGACCTTGGTGTGATTATTGACCCGAGTCTTTCCTTTGAGTCTCACGTGAATAATATTACCAGGATCGCCTTCTTCCACCTTAGAAATATTGCTAAAATTAGAAATATGATGTCGTTACAGGATGCAGAAAAACTAGTTCATGCTTTTGTTACTTCTAGATTAGACTACTGTAACGCTTTACTGTCTGGGTGTGCGAGTAAGTGCATAAATAAGCTTCAGTTAGTCCAGAATGCAGCAGCAAGAGTCCTCACCAGATCTAGGAAATACGACCACATCACCCCTGTTTTAATCAGTCTACACTGGCTCCCAATCAAATCTCGCATTGATTATAAGATACTACTACTGACATATAAAGCACTTAACGGTCTCGCACCGCAGTATCTGAGTGAACTTTTGTACCAGTATGATCCTCCACGCCTACTTAGATCAAAAAGTGCTGGCTATCTTTTGGTTCCTCAAATAATGAAGACTACAGCAGGGGGCAGATCTTTCTCTTATAAAGCCCCACAGTTATGGAACAGCCTTCCAATCAGTGTTCGGGACTCAGACACAGTCTCAGTGTTCAAGTCGAGGCTGAAAACTTATTTATTTAGTCAAGTCTTTGATCAGTAGATTTTTCTTAGGTAAAGGTGCAGATCTGGAGGAAACATGGATATAGAGTGTTTGGTGAACTGGTATATTTGTATGCTGTCGTCCCCTCACATTCACACGTTCACTCGGGTTTGTTGACGGTGGTGTGGTGGGTCGTCTCTTATCCCAGAGATCCCTCATGTCTGTGTTACCTTCTGGTTCTCCCTTTTAGTTATGCTGCCATAGCGAGTCTTGCCGGAGTCCAAACTGCACAGTGACATCAACTTTCATACACCAATAGGGACACTTAATAATCCATATCCTTCCCTTCCTGTCACCCTCTCTCTCTCTCTCTGTCTCTCTCTCTCTCTCTCTCTCTCTCTCTCTCTCTCTCTCTCTCTCTCTCTCTCTCTCTCTCTCTCTCGGTCGAGTTAAACATGCTCCTGAGGCTCCAGTGACCACTGTTCCTGCCCCTCTCCCCTCCGCGGATCTTCACACTTCTGTGCAGCTTGGGACGGTCTCTCCTCAACACCTTGGGTGGTTCCATGTAATTCCAGAGTAGAACGGGTGCTTTGAGGACGGATTGGACTGTAGTTGGTGTCAGCGGTCTGCTGCACTGACTCGGGAGTGCAGTTTGCTTCTGATCATCATCACTGCACCCTGCAACTTTGTATATATGCTTCAAATGGACATTTGGTGCAACCCAGATGAGGATGGGTTCCCTCTTGAGTCTGGTTCCTCTCAAGGTTTCTTCCTTATGCCATCTCGGGGAGTTTTTCCTTGCCACAGTTGCTCATCAGGGACAAACATACTTACAAAGAACATATTTACATCTGATCACCACATTATCTGTGTAAAGCTGCTTTGAGACAATGTTCATTGTTAAAAGCGCTATACAAATAAAAATGAATTGAATTGAATTGAAATAACTTGCTTCAGCAGCAAATTGATAAGAATTAAAACCTTTATACCCATTTTGGTCGTGAAGTCTGGAACAGTTTTTGCATTGTACATGTAAACAATCTTTACAGCTCATCTTAAAAGTACGAAGACTATAACATAGAATTCTAATGCACACATCTAATCTGTCTTCTAATCTAATAATTTATGTTCAAGATGCATAATGTAGTACTGTCAGGCTTATAGCTATAGTCACATAAGTGTAGTCATATAACTATAGTCATAATAAGTAGGTAACATACTGGTTTAGTGGGTAGTATTAACACCTCTCAGATTACGTTGTAAGATCTTGTGCTTTGGTTACTGCCTGTGTGGAGGTTTTTGCATGTTCTTACTTTGATCACATGATTATCTCTAACCTGCTAGTATAAAGATATAGAAAGCCTATGCTAGATGTGAATGACTGTCTAAATGTTTGTGTGTATGGTGGTTTGCAATAGGACTGACAGCTCCTGAACCCAGAGTTCCAGAACAACCATAATCCTGGCTGGGATAAAATGTTTACTAATGTTATATACATACATTTGAATAAATGATCTTTGAACAGATTTTAATGTGCATACTGCAGAATTTGTATTTTAAATAAGACAATCATATTTTGGAAGCATGTTGAGGAAACACAATTTACAGTAAAAGACGTGCATTAATTAGCCACAACATAAATGGCTTTCTGTCGGAGATGTAAATGCGAATGTAAATGTTTAATTAAAAAAGATAGAGGCAAATAAAGCAAAAGGGCAAATGAATACTCAAAAGATCCAAAGCATGCAAAAGGTCATGCAATGAAGTAACAGACTAGATGAGCCATAGAACAAACAAGATAGCACAAGTCAAAGCTGGATAACCAAAGCTCAGTCTCACTTGTATCAATTGTATGAATCAGAATTGAAATTTTGCAAAGAACTGAATAACGCCCAGGATATTTAATTCATGTAAGTGATTAAAAGTGAGCAATTATTTGCAAATGTTTTTTATTCATTTATGCAGTTGCATTAGCTGAATGTTGATTTCCTTATTCATTAAGGATAGCAGTTATCAAAACACACAGAATACACTTTAAAATGCACAATTTCATTTAACTCTGAGTACGATTTGAATTAACAGACATACAGACCAGTGGTGTAAAGTATTTGAGTAAATGTACTTCGTTACTCTAATTAAGAAATATTTTGGATACTTTCTAGTTTTACTGTGTATCAAACACATAAACAACTTTTACTCTCTACACAATTACATACATTATAATTTTATATATATTTTTTCTTTTCTCCACTATATTTAATTGGCAATGGCAGTTAGCAATTACATTTTGCACCTATGTTGAGGATGTCAATACAGTTCAACACTCCCCTACCCGTATCTGGTCTCTATGAGTGACATTTTAACACTGCTGGCCTCATTTTCAGTCAAAATAGAGCTAAGAAGAAATTCCCAAAACATTGAGAACTTTGGACACTGGACCTTTTTGAGTGTTTAAAGGCTCTGGCATGGAGAAGCTGGTGTTGGATCTATGATGATCGCATATGTTGAGCTATTTTATGAGTTGCTCAGTAGCTCCTAGTTTTATAACCACAAATGACTGTAAAAGACTGTAGAAACAACATTACTCATAATCTTACATTCCAGTGCTCATGTCAGTTCTCAATCTACAGTATTCTGTATTGTTTAAAGACTATAATCACACTCTTGATATCACCCAAATGAGGATGGGTTCCCCTTTTGAGTCTGGTTCCTCTTAAGGTGTCTTCCTCATGTCATCCAAGGGAGTTTTTCCTTTGCCACAGTCACCATGGCTGCTCATCAGGGATAAATACACACCATTCACCTTAACTCCTAAAATTCTGTAAAGCTGCTTTGAGACAATGTCTGTTGTGAAAAGCGCTATAGAAATAAACTTGACTTGACTTGAGAACCAGCTTCTGTTGAATTTGAATAAAAATATTGTCCTTCTCTGAGATTGAGAGATGCCTCAAATTACAATCAGCTATGAATATTTGGTTTTACTTTATCTAAAATGATTTACTTAAATGTATTATTTTGTTTGTCCATTGAATACTAATGGTTCTTCTACTTCTTGACATTATACTGTAATTTGTTAATTGAAGATACCTTTTTGAAAGATTTATTTTATAAATCTTTTTTGACCAACTTGACATGACTTGACTTGACTTGACTTTTACTGAAGTCATATTGAAATCAGTGCCTTTTGTTTTGCAGTATGGTACCTATACTTTTACTTTAATGTGATTTCAGGTACTCTTTATACATCTGATACAGACATACTGCAACAATTACTAATCATGATACTTCAATATTGATCTGGTTAAAAACGGGGCCATCACGGAGAGTTGTGAGTGACCAGAAGTCTGGCAAAAAATCAGTATGGGGATATTGATCATATATCAGGTCATGTGACAAGGCTTGAGTTTAAAGTCAAAAGAAATTAAGTTTACTGTTTTTAACAGAGTCAGGAAAAAACATGAGACTCTCTCATGATAATTATGCTTGATATCTTTATAGATAGTCTAGGAAGCCAACTGTTCTGTGAAATTTACTGTTAGTAAATGATTGTGTTTAAAAACACAGAAAGCAGATTCTTCTGTTGAGGTTAAGGACAGTCATGGCAAAGGTGACTGTATTGTGGGCCAAATGTGTCACAGATAAGAGTAAGTAGCTAATATGGACTGAATGCAATCAATTACATCCACACAGCTAGCCCAGTGATGTTCATAATGTTCATCAGTGACTCAAACTGGCCCATGAACAGATGTTAATAATCCAAGTATTTATTAGATTCTAGGAATCTAATAAATAGGAATGGATGCAGAACTAGTCCTGTATTATCCAGCGCAATTATATTACTCATTCTATAACTATGTACACAATTTTTTCTTTGAATGCAAATGTTAATTGTCTAGAACATGTTTAATGTCTGAAGTTTACTTCATTAGATAAAAAGGAAAAAAAAATTCCAAAATACTTTAACCAGGGTTTAAAAATGTGAGTTAAAATCAATAAAACATTACAATACTGATAATATGAACATTAACAGATATTCAGAAAGAAAATGTGGAATTATGTGATAAAACAGGGCCAAGTGGATCTTAATGTTTGAAATTAATTAGGCTATAATAAGTGATTCACTTATTTCACTTGTGTGGAATAAAAATGCTGCCT
Organism: Silurus lanzhouensis; assembly: GCA_039877035.1. Taxonomy (NCBI): domain Eukaryota; kingdom Metazoa; phylum Chordata; class Actinopteri; order Siluriformes; family Siluridae; genus Silurus; species Silurus lanzhouensis. The sequence continues at coordinate 7,909,723 of JBCEWE010000458.1, read as the reverse complement.
CTAATTTGCCCTTTATGACTAAATGCCCTTCTCCTCAGACTCAGATGGAAACAGCTTGTGATTGGCTGAGAAAGTGACATCTGGTGAATCCCCCATGGTCTCCAATGTCTGTTCTTATAGTAGAATAGGCAAACACAAGGAAAGAGAACTTCAAGCAACATAATGTGTGTGTGTGTGTGTGTGTGTATGTATGTGTGTGTATATATATATATATATATATATATATATATATATATATATATATATATATATATATATATACACACATACACACACACACACACACACACACACATTATGTTGCATGAAGTTCTCTTTTCGTGTTTATGATTATGTATATATGTTTATGAATTTGTTATATATATATATATATATATATATATATATATATATATATATATATATATATATATATATATATATATATATATATGGTAAAATAAGTATTGAACACATCACCAAACAATCCATGCAATCCAGATATGCAAAGAAATAAAATCATAGATGTCCATGAATTATGTTATGTGTAATAAGGTAAAATGACACAGAGAGAAAGTATTGACGCATGAAGAAAGGGAGGTGGAAAAGGCATGGAGAGCCAAGAAAAATCAGTAATCAGTAATTAGAAAGCAATACTGCTCCTTGTTAGTGCAAAATTAATATTAGCTGGTTCAATCCCAACTGATGGCCTTTATAAAGGTGTCACATTACCAAGGTGTCACACAAGGAACATCTCATGATGGGTAAAAGTAAAGAGCTCTCTCAAGACCTTCGCAACCTTAATGTTGCGAAACATACTAATGGGATTGGTTACAGAAGGATTTCAAAACTTCTGAATGTTTCAGTGAGCACTGTTGAGGCCATAATCCGGGAGTGGAAAGAACATTATTTCACTATAAACAGGCCATGACCAGGTGCTCCTCGCAATATTTCTGACAGAGGAGTGAAAATAATTATCAGAAGAGTTGTCCAAGAGCCAAGAACCACTTGTGGAGGGTTTCAGAAAGACCTGGAATTAGCAGGTACAATTTCAAAGAAAACAATAAGTAATGCACTCAACCGTCATGGCCTGTGTGCACACTCCCCACAGAAGACTCCATTTCTGAAGAAAAAGCTTGTTGAAGCTCATTTAAAGTTTTGGACAAGCCTGTGAAGTACTAGGAGAATATAGTCTGGTCAGATAAAAGACCAAAATTGAACTCTTTGGATGCCATAATACACAACATGATTGGAGGACAAATGACACTGCACATCACTCCATAAACGCCATACCAACAGTGAAGGTTGGAGGTGGGAACATCATGGTGGAGGGCTGTCAGCATACGGTACTGGCAAAGTTTATATAATTGAAGGAAGGATAAATGGAAAAATGTACTGAGACATTCTTGATAGAAATCCGCTGCCATTTACCATTATGATGAAGAGGAAACAAGAGTGGACATTTCAACAAGACAATGATCCCAAACACACTGTTGAGGAAACTCTCATTTAGTTTTAGAGAAAGAAAATAAAGCTGCTAGAATGGCCGAGCTAATCACCTGACTTGATCCAATTGAAAATCTATGGAAAGAACTAAAGATGAGAGTTCATAGAAGAGGCCCACAGAACCTTCAAGATTTGAAAAATGTTTGTGTGGAAAAACAGGCCAAAATCACACCTGAGCAAAGCATGCAACTAGTTTCTCCATACAAGAGGCGTCTTGAAGCTGGCATTACCAACAAAGGCTTTTGTATGAAGTATTAAATCAATTTCAGTGAACGTGTTCAATACTTTTTCCCTGGAATCTGGAACAATCTCTGTTGCGTAAGGGTCAATGCCGGAAAAACCATACTGGATGCTCGTGATCTTCGGGCCCTTAGACGGCACTGCATCACATACAGGAATGCTACTGTAATGGAAATCACAACATGGGCTCAGGAATACTTCCAGAAAATGATCAAAAAAGAAGCCATATCTAAACATGATCCAGAAGCACCAGCGTTTTCTCTGGGCCAAGGCTCATTTAAAATGGACTGTGACTTAAAATTTGAAGTTCTTTTTAGAAAACTGGGACGCCATGTCATTCAGACTAAAGAGGATAAGGACAACCCAATTTATTATCAGCGCTCAGTTTAGAAGCCTGCATCTCTGATGGTATGGGGTTGCATAAGTGCGTGTGGCATGGGCAGCTTACACATCTGGAAAGGCACCATCAATGCTGAAAGGTATATCCAAGTTCTAGGATACAACATATGCTCCTATACAGACGTCGTCTCTTTAAGGAAAGACCTTGCATTTTTCAACATGACAATGCCAGACCACATACTGCATCAATTACAACATCATGGCTGAATAGAAGAAGGATGTGGGTACTGAAATGGCCAGCCTGCAGTCCAGATCTTTCACACATAGTAAACATTTGGCGCATCATAAAGAGGAAGATGCGACAAAGAAGACCTAAGACAGTTGAGCAACTAGAAGCCTGTATTTGACAAGAATGGGACAACATTCCTATTCCTATATATATATATATATATATATATATATATATATATATATATATATATATATATATATATATATATATATATATATATATATATATATATACATATACATATATATATATATATATATATATATATATATATATATATATATACATATACATATATATATATATATATGTATATATATATATATATATATATATATGTATATGTATATATATATATATATATATATATATATATATTATATATATATATATATATATATATATATATATATATATATATATATATATATATACTGTATATATATATAAATAAAATTAGCATAATATTACTGACTGTCAGTGCCGGTGCCGTTTCTTTTGACTACTTGTTTTTAACATGTTTATAACAATCAAGCAAGACACCATGTAAACATCTCAATGTAACATTAAAACATTAGGTCATGAAGACTATATGCTGGATGAAGCTCATAAGCAGACATAATGTTACCCACATTACCTTCAGACCCTGTACATTATTCACAATACAATAATTCAATATTTGGGAAAGTCATATGCAGTTGCTGACAAAAGATTGAGACAGAAGCTAGCATGTAGTTGTTCAACCAGCTATTTAACTTTCTTTGAGCTATTAAATATCGAATATTATGCTTATTTTTAAGGCTTGACACTTTCTACCCTCTCGTAAAAATCAAAATCAAGCTCTGCAGAATGATAATACAGAACAATATTCATGGATTTCTACAGAAAATCTTTAACCATGTCTGTTAGTTCCACAGGAAACAATAAATGGCATAAATACTGAGAACATAATTGTGAATAAAAATGCTTCTATTTTGGTTTTTATATATTGCCTGAGTTGTAGCCTGATTGGCTGGATGGCAAAGATTTATTTGAGGAGGATGTGTGCCTTATCTATGGTGCTGCATGCTTGGAGAAAATGGTTGCTCCAGGCATTTTTGTTTCTAAATCTGTTCTACTGGGAAACCCCTGTGATAAAGACAAAGAACTTGTTGTAGGTTGTATATAGATTAATTCTCTTAGAAGCCACATATATATATTTAAAATATTTTATCACATTTTTTTCACCAGCACAATATCTGACATCTTGATTAATTCATTTTACAATGTCTGAGCTCCCTGATAGATTGGCTATCATTTATGTTCTCAAAAACCTTTTGAAATGATTTCTGCTTTGAAAAAAACAAGCCTCAACATAAAATTATATAATACAGTATTTCAATAAATATTTCATCGACCACATATTATTTAACTCCTAAAAACAAATGCACCATGTTGTGGGACAAAGTGTACTAAGTTAAAAAAAAAGAAGCAGCAAGAGTCAGTTGACCGCAATAACATAGCCAGGCCCCCAAACCCTGAACTCCTCAGTCTACCCAGCAACTAGGCCACAAAACCTACTCCATCTGCTGCTGTGCATAATGAGCTGGAGCTTTAGGTGCAAGTAAGTAGGCATTGGGGGAGGATAGTAAGAGGAAAGGGACGACCCTGTGCCTGGCACAAGCCTTCTCCTTTTATGCTACATTCCCTCAGGGGACCTGCTGCTGCTTCCCCAGTCATAATGGAGCAGTCTCTGAAAAAGACCTCCTGTCGGGCAGACTGGGTGTTCTTCTAGTAGTTTAGGGAACGAGGGAAGGAGAGTGCACACATGCTGCTGAGATGAGGCCTGCTGTCACATAGGCACTGATTGATATGAGCCTTGGGGAGGAACCTTGACTAGGATGGGGGTCTCCTTTTGCCAGTGCTTTCAGCTGTTCAAGCTGCGCTTGAAAGAGGGATTTAACTGCAATGTCACAATATTTCATTCCATATATTCCTTACCCCCGTTACTGGTCTCCTGTTTTACAAGGGTCCGTGCTACCATATGACTGTTGAGTGCCTCCTCCAGATCCCTGTTGACCCAACCAGAGTAAAACAACGAGTGAACAGGGGTGGAGATGTCCCTTGAGTCAGAGCAGATGGTGCTGAAGGGTGAAGGGTGACCAAGAGGACAGGGTCACCATTGACACGGACATTGGTATTCTATGTTTTCTCAACAGATACCTTATCAGAAACAAGTTTTGGCACATGTTGGTGGAAAGCAAAAGTATGAGTTACATCGTTTTAACTGTGATGTAAACAAAAAAGGAATCACAGGACTGTGAATACTTTTTGATGTGTATGTAAACATGTGAGTGCTGGAGGGGGAACTTTACTACACCTATCAGTCTAAATGGAATGCAGCATATTTCTGGCAAAACATCAGCCGCAATTCATTTCCTAAAGCCAGATCCCTCTTTTGTCAACTTTTATCGATGGCGCCTGCCACCACCCCTTCATTGCTAATATGTAGAACTTTCTTAATTGGCCAGTTGCTGTCCCCTGTCCTGCCATGGCGGCCTAGCAGATTATGGTCTGTAGAGTGAGGGGCTCCAGTCTGCACGCTATGGTAATCACTCATTATGTGGGCCAGCTGTCTCTTTGTGTGTAGTCAGAGGGTCAGGCCTGCTCGTCTCTGCTCCAGTGTGGGCCTCTCCTCCTCCACATCACCTGCTCAAATATCCATCTGCAACTAGAGATCAGCCTGATAGAGCTTGGTCATAGCTGATTATTGTTTTAAACTGCCCACAAGTATAGTCATATGAGAGTTCAAATTGTGGTAGAAATTTAGTATTCAGTTTATAGTTGCAACCACAAAATGGTTAAAGTATCATAGTTAAAATAAAAAAATGAATAAAACAAAACATTTGTTTATTTTTGTGTTGATGAAATGGCATCACTCTAAGGCAGTTTTTTATGCAGTTTATTTTGAAAGCATTTATGGTAAGCAGGAGGTAACATGAATTAGCTTTAAAATTCCAATGAAAAATGTGTTTTATAGGTATTTTTAATAGATTTCTTAGCTGCCTAAAGGGATTCTTCTGGAAACCTTATCACTTACAATTACAGCATTTAGCACATGCCCATATCCAGAGTGACTGATCTCATCAATACAATACATGCTGTCTTTGCACCTCCTTGCTGCTGTTTTTTTTGCACTACATTGCTCTGTTCTGTTTGTACTTTCTCCTGGGTATAGTTTTTACATTTCTCCTCACACAGTACTGTATATTTAAGTATACAGTAGGTTTACTAGTCGGCGCTATACTTGGTTTTTGTCTTTTGTCTTGTCTTGTCTTGTGTTGTCTGTCTGCACTCTGTCTGTCTGTACTGTTCTTTTGTTTGCACTGTTTGCACCAGGTTGCACTCGATGCACTTTATGTTGTTTTGTTGTTTAGTGTAGCACCAGGGTTCCGGAGGAACGTTGTTTCGTTTTTACTGTGTACTGTGTCCACTGTGTATAGTAAAAATGACAATAAAAGCCACTTGACTTGACAACTTAGCAGCTATGGGGTTAAGGGCCTTGCTTAGGGGCCCAGAAGTAGCAATTTGGTGTGGCTGGGATTTTAACTATTAACTTTCAGATCCAAAGTCCAGTGCCTTAACCTCTGAGCTACCACCGCCATCGAAACCATTTTCAAAACCATTTATTATAGCCACATTCTGCTGTTGGTAACAATCTGTATTTTCCTAAGCAACTTTTGTTAGCTTTCGTTAAGCGAAAGAAAAATCATGGCGTTTATGAAGGAGTAGTGAAGTACTGTTCTCCAGACATCTTTGCTGTGTAAACACAACTAAATGCTGAACAGAGCAGGTAGCAGGTGTGAAGCATTCCTGTGTGTATTGTGAGCATTTTGAGTGCGATTACTTGTACATGCAGGTGGAGCAGTAGATAAGATTTCAGACTGAACTGTCATGCTGAACACAGAGATCAAAGGTGTATAGTACTGACACATGCTGCCAACTGTTGCCAAAATACAGACAGATATTGCTATGACTCTGGGGATCAGCTGTCCATTTGAGAGCCCTGGAGTGGCAGTAGTGGTGGTGGTGGTTTGAGGCTGTGTTTGTAGAGAGGTGGAGTATGAAGAGACAGTCTGTAGTGGCCAGCTGTGCTGTGGCTGGCCCTCAGGCTTGCACGGGAGCCATATCAGATGTGCCCCCCCCTTTCTTCTTCTCTCCACTCCTGTTTCTAGTAAGCACACAAAGGCTATGGCTTCTTCAAAAAAAAAAAAGGGCTGGGAAAGGGGGGGCACATGCACACAAAAGTGTTCTGAGCCCCCTTGTCAAAAAGAAAAGAAAAAACTGCCCTCTTTTGTCGGAGGCCTGAAAGAACGGCGTGGCACAATAGCAGCTGTTGCGCCTGCACAGGACATTTGAGACGCTCTCTTTCACAAATACAAAGTCTTGAGTGTGGAGGGAGGGGATGGTGCACTGGGGATTTGTGTACAAAGCGAAAGGCACACTTTGCAGATACAAGTACCTTGTGGTAGTGGTGCTAGTTGGTGGGGGTGGTATAGTTGGCTAGGACTGCAATGGGGGGAGTTAGAAAGAAAAAACTTTCAAAGATGACAGCCATTAATGTGAGTATATCCATCACCTTACAAAAGAGCCCCACAGGGCAGCCATATGGAGAGAGACACTTTGTCTATTGTCTTGAGATCGCTGGCACCTTTCACTATGACTTAACCAAGCATCAGGAATCCAGGAGCACATTCAACATTGAGATATTTATGGGTTTATGTTTCTTAAATGAAGGCAAAGAAGGAAATCTGCAACACAAAAGCAGTAACAAAGACAAAGACAAAACAGAAGGGCATTGTGGAGCAGGGTAATTATGCTGCATGCAATAAAACTGAATCTCTTTTTTAAATCAAGGATAAGGCATGATTATTTTCAGATGTCCTTCCAACAGTTGATTGAGTTCAATCTTCTTTTCCCAATGTGCAGCATGCTTCAGATTAAAGAGACCTGTGGAAAAAAAATATTTAATTTAACAGATGATTGTCACAAAACAATGAGGAAAACTCACTGAAAATGTTTGACAAAGAAAAATAGATGAAAAAGTATGGACTGTGTTAAACATAAACATACACAATATGGTATTTACTGGTGTACATCTTCGTCTTGTCACAAGCCTAGCATGAAACTGCATAGTAGATTTTGTTGGGAGGCCTCAAGATCAGGGGGATCATTGAAGGATTATGCACTAGAATATATTTGTAGCAGGTGCATTAAAGTGGACAGAGGGCAAAAAAGCCACTGCTTTCTGGGCCTGTTGGTTTCATAATTTTCTACCACAGCGTATTCTTAGTGCTTGTTCGTTCAGGGGCCTCTAGTGGACAGTCTGCGACATGACAAAAAATATATAATTTTTGTTTAAATCCAACAAATAAACAAATATTATTGTATAGGACAGGGGTGGATGTTAGCTAATATATCAGATTTAAATATATATGAATGCATGCTGTTACCTCAGATAATTGCTTTGCAAAATGCTGCCATGGTTTGAGGTAATGCTAATAGGATAATATATTTCTTCAAGAACTATTGTCAAAGAAAAACGTTGTAGACTGGCCAAGTCTATCACCAGATTTTAACCCAACAGTGTTGAATTTCATCTTCTGAATAGAAGATCTCTTCTTGGGGAGAAACTAAATAACTAGATAACCTAAACAGATACATAAAATTAGCTGTGGTAAAACCCTGGAAAACGATCTGGAGACATCAGTGGGTTACAGGCTTGCAACAATTATTGCAATCAAGGAATATGCATATTTGTCCCTAAAGGCCAAGGGGTCTGATTTAAGAGGTTTTACATCGGAAATAGAACAATGTATGCAGGAAATAAAAAAAATAAAAAAAACCCTCTCTTGTCTTATATTCATGTTTTGATCTCAAAACTAAATTGAATTGGTCTCGCTGTTCCAGTTTATTTGGAAGGACTGTATGGCCATTTAGGCCATATTCTAAAAACGTTCACAAATATATAAAGAATTTTATTGATGTAGTAGTTTACATTTCCATTTCCTTTTCCCTGTTTGTCTATACATTACTTTGTAACTTTATGTTGTGTATTTGTAATTATTTGTGGCATTGGTTGTTCAGATTTATGTTTTTTTTTATTCTTCTCCAAATTTATCATCAACATATTTAAACATTATATGAATAGAAAAAAACAACATAGTCATTGATCTCTGAGATGACGAACAGAATAAATAAAAATCTTTACATACTAGAATAGACTTGATTAATGTTTTATATTTTACAGGCTATCATACTCATAAAGGTTCGAACCCAGCCATTAGGGAGGCACAAGCCAGTGCATTCTTAGTGCCGGTCCCAAGCCCGGGTAAATGGGGAGGGTTGCGTTAGGAAGGGCATCCAGCGTAAAACATGTGCCAAATCAAATATGCGGATCACAAATGAGAATTTCATACCGGATCGGTCGAGGCCCGGGTTAACAACGACCGCCACAGGTATCGTTAGCCGACAGGGTACCGGTGGAAATTGGGCTACTGTTGGCCGAAGGAGGAAAAGGAGAGGAGGAAGACGTCTACAGAGACGGCAGGGAAAGGAGCAGTGGAGGAGAGTGGAGGTTAGGGTTGGTACTTTAAATGTTGGTACTATGACGGGTAAAGGGAGAGAAGTAGCTGATATGATGGAGAGGAGAAAGGTAGATATGCTGTGTGTTCAGGAGACCAAGTGGAAAGGGAGTAAGGCCAGGAACATTGGAGGTGGATTTAAACTGTTTTATCATGGTGTGGATGGAAAGAGAAATGGTGTAGGGGTGATTCTGAAGGAAGAGTACAGTAAGAGTGTAGTGGAGGTGAAGAGAGTTTCTGATAGGGTGATGATCGTGAAGGTGGAAGTTGAAGGGATGATGATAAATGTCATCAGTGCCTATGCTCCACAAGTTGGCTGTGAGATGGAGGAGAAGGAAAGATTCTGGAGTGAATTAGATGAAGTGGTAGATGGTGTACCTAGGAAAGAACAGTTGGTGATTGGGGCGGACTTTAATGGGCATGTAGGTGAAGGGAACAGAGGTGACGAGGAGGTGATGGGTAGGTATGGTTTTAAGGAGAGGAATGTGGAAGGGCAGATGGTGGTAGATTTTGCTAAAAGGATGGAAATGGCAGTGGTGAACACTTATTTTAAGAAGAAGGAGGATCATAAGGTGACTTATAAGAGTGGAGAAAGGTGCACACAGGTGGACTATGTGCTATGCAGGAGATGCAACCTGAAGGAGATTGGCGACTGTAAGGTGTTGGCAGGGGACAGTGTAGCTAGACAGCATAGGATGGTGGTCTGTAGGATGGTTTTGGAGGCGAAGAAGAAGAGGAGGAGAGTGAGGACTGAAAGAAGAATAAGATGGTGGAAACTGAAGGAGGAAGAGTGTAGTGTGAGGTTCAGGGAAGAGGTCAGAGAGAGGCTCAGTGGTGTTAAGGAGGTGTTGGATGATTGGGCAAATACTGCAGGAGTGATGAGGGAGGCAGCTAGAAAAGTACTTGGTGTGACATCTGGAAATAGAAAGGAAGACAAGGAGACGTGGTGGTGGAATGAGGAAGTGCAGGAGAGCATAAGGAGAAAGAGGTTGGCAAAACAGAAGTGGGATAGACAGAGTGATGAGAAAAGTAGGCAGGAGTTCAAGGAGATGCGGCAGCAGGTTAAGAGGGATGTGGCGAATGCCAAGGAAAAGGCATATGAGGAGCTGTATGAGAGGTTGGACACTAAGGAAGGAGAAAAGGATTTGTACCGATTGGCCAGGCAGAGGGACCGAGCTGGAAAGGATGTACTGCAAGTTAGAGCAGTAAAGGATGGAGAGGGAAATGTGTTGACTAGTGAGGAGAGTGTGTTGAGAAGGTGGAGGGAGTATTTTGAGCAGCTGATGAATGAGGAAAATCAGAGAGAGAGAAGGTTGGATGATGTGGAGTTGGTGAAGCAGGATGTAGATAGGATTAGTAAGGAGGAAGTGAGAGCAGCGATTAAGAGGATGAAGAGTGGAAAGTCGGTTGGACCAGATGACATACCGGTAGAAGCGTGGAGATGTTTAGGAGAGATGGCAGTGGAGTTTTTGACCAGATTGTCAACCAGATGCCTGAGGAATGGAGAAGAAGTGTGCTGGTACCAATCTTTAAGCATAAAGGAGATGTGCAGACCTGCAGTAACTACAGGGGTATTAAGTTGATCAGTCACACCATGAAGTTATGGGAAAGAGTAGTGGAAGCCAGGCTGAGAGAAGAGGTGACCATCTGTGAGCAACAGTATGGTTTCATGCCGAGGAAGAGCACCACAGATGCCTTATTTGCTTTGAGAATGTTGATAGAGAAGTATAGACAAGGACAGAAGGAATTGCATTGTGTATTTGTGGATTTAGAGAAGGCGTACGACAGGGTGCCAAGAGAGGAGTTGTGGTATTGTATGAGGAAGTCAGGTGTGTCAGAGAAGTATGTGAGGGTGGTGCAGGACATGTATGAGGACAGTGTGACGGCAGTGAAGTGTGCAGTAGGTACGACAGACTGGTTTAGAGTGAAGGTTGGACTGCATCAAGGATCGGCCCTGAGCCCTTTCCTGTTTGCAGTGGTGATGGACAGGTTGACGGACGAGGTCAGACAGGAGTCTCCCTGGACTATGATGTTTGCGGATGATATTGTGATTTGTTGTGAGAGTAGAGAGCAGGTTGAGAAGAGCCTGGAGAGGTGGAGATATGCGCTGGAGAGAAGGGGAATGAAACTCAGTAGGAGTAAGACAGAATACATGTGTGTGAATGAGAGGGAGGGCAGTGGAGTGGTCCGGTTGCAGGGAGAAGAGCTTCAGAAGGTGGAGGAATTCAGGTACCTGGGGTCAACAGTGCAAAGTAATGGAGAGTGTGTTAGAGAAGTGAAGAAAAGAGTGCAGGCAGGGTGGAGTGGGTGGAGAAGAGTGACAGGAGTGATTTGTGATAGTAGGGTATCTGCAAAATTGAAAGGGAAGGTTTATAGGACTGTGGTGAGACCTGCGATGTTGTATGGTTTAGAGACAGTGGCATTGAGTAAAAGACAGGAGGTGGAGCTGGAGGTAGCAGAGCTGAAGATGTTGAGGTTTTCGTTGGGAGTGACGAGGATGGACAAGATTAGAAATGAGTTTATTAGAGGGACAGCGCATGTAGGATGTTTTGGTGACAAGGTGAGGGAGGCGAGATTGAGATGGTTTGGACATGTGCAGAGGAGGGACATGAATTATATTGGTAGAAGAATACTGAGGATGGAGCCACCAGGTAGGAGGAAAAGAGGAAGGCCAAGAAGGAGGTTCATGGATGTGGTGAGGGAAGACATGCAGGTGGTTGGTGTGGGAGAGGCAGATGTAGAGGACAGGGTGGTATGGAGACGGATGATCCGCTGTGGCGACCCCTAATGGGAGCAGCCGAAAGAAGAAGAAGAAGAAGATACTCATAAAGGTTCTACACTTGAAAATTAATAATTTAACTTTAAATATTAAACCATTTATTAATATAATATAAATATTAAACCCATCTGTCATACTGCCTTCTTTATTTGAATAACTTACAAATCCATTATTACAACCAGATCTAAGAGTTTTTGAACGCTGAGTTGTGGCGCCATCTAGTGCTTTTGTAGAAAACTGCATTTAAAATCTTAATACTTGACCTCCAGGAAATGATGTATATGTGGTTCTTTTTTGTTTGTTTATTTATGTATGTATTAATTTTCTTTTTGTTAAAGCCAGTATTCACTCGTCATTGTCTTTTACAATACAAGAAACATTAAACTGTTGATGGTTAAAAGCAATAAAAATGTGTTATTGTTTGTTTTAATTCTGTTTGATAGTTTTCATAGTAGTTATGTGTGTGTGTGTGTGTGTGTGTGTGTGTGTGTGTGTGTGTGTGTGTGTGTGTGTGTCCGTTCATTTAATCCCTTTGTCCAGAGTATGCTTCACTTAGTGGACAAAAACGGAATGGCATCCACACAGCATGTACACAGATAACACAAAGGCTCTTCTTTTAAGTTTTAGCATTTTTAGTTACATTTTTATTTCTTTCCTATAAACCAAAAGTATGCCCTGACCCATGCGTGTGTGTAGTATGTTCCTGGGTGTTTTGAGTCTCACCAAAACCTACAGACTTCATCATAAATGTCTTCCAGTCACAGCCTTTGTGCTTGTTTCTTTTTTTGATTTTACTTACATGACTACATATTCTACATATTTTACAATACAAGTTCTTGTAATGATAGTACACAATTTAATGGTGCAAAATGATATTGTTTTTTGACAGTGCATTCTTCTTATTATTTATTTCCAATTTTTCCAACACATTCCACAGTTTTTAAGACTTTGACAGATTTTTTAGGGTAGTGGATGTATGTAGAGTTTCCACTCAGCAATCGTTTAAATATTGTCCCATAGGAATAAATGGCATATTCCTGTAGGCATATGTTTGCGCACCTTTCATATTATTTGGATACAAATATACAAGCAACACCAGAGCAATCACCTAGCAACACCAAATTAACCACATCGGATGTCACTGCAACACCTTTGCAACCACCTGGAGTTGCTTAGGCTATATGCAAGTCACATTGTATTTTCTCCAGGAAACGATTTTTCTTAGTTTCTTATTTTACTTACATGTGAGGTATCCACCACCAGTTCTCCATTCATATTTATGATTATAAAAATATTTTAGTAAATACCTAATCGGACAAACATATTTGTCAATTAATCAAGTGCCAGCTTTGTAACAAGGCACATGCTTTATGAATATGTTTATAATCAAATTATAATAAATGAGATGATTTCTGCTGTGTCAGCTATATCTGAATGCCGCTCAGCATTCAGCTCTACCCAAACTGTGAACAAAAATGCTCTATGCATTAAATTGCATTCTGTATTCATGTTACTAACATCAGTGCTTCTTTATCAGGGTGCAATTTGATGTGTGATTAGAAGACATAACCACTTACAGCATGTCATACTCAGTTTTGCTTAAAACTATCTAAAGACAATATATTGACAAAAATTAGTTTACACATGGTATCAGTATTGTAAATGTCTGGATGATGTCTAACCCTTTTTGAATTTTTTGCAGTCCAAAAAAAAGAAACATCAAAACAAAAAATACGAAATACAAATACAAGGCTCCATGAGTCACAGTTCCTGCTACTTTGTTACTGCTAAGAGCCTGTATATGATGGGTGTTGTTACATTCCTCTTTTTAAGTCTTGGGTGGAGCTGAAGGTAGCAGAGCTGAAAATGTTGGGATTTTCATTGGGAGGATGGACAGGATTAGAAATAAGTTTATTAGAGGAAGAGCACATGTAGGACGTTTTGGGGACAAAGTGAAAGAGGCCTGATTGAGATGGTTTGGACATGTGCAGAGGAGGGACATGGGGTATATCGGTAGCAGCATGCTGAGGATGGAGCCACCAGGAAGGAGGAAAAGAGAAAGACCCAGGAGAAGAAGAAGAAGAAGAAGAAGGGTAGGGAAATTAACTTATGGTGTTTTAGAGATAGTAGTTGAAAAAATAAATAAAACAAGAACCAGTTCTAGTTTTGTCTCACTTTACTTTCATATAATATACATAAACATCAGAGACAGGACTATATACAACAAAAAGAGAAACAGACATCCAGGATCAATGAGCTTTAAACAGTGCAGAGAGGAAACACAGAGGTGGACTCAGCGACAGTGGCAAAACAAAGAACAAAACAAAGCAACTTCTCTGCCTATGTACACCCTAACCTGTCCAAAAAATACAGCGGGTGGCACTCAAGTCAAGTCAAGTCAAGTTTATTTGTATAGCGCTTTTCACAACAGACATTGTCTCAAAGCAGCTTTACACAAATCAACAGTGAAGGTGAATGGTGTGAATTTGTCCCTGATGAGCAAGCTGTGGCGACTGTGGCAAGGAAAAACTCCCTTAGATGTTATGAGGAAGAAACCTTGAGAGGAACCAGACTCAAAAGGGAAACCCATCCTCATTTTGGGTGACATCAAGAGTTTGATCATAAATCTTTCAACAATACAGAACACTGGAGAGTGAGAGCTAACATGAGCACTGGAGTATAAGATTATAAGTGATGTTCTTTCTGCAGTCTTATACAGTCTATATGGTTAGTAGCTCCGAGTTTTATGAGCTCAGCATTTGTGATCACCACAGATCCAGCATCAGCTTCTCCATGCCAGAGCCTTTAACACTCCAGGAGGTCCAATGCCAAACTCCACACATGTAGCGGGATAGATGCACTCACATCGAACCCTAGTGCATCTAAACACGACAGTGTTTTAATTCCCGAAGCCTCGCCTCTGTGGTGACGCCTGCTTCCGCGAGGGGTGTGACAAATCCCCATAATGCCCAAATGAAAGGGACCAACACCTGCATTTGAGGAAATGGCCGAACACAGGGGCACAATGGGTAAAAAGAGAACTATACTAAATAACTATACAAAACTATCCGTCCTTTTGGGGCAAGTGCACAGATCCTAACATGTCCTGGACATTCTGAAGCCAAGCACGATGCCCTCCATTCAGAAACTTTGTCGAACTGCAGTTTTTCAACATAATAACGATCCCAAACACACAGCCAAGATGACATCTGCTTTGCTGAGGAAGCTGAAGGTGATAGAGTGGCCTGAACCCTATTCAGACCTGAACCATATTGAGCATTTGGAGGGCATCCTTAAGCGGAAGGTGGAAAATATGCATGTGCCACATCCAGCAGCTCCGTGGTTTCACAAGGAGGATTTCAGCAACAACCTAGATAACACACGTTATATTTAATAAAAAAAAAAAAAAAAATTATATATATATATATATATATATATATATATATATATATATATATATATATATATATAAACTTTTTTCACCACAACTACCTCAGCTTGATGTTGCACTACATGACTTGTACCTACAATTGCACACATGCAGTTTGCAGCATGTACAGTTTATTTATTTTTTTTGTCATCTGTCTTTTATATATATATATTTTTTAATGGTTCGCTTTGAATATTTCTATGCAAGACATTTTTAGGGATGATGTAAGATAGTAGCTATAGGAAAGATGTAGAAAGATAACAACTATGAAGATGATGTAGAGAGATGGAAGATATAATGATGATTTAGAAGGATGGAAGAATGAAGAATGTACTAAATGATAACGCTGACTTCAGTTCATTTAAACTTTGAAAATGTTTTGCTTTAAATTTTGCACTAGCTTTTGGTTGTCTTTATGTTTCTACACACGCACACGCACACACACACACACGTATACATATATATATATATATATATACACACACACGTATATATATATATATATATATATATATATATATATATATATATATATATATATATATATATACGTGTGTGTGTGTGTGTGTGTGTGTGTGCGTGTGTAGAAAATGCGTGTGTTTACAAATGACTCCTTGAACCAGGAAAATAATGTAAGTACTGTGAACATGAATCAGTTTGTGACATTACAGTAAGGCACAGGAGCCAAAAAAAATGCAATACTGATTAATGAGGTCCTGTAAAGTAAAGACATTTGGTTTGGCATTAAACACTGATGGTTGTTTTGAACTCTTCAGTCTTGGAATACACCCTATTCAGAACCCAATAGATCATAAGACCACACATGATGATAAAGAAAATTAATAGTACCTCAGAAAGAACAAAGTCATAAACATATATATATATATATATATATATATATATATATATATATATATATATATATATATATATATAACCATTTTAATATGTCTATTCTAGGGACAATGCTATAGAAATAAAACTTTCACATATTTTATAGTCAGTGTGCAGCTTGAATAGCATTATAGATTTACTGTTCTCTGTAAATTACTCATCATACAGCAATTACTGTCAAAATAGCTGGTAACAAATGTGAGTACACCCCAAGTGATAACAGCTGTATGTTGTGTAACCATGCAAAGCCACATGTCCTATTCATCATGCTCATGTTTTTGTCTGCTTGACAGTACCATAAAAATGTGTCCATTGTGCATCTTGCATTACAACAGTTAAACTTTGGTGCTTGGAGTACAATTCTTTCATACTGACCACTGGATCCTCAACATGGGATCTCATGGCAAAGAACTCTTTGAGGATTTAAAAGTTATAATTGTTGCTCTCCATAAAGATGGCCTAGGCTATAGGAAGATCGTTGAACGCTGGACCTCTTTCAGAGTGACCACTGGGTTCTTGGTTACCTCCCTGAATAGGGCCCTTTTTTCCTGATTGCTCAGTTCGGCCAAGCGGCCAGTCTAGGACGAGTCCTAGTGGTTCCAAACTTCTTCCATTTACTGATGATGGAGGCCACTGTGCCCATTGGGACCTTCAGTGCTGCAGAAATCTTCCTGTACTTAACTGTTAACTGTGGGACCTCATATAGACAGGTGTGTGCCTTTCCAAATCATGTCCAATCAACTAAATTTACCACAGGTGGACTCAATCAAGTTGTAGAAACATCTGAAGGATGATCAGTGCAGAAAGGATGCACCTGAGCTCAGTTGTAATGGCAAAGGCTGTGAATACTTATTTACATGTGATTTTTTATTTATTTCTTATTTTTAATACATTTGCAGAGATTTTAAACAAACGTCTGTCATGTTGTCATAATGAGGTATTGTTTGTATTCAATCCACATTTGTATTCATGACCTACATTTACAACATAAATTCTAATATTTGTTCTATGAAATTGTATTAATTTATTCCCAAGAGTTTATTCTCTTCATTTTGTAGTATTTATCTTGGCTGCACTACTTTCAGTACGTGTATGTGAATGTTAGATTTTTTGTCCAATAAGATCTCAGCCTCTATGTGCTGCCATGTCAATCTAATCTGCCTTCAAAGTCAGTACTGCTGGCCTTTTTAACCATAGAGATCATTAACAATAGGTCTGTTTCTTTAACCAATCAGATTCATATATTTCCGTCCTCTGATTGGTTGGTCAGAGGGAAACCTTTACAGCCAAATACGACTGGAAAAAGACGTCTGTATCTCTGCACACATGAATACATCTGAGTTAGACTTTTTTATGTCTACGGAGAAAGAGAAATTGATTTGGTCTCAGACATAAAAAACTAATTTTCAAGTAAAGCTAGCCATTGTGAGGAGAGGTCGGCCAACCCCGAAGCTAGCTAGCTTGTCTCAGCCCAGGAAAAGGTTTGTTTGCCACTTACAGATCAGTGAAAATGAGCGATACCACTGGATTACAGCCTCTGAGGAGCAGTGCAAATTATGAGTATGCATCTCTGGTGATTAGGCTGTATTTTATTTCAATTTGTAATGTTTATGTCATGTTATTAGAAAAATATTGGTTCTGAACTGCTCCAGATGATGTAGGAGGCACAGTTGCAGTTGTAGTGTAGAGGTTTGAAGCTTGCTTTAATTAAATGGTATTCACCCTCCATGTGACATATCTCTCTGTAATACCATGCGTTGTTATATTGCGTTTTTGTATCGTATTAATGTTTTTTTTTTTATAATTGTGAAGTGATAGTGGGGGTATTAAGAGGTGGATTAAGTTGGGTAAGTCCCCACTAAAGGCCCAGGTGCATTTGGTACCTGGGCCTCCAAACCTGAACCCTATTGAGCACCTGTGGGGCATCCTCAATGTGTGTGTGTGTGTGTGTGTGTGTGTATATATATATATATATATATATATATATATATATATATATATATATATATATATATATATATATATATATATATATATATATATATATATTATATACACACACACACACACACACACACACACACACACACACACACACACACACTTCTTCATAATGATATCACAGAGCTGCTTGAGGATGCCCCAGAGGTGCTCAATAGGGTTCAGGTTTGGAGACATACTTGGCCACTCCATCACCTTCAGCTTTCTTAGCAAGGCAGTTGTCATATTAGCGGTGCGCTTGGGATCTTTATTATGTTAGAAAACTGCCGTATGGCTCAGTTTGTGAACGGAGGGCATCATGTTCTGCTTCAGAATGTCACAGTACATGTTGTAATCCATGCTTCCCTCAATCTTCCTTCTGGGATGACAGCCATGCAAACTGACTTGTTGCAGTGTGTACTACACTATGTTTCACCTCTGTGTGTACTACACTATGTTTCTCCTCTCAAAAACTAGAGCTCATCTTTATCTAGTTAGTGAGTGATAATCATTCTCTTGCACTCATCAGTGTTGATTTCTTAGCTGTTGGAATATTTTAGCTGTTAGCTGTAGGAATATTTCTTATTCCAGCAATTTCACTCATGTCAAATCAGCTCTGACAGTACTGCATCTGCAAAACACATCTTTAAATCAATGCACTTTTTCTAACATTATCATTTGTATAGTAACAGATCATTCATATAGATTTGTATGATGGAATGAGGTGCCACATAAAGGGAAAATGTGTATAATCCTGTGGAGGTAAAGCCATAATTTAGTTTTTTGAAAGTTTTCTGACACTAGAAAAATGTTTCAGGGCAGATGAAAAAATAATAAGTTTAATAACATTAAAAGCTGCATTTTTATTATTAATGTCAGGAGAGAAGAAAAAAGAGGAAAGGCAAAAGAATTGACTGCAAGTCAAACACAGCATTATTATTTACATATAGACCCTTCAGTGAGACATAATTTTTTAAAATAATTTTTGTTTTATTCTAAAATGCTGCATAGAACTAAAAATGTGTTTATAGACAAATTTGTTTTTAACAAATACAGTACCTATATAAGGGTTGCAGTTAAAGATAGTTTAATAACAAAAAAATTACAGACTTAGCTTGCTAGTTTGCTAGAACGCTTAATATTTATATATTGTTTTATAGCATTCTTTACAATTTACATCACTAAACTAGCTAGCTAAGGTATGGCAGCTATGTCACATAGGACTTTTCAATAACAGATCTTTGTTGGTGTATAACTTTGTTCAGCTTGTAGATGAGTTCATGTTATCTGACTAAGCAGCGTATCAGGTTTCAGAGCCATGATGTTTTAGATTTTGAAATATTGAAATATTGTGTGATCAATGTGTCCATAATACAATTGTAAGCACCAAGAAACATGTATTTTTTTCAATTTCTATGTAGTACAGTCTGATAATATGATAATATGGCAACAGTTTGTTGTGGGCAGGTAGACCATCATTGTCATTTAACCACTGACAGGACACCAAGCCATAAAAATCTTCTGGTTACAACATATTCATAATCAAAATGTTTTAATGTAGTTCCTAAATGTATATATTTTAAGATATATTATAGCCAGGTAGGGCTTTTTTGCAACCAGGGTGTACCTAAGGGAATTGGCATCATCCAAAGCCAGCACCACACTCTGGACAGAGGTATGGCCTGAATGTACTTAAACTTTTACTTCAAATGTACTTTATGGATGATAATACAATTTTGTAACAGATTTTCACCTCTAAGTGTTTGTCATAACTCACAACTATTGTATTAAATTAGGTTTCATGTCATGTGCATAAGTTAGCAATATCTAATCCCGCTTGAGAATAATAGGCACATCTCTTTAGCATGTAAGAAAAGTATTGTTATTGGCAGCGTAAGAGAATAAGGTCTGTGTGTAAATGAAGCCAAACTGACAGGGTGTGTGTATGTAAACATACTTTGATATACTCATCTTGATGAGTTCCCTATTTTCCACCAGCACATCTGACACAACAACGGTTATTCTGACTAATGAGGGAGAGAAACGGCCCACAGTGGCACCAAGCTTCATTAGAGCTGTTTAGGACATGATGGCTGTGAACTCGCCGCAAACGTGTGAAACCGATCTGATGAGTGCTAATCTGACTCACCCAAACATTTAAGGTCCAAATAGCCTAACAGAAGTGATCAAATACACATTAAATAAAATATAGTCTTACTAAAACAATTTAAAAAGGCAAAGTTAACTAAAGAATGTGTTGTAACCAGTAAATACATGCACAGATTTCTCTGCTTATACCCAAATTCTGTTAAACTGTCAATCTGTTTGGCATAGGACCTACACAGTTAATATGGTATACAAGTAAATTGTATATTACAGTTTACCATTTTGCAAACTGCATGTCAAAATTATTAATTGTCTCAGTAAAAATATGCATTTTAGATCTTCACAGAATATAAAAAAATCTGTGTCATATAGATGAAGCTATATAGGGTGAAGCTGTCTTTCTTTATTCTTCTTTCATTCAATAAATCCGTATGCTTTGTGGATGGAAATGGAGCCAACCTGGAATAGACCACACACATCATGACAAAAAAGGTTCATCATGAGTTTAGGAAAATCGGAAGTCAGAAATGCGATGCATTCATTTGCAGTAACACTTTTCTCCATTAATTTTAGGCCACACCCCTAAATAAATCAGATGTTTACTCGCTAACTCTAATATATATGGGCGTTTCTTCAACTAGGTGCACTTTTAGCCTTGTGAAGTTGAACAAAAAACACTTGATCAAAAGTTAGGTAACACATTCCCATAAGTTTAAATAATTTCTCTAGTTTTAAGGTCTGTTAGAGGACAAACATGGATTACAAGAGAAACTGTTAATATTTTACATTTTTTCCGACCTGCAATGAACAAATGTCATTTCCACCACATCTCAATATACAGCTGTTATTAAAAAATAGAATAACTTATGCCACTCAAGAATTGTCTAAGATCATTTTTGTAACTAGTTTTACCAGTTTTTCCACAATGTACATTAATTATATCTTTGTTAATGAGATAAATTAACTGCCCTAAGGACCAAATGCTGAACTGTACACCTGTCACACTCTGAAATTTAATATTAGATTGGGTAAGAGTTTATTTGAAAATAAATAACTTTAATATTTATACTAAGTAGAGCACAATATCATAAATTGTGAATAAATATTTAATGTGTGAGGAGAACTTTTTAAATATTTTAAAAAAATGTGTGTGGTGATGGAAATGACAGGGTGGTGGTGGAAATGACAATGAATGTAACATGAATGTAGAGAAACAGTAGATATATTTATTAGAAAAATACTTAAACTCATAACAGTCATTAAACAAACTCAGCACTACACTAAAACAGGTGTTGTTGACGTATAAAACTGATTTGTCTCACAGATGAACAGTTACAGTGCATACCTTTAAAGAACTGACACAACTGATGGCCAGGGAAAATACAAGTAATAAAAGATGCATAAAACATTCAACAATGTGAGATAATTATGAGGTTAATGTTCTGAAATGTTCTTATTGGTCTCTTAAATAAACAATATCTTCTGTAAAGAGTAACTGTAAAGAACACCTTAAACTGTAACATTTAAACAGAGATGTGGAATATGGAAAATTTTGAGACAATGCTGCTTTGAGACAATGTTCATTGTTAAAAGCGCTATACAAATAATAATGAATTGATTTGAATTGAATGATGCCAGGATAAATATCTCCATCATACTTCACAGCAAACCACTGCCCCAACGTGTCCCTCCACAATATGCCACAGACCTATTTGAGGTGTGTCAGGATGCGATGTACTGGTTGAGGGAGAAGCTTCGTCCCAATGCTGGAACATGACTGTTTCTGGATTGAAACATTTGCAGTCATGAGGTGCAGAGCAAAAGCAACTGAGGATTCTCCATGACATTTGGCTTGGGCTTGCAGAATGTTATCTGAAAGGAGAGGAAAAACTGTTAAGGCATGAACTTAGTTCATGTAAAATTATTTGTTTGAGACGACTGTGGACTGTCAACCATTACCTGATGAATCTTCATTGTGCCACGGATTGTTTGTAGCTCGGATGGCACATGAATGTCCATACACTCAATTTCCTCTGGCTCAACATAGAAGAGCTCTGTGGCAGACTTTTGCTGTTGAAGCTCCTCAAAGAGCACCCGAGCATTTGGTATGTCCTTCCCTCTAGCTATGATGTCATCAGCTCTTCTTTACACTGCTGCTGCTATCCCATCAGCAGGGCCTTTTCCATGGCCAGTCTCCAGAAAGTTCCAAGTGAGTTTCTTCCAGCCCATCTGATATGGAATGTTGGTGAAGAAGTAGAAATTCTTTTTGGAGCGGTATTGGGTGGTCGGCCCATCACTGACCACATGTAGCACTGAAGCAGTGGGGCATTGATCCTTCAGGAAAGTGAGGACTTTTGATAGATGTGCCCAAATAGCACAGCGGTCATGACGAAAAGAGGAGCTGATTGAGCAGAATGAAATCACACTGTTTTTGGTGTAGGCCACACCAGTGTGAAGTGAGGCCTGTTTTTGCGAATCACCAAAATGTACAGCTTGCATTTCGCTGCAGTACTTGCAGAAGTAAAAAGTCAATATGGAGGACAACGTCATGTTCACTCAGATTCTCTTTTAAACCACGAAGAGCAGCATATTGGTGTCTGATGTTATAGACATGTTTGCCATGTTTTTCTTTTAGTCCTAAGCGAAAGTCCTCAAGCAAAGTATGCAAAGTACCTGTAACCTTCTCTTTAACTGTTAAATGGACTGTGAATTTTTCTTCACTACCATCTTTCTTTTTCTTCAGTCTCTCCTCAGCTTTTCCCTTCCACTCATACCAAAATGTTTGGGTCCCAGGGTCAAAGGTTGAGATTTCCAATTCTTTGGCTTCACAAACGGTACATTCCCTGTACATACATTGCTTGGTATAGTTTGGCGAACAGCACAGGGATACAATCAGATCTTCAATGTTGCTGCTTTTAATGACTTTATGATAAAGCAGCTTGTCTGCCATACTCTGCAGATTGGCAAGTGTCTTGCAGAGGCATCTTAAAAATAAATAAAAAAGAAATCAAATAATATAAAAGTCATATAATTCAGAAATAAAATATTATATTATAAATATAAAAAGTATTGTAATATTATAATATAAAAAGTTACACAAATTTACTCTCACAATCCATATCAATTGTACTTTTTAACCATAAATGTCATTTCCACCACATGCTGTCTTTTCCACCACAGAGGGCAGTGTGGTGGAAATGACTGTGGTGAAAATGACATTTCTGTATTTTTTTGTGAAAAAATGGAAGATAGCTTCACTGATTAGCTTTGAATTAATACTTAGCATGTGATGTATGCAAAATACTCTTATTTAACTTAAAATTTTTAGCTTTTTAAAAACACCCTTGAAGATACAGCATGTTTGGAAATGACGTAGAATAAATATATTAGCTGGTCTAGCAATATTTACCTTGATTTTTCTTCATTTGTTGTTGATGAAAATGTAAAATTCCCTCCAAGTCCATCATGTGCTCTGATGTCCCTATATGTTTCCATAGACAAAACCTAAACAATCTTTCACACAAACTTTTTAAAGGGACGTAACAGCATTGTGGTGGAAATGACACCAATACTGTGTGACAGCTATATTTTGTATAAAAAGTAATATTTACATTAGTCTCAGATTAATTACTATAATGTATTTTAAATATTTTACTAGTGTTTAATTCAGGTACATTAATAGTTACCAGATCAGTCATATTTTTAAACTGTATTTTCATTGTTGAAGTTTAAAAGTCTGGGTGTGCGACAAGGAATAAAACAGTGATTTTGGCACCTATAAGGAGGTTGGAAAGTATGAAAAAATCATAATAGAAAGGTAGTAAATTTTTTAAAAGGTGTTTTTATTGATAGTTTGACAAAGAAAAAGAATTTGTCAAAAATGATATGTACTTTTTAAAATATGATCAAAGAACCTAAAAGTACCCATAGTCTAAGAATCACCCATATATATATATATATATATATATATATATATATATATATATATATAATATATATATATATATATATATATATTTATTTATTTATATGACATTTATTTTTAGCACTGGACCATATTGTTCATATTTAGTACATTTAGATCATTCGGCAGAAAGCTTTTTCGAAGCAACTTAATAAACTCATTTATACACTCAGCAGGTGAGGGTTAAGGACCTTGCACAGTGGCACAGCTGTGGCAGCTTGGTGGTGTGAGATTTGAACTCACAACCTTCTGATCAAAAGAACAACATCTCAACCACTGAGCTACAACCTCCACAAAAAATGTATGGGTATTTTTACAGTATCTAACAGTGTCATGCAGTGTTAGATGTATTGCTTGGAAAATTATACCACTACCAAACTCACATTACACACCGTGTGAAGATTTACACAAGCAGTTTGCATGATGCTAAAAACTTCACAAGCTTCAAACAAAACCACATTCGATAATTTTGATCATTAAACTGTAGTGGCTGTAGATTGCCAGTGTTTTGTATGTTAATGTGCTGCTGTAGGCAGTGAAAATGTCACCGCTGATGAATGAATGCAAAACAAATCTGAACATGTTGCATATTTTATCCTCTGATTAATGGTGTGCTGATAGTCTGTCACAGCATCACTGAAATACAGGTCTTCTTGTGCAAAATGGAATGTCTTGAATTTATACGGCTGCAGGAGGTCCAACATTATGTACCAATGCAACAACAACCACATATATGTAAACATAATGTATATGTGCACACAAGGAGACACAAGCCCACATACACTCAAATTCTTTATTAGATGCGTGAGACACATGTTCCTGCATTTTTTTTTACTTGCTCCTGATATTTTCTAATTAACCTACTGTATTTGGTCATTTACCCTAAAATATAAAGACATCAATATTGCAACTATAGAAACCCTCATCAGGATCAAATATTTCATGATGATTAAGAAATGACTGCAATGAATGTGTCGTTTAGGGAGTTACAAGAATTTAAAACGACTGAAGTTCTGTTGGCAACTGGTTGCATCAGAACTAATTTAGAGGTTTCACACCATTGGGGTCAATACTTACGCAATCACAACTTTTATGAGTTTTATTTGTACATAATTTTGCAAACTATAATGACTTTTTCTTTCCACATGAAAATCGTTGCAAATTTTACGTAAATATAATCCCATGGGGGGGTAAATAGTTATGCATGCCACTGTACTTTTGTATTTTTTCACTGGTTGTATTTTTATTATATATGTATCATGCCTCAGCAATTTGGTAACAGCTACAGAAACAAATCACCTTTTATTCATTTATAGTTACATTAAATGTTGTAGAATCTCCACGAAGTTTTGTTTATTATGTACATTATAGTTGCTATAAACAGTCGCTTCTTCACCACCCTCACTTTTTTGTTCTTTGGAAAAAAATATAGATTCCAATATCTGTTAGAAGAAGTGCTGCACTGTCACTATAGACTTTTTTCATAAATTCTCACAGAAAGCATCTCTAGGTTAAATGCTTCAAATAGTCCACCATTGTTCCTGTCCCAAAGAAACCCCAGCCCGCCTGCCTTAACGACTACCGTCCTGTAGCCCTGACCTCAGTAGTGATGAAGTGCTTTGAGAGACTGGTCAGAGACTTCATCACTGCATCACTACCAGACACACTGGATCCTCTACAGTTCGCGTACCGCCAGAACCGTTCTACTGAGGACGCTATTGCTCATCTCCTCCAAACTACGATGAGCCATCTGGACTACAGGAAAGGGAATTATACAAAGTTGCTGTTTATGGACTACAATTCAGCATTTAACACAATAATTCCCTCCACACTCAACTCTAAGTTGGAGGTCCTGGGACTCAGCCTGCCACTGTGCAAATGGATATTCGTATGGGTTGGAAAACACACCTCATCCACCCTCACCCTCAGCACTGAAGCTCCCCAGGGTTGTGTTCTGAGCCCCCTGCTGTACTGACTGTACACATACGACTGTGTGGCCACATCCAACTCCACCACCATCATCATGTTTGCTGACGACACTGTTGTGGTGGGCCTGATCTCCAACAACAACGAGACTGCCTACCTACAGGAGGTTAAAAACCTTGGTGCCAGGAGAACAACCTTCTCCTGAACTTCAGCAAGACTGAGGATTTGATAGTGGACTTCAGCACGAAGCAGGAGTGGTCTTACCAACCACTAAACATCAACGGAACCCCAGTGGAGCGAGTGGACAGTTTCAGGTGTTCACATCACACAGAACAAGTTTTGGTCCTGTCACACCAACACCCTGGTGAAGAAGCCTGGCAGCGTCTGTACCATCTGAAAACTAAAGAGACTTTAATCTACCCTCTTAGGTGCCAACGACTTTTTACACTTGTACCATTGAGAGCGTTCTGATGGGTAGCATCACTTCCTGGTTCGGGAACAGCACCATGCAGGACAGGCGAGCCCTCCAGAGGGTGGTGCATTAAGCTGAACATACCATCCACACCGAGCTCCCTAACCTGCATTACATCTACAGCACCCGGTGCCGGACCAGAGCAAGGAAGATTGTGAAGGACCTCAGCCATCCCAACAATGGACTCTTTTCTTTGTTGCGTTCAGGGAATCGCTTCTGCTCCCTGAAAGCGAACACAGAGAGAGTGAGGAGGAGCTTCTTCCCGCAGGCCATTCGGAGTTTGAACCAGGAAACACCCAGGATCTAAAAGCTGGTCCACTCTCGCCATCATCCCACTTTTCTGCAAAATCTTTTCTTTTCGCACTACGACACTTTAATCTCTGGACTGTCACTTAAACTGTGGACTTGCACAGCACAGCACTTTATACCACACCACACCGCACACGGTCACTTTAAGGACAATCACATCAACCACCTTATGTGATTACTGTTTACTTTAATAAGTAAACAGTACTTACTTAATCCCCCCCCCCCCCCACCACCACCACCACCACCACCAGTGGAGTCTGGCAGATCCAACTGCGAGCCCTGTGACATCAGTCGCCGCTTCGCCCTTCTCAAAAAGCTCTCTGCTTATTTTTCTTTTTTTTTCTTATATTTACCACTTACCGATAATTACCTGAAGAACAGACACACACAGAGCACATCCTGAACAAACAGAAGCTAGTGCCATCTCCACCGCATGTTCTTTTTTTTTAGCTTCCTGGTCATGGTGACATCGCACTGTTCCGTTGGACAGACTACACACGTGATTCAGGGACAAGCAGAAGCATTCCCAAAGCATTGTTAACGCAGCTCAAGTTCCTGAAGGGGAACCCAATCATATGAACATTTACACCTGTTATATTAAAATATTTATTTGGATTGTTAGCCAGGCAAATTCTTGTGCATATTGTTGCTATAAAAATGATCATGTATTAGAACTATAGCATTAAAATAAACCTTTGATTTACAGCTGCACTATTGTCAGAGGTGCTATTTTTGACAAAAGAGAATTTAGAATTCAATGATATGGTATCTCCAAATAAGTCACTGAGTATTAAGGAAACTTATTTTATTAAAAAAATGTTATCTTATGCAAAAGGATATAACCTCTCTAGCCTATAATTCTTTTTTAATAACTAAT
The DNA here is from genome assembly GCA_039877035.1 of Silurus lanzhouensis. NCBI lineage: Eukaryota > Metazoa > Chordata > Actinopteri > Siluriformes > Siluridae > Silurus > Silurus lanzhouensis. The sequence goes on along the minus strand of JBCEWE010000458.1, from coordinate 7,882,007 downwards.
GCTTTTAATATTTTATATTGTATTTTTTATGTAATATATAAAGTATGTTAAGCTTAGAGCTTAATGTTTAAGCTTTTAGATTTCTCTTGATGTCGTATGATGCTGTGTAAAAAAAATTGAAGCCTGTCTTTATGGCCTAAATATAACTACGGAACGAAGGCAGTTGAGTGGGAAGTAAATACGTTAAAATGGTTAAACCAGAAGAGACGTGGGCTTTTGGGTACGCTGACAGCATGTTTGGCAGGTTCCCAAACCCAAGAAACCGAAAGCATGTGTCTCTGCCAAAGCAACAAAAGAGAGAAGGCAGAAAGCACATTCTACAGGTCAGAGCAGAAAAGCGCATGGTTCTTAATGAGGCCTGAACTGTGCTTTAAATGGCAGGACCACATGCGACGAGGCCTGTTTATCACCACCAAAATGTCTCTATATATTTGAAAAGCTCTGAATTCTGCTATACGTCAGTCAGTCATGTCTGTAACAGTACCTACGCTAAACTCAGGACCTGAAGCACATTGCCAAAACTTAAAAACGCATCGCTGCACAAGTATGCCTTGAAGCCAAGTCATTCTTAACTGATTAGAATTATTACTCTTTTTGTTTGCTGACATGTTTCATATTTTATTTCAGGTTTATTGACTGATCTACTGGGTGTGCTAATTTTGCTTCCTTATATTTTGTTTGTTTTCATAAAATTAAAGGAGCAGATCACATGCAATTACACAGAACTGATTTTTTTAAGATGTTGTATCTTTCTCCTCAGTCCAGCTGTCATCTTGATTTTGCTGCTGTTGCAAGTGTTTTTAGTTTTTGTTTATTTTAATGGTGCATTTGGTACCTGGGCCTTCAGTGAGGACTTACCCGACTTAATCCACCTCTTAATACCACCACTATCATGTCATAATTATAGAAACCATCAATACTATACAAAAATGCAATATAACACCACGTGGCACTACAGAGAGAGGGGCATTTAGGGTGAATACCATTTTACTAAAGCAAGAAACCCAGTTAAGACAACTCCAAACCTCTACACTACCACCACAACTGTGCCACCTACATCATCTGGAGCAGTTCAGAATCAGTATTTGTCTAATAACATGACAAAAACATAAAAATTTTAATAAAATATAACCTACTCACCAGAGTTGCATATTCATAATTTGCACTGCTCCTCAGAGGCTGAAAGTCAGTGGTACCGCTCGTATTCACTGAGACAAGCTAGCTAGCTTCGGGGTTGGCCGACCTCTCCTCACGATGACTAGCCTTTCTTAAAATTGTATTTTTAGGTATGTTCGAGACCAGTTCTTCCTCCGTAAGGAAGAATGTATTCCCAGATGTATTAATGTGTTCAGTGCGCTACAGATGTGTTTTGCCAGTCGAACTCGGCTGTAACAGTTTCCCTCTGACCAACCAATCAGAGGACGTAAAAATAATGACGCTATTCTGGGCCAGTTAGCCCTGTGAGGCAAATATGAAATCTGATTAGTTAAAGAAACCCATTCATAATATTCTCTATGGTACAAGGGACAGCAGGACTGACTTTGCAGGCCCTGGGCAGATTAGATTGACTTGGCAGCACATAGAGGCTGAACTCTGATTGGACAAAAAAAAATCTAACATCCACATACACGTACTGGAAGCAGTGCAGCCAAGAGAAACGCTATGAACTGAAGAGAATAAACTCTTAGGAATAAATTAATACAATTTTATAGAACAAATATTAGAATTTAGGTTGTAGATGTAGGTCAATGCTTCTGATAGTGTTCTGACTGCCTGCCAATGCATACACTAATAAACACTTACTTTCCCACTGTACTTATCTATTTGGATTTGCAAGAACAACAAACATGGAAAAAAGACTGCATTATTGCTAATGTGCAAACATTGAGAGATAGATGTACATGTCATCTGTCTTTCAGACAAGTAAGTGTACATTTTTATACAGTGTTAATAAATAATACTATTATACAGTCTACAGTTTCTACAATAATCAGTAGTTGGATAAAACACATAGTTGGATTAAAAAGTTGACGATTACAATTTGACTTCAATAACATGACAATGCAATATTTAGAAATAATTTTTTTATGTTTCACAACATTAAGTGGAAAAAAGCATGATATTTGTCAGAGAACCACCAGCCACGCCTCCCTCTGAAGATCACACTCTCACTTAGCCTCTCCCTGCTACTAATCACCTACACCTGTCCCACTCCTACTAACCACCTACACCTATTCCCCATTTACCTATCCCCTTTTTAAGGTCCCCATCCACCCTCACTCATCGTCGGATCTATTAGTTACTACCATAGATCACCCGGACGTCCTACCACTCACGGTATCTGTGCTTCCATGCTCCTGGCTACGCTTTAAATAAAGCACTCAAGATAAGTCTGTGTTTGCATCTTTAGTATAAAAAAAACATTCTGGTTTACTCCCAGTTTCTGATGCCTGGTCTATTCGTGACAATATTATTCAAATAAAATAAAAATAAAAACAGTAAATTATTGTGGCATTCCAGGAATAAAACATTTTGGGAAATGATGTAAAAAAATGTATTACTGCCTCCTCAAGTCACTGCTGATTATTTCTTTGTATCACCACCACATCAAATGTTTTATTACTTATTAGTCACTGCAATTCCATATTCTAAGTCATACGCTATACTCATCACCACAGCATTTTTTTTATTTTAATTTTTTTTCAATCATGGCTGCTGTTATTCTCACCCCAGATTATGTTTATTGTTTCCTTGCTTAGTAATTATATTAGTTTCTTTATGTTTGTAGTTATTGCTCTTCGTTTAACATTTGTTCTGTGAATAAACATGTCGCTTTTGTCTCATCATGTTTTATTTACATATTTCGAATCATTTTCAAATTTAAGCCAATAAATGGTGTATTCTAACACATAGGTATGTGTTATACATAGTAACACACGCAGCACTTGTAAACCCTTCAGTATTGAAACCAAACTTGGTGGTAGATAATGTCAAGAAGGTGCATTAGAAGGAAAGAACAAAAACAGTCTCATATCTGTTATATTATTAAACATTTCAGGCCTGGACAGCAGGGTTATGTGCTCACATCAGACCACCTTTCCTTCCAGATTTATGAGTTGTGCAAGAATCTGATAAGTATCTTTCCAATTACTGAAATAACTGCCAGTTAAGAATTCTGTTTATATGGAACTGTTTGCTATTTAGAGTTTATGGGAAATCAGATTTGTGTCAGGTTTGAGTTCCAGTACAGGCAGAACCTCAAATAAGTGCAATCCAGAACAACTCTTGTCAACTAGAGCTTTATAAACTAGAACTGCACCAAATCTGGGCCATGTCCAGGTTTTTTTCTGTTTCAACTGCACTGTCTAAACAAATGGTGCAGAAAAATACAGAGTGTCACAGCAGAAATTGACACATTTGCATCCATGTACAAAGAATTAGACTTGGGAATTGACAGACATTGTACAAAGCAAAAAGTTTATTACATTCACATTGTTGAAAATTGTTGAAAAACAAACTCAGGAAAATTTGTTAATCGCAGTATGCATAAAATGCGGTGTGTATAAATTGGACAATATAAAAAGAATTGTGATTATATTTTAAAATATACTTTATAGTAAGTGCATGATGTTTTAAACATGGCTTTCCCTGCTTTTTTACCATCTCCAAGTATAATGCCAGTAGAATGAGTGTGTAAATGTTTGTATTCTTGATACTATGTGATTGACCTATTCAGGCATATTCATCTCACACCCAGTGTTGTCAGAATTGTCTCTGGATTGTTACAACACTGGCCAGCATAAAGCACATACTGAAAAGTGCAAAACAGTGGGTACTTGATACTGCAGATTGAATGTTTATGAATATATGTACTTAATTGTTCAAATGAATTATTGTGTCATGCATGTGCAGTGTATTTGTTACAGATCCCAAGTGTGAGGCATGTAAGGCAGATCATGAGACCTGTAAATTCAAATAGCAAATTTTAATTTACCTGTAATGAAGAATTAATAGGATGAGACAGAAAACCTGATGTTCATAAACATCTTTCAGCTCTGGGTCTTTTAAACAACTCTGTTAATACAGAAAAAGTTAGGTTTTTACATCACGTCACTATTAAGTATATTAAAATAAACATATAAAGTATACATTTAAAGGTTTAACATTCTTCATAATAAAATTTATGTACAGTGAGTAAAATAAGTATTTGAACACCCTGCTATTTTGCAAGTTCTCCCACTTAGAAATCATGGAAGGGTCTGAAATTGTCATCGTAGGTGCATGTCCACTGTGAGAGACATAATCTAAAAAAAAAAAAAATCCAGAAATCACAATATATGATTGTTAAACTATTTATTTGTATGATACAGCTGCAAATAAGTATTTGAACACTTGTCTATCAGCTAGAATTCTGCCCCTTAAAGACCTGTTAGTCTGCCTTTAAAATGTCCACCTCCACTACATTTATTATCCTAAATTAGATGCACCTGTTTGAGGTCGTTAGCTCTATAAAGACACCTGTCCACCCCATACAATCAGTAAGAATCCAACTAATAACATGGCCAAGACCAAAGAGCTGTCCAAAGACACTAGAGACTAAATTGTACACCTCCACAAGGCTGGAAAGGGCTACGGGGAAATTGCCAAGCAGCTTGGTGAAAAAAGGTCCACTGTTGGAGCAATCATTAGAAAATGGAAGAAGCTAAACATGACTGTCAATCTCACTCGGACTGGGGCTCCATGCAAGATCTCACCTCGTGGGGTCTCAATGATCCTAAGGAAGGTGAGAAATCAGCCCAGAACTACACGGGAGGAGCTGATCAATGACCTGAAAAGAGCTGGGACCACCGTTTCCAAGGTTACTGTTGGTAATACACTAAGACGTCATGGTTTGAAATCATGCATGGCACGGAAGGTTCTCCTGCTTAAACCAGCACATGTCCAGGCATGTCTTAAGTTTGCCAATGACCATTTGGATGATCCAGAGGAGTCATGGGAGAAAGTCATGTGGTCAGATGAGACCAAAATAGAACTTTTGGGTTATAATTCCACTAAACGTGTTTGGAGGAAGAAGAATGATGAGTACCATCCCAAGAACACCATCCCTACTGTAAAGCATGGGGGTGGTACCATCATGCTTTGGGGGTGTTTTTCAGCACATGGGACAAGGCGACTGCACTGTATTAAGGAGAGGATGACCTGGGCCATGTATTGCGAGATTTTGGGGAACAACCTCCTTCCCTCTGTAAGAGCATTGAAGATGGGTCGAGGCTGGGTCTTCCAACATGACAATGACCCGAAGCACACAGCCAGGATAACCAAGGAGTGGCTCTGTAAGAAGCATATCAAGGTTCTGCCGTGGCCTAGCCAGTCTCCAGACCTAAACCCAATAGAGAATTTTTGGAGGGAGCTCAAACTCCGTGTTTCTCAGCGACAGGCCAGAAACCTGACTGATCTAGAGAAGATCTGTGTGGAGGAGTGGGCCAAAATCCCTCCTGCAGTGTGTGTGTAAACCTGGTGAAAAACTACAGGAAACGTTTGACCTCTGTAATTGCAAACAAAGGCTACTGTACCAAATATTAACATTGACTTTCTCAGGTGTTCAAATACTTATTTGCAGCTGTATCATACAAATAAATATTTAAAAAATCATACATTGTGATTTCTGGATTTTTTTTTATTTTAGATTATGTCTCTCACAGTGGACATGCACCTACGATGACAATTTCAGACCCCTCCAACATTTCTAAGTGGGAGAACTTGCAAAATAGCAGGGTGTTCAAATACTTATTTTCCTCACTGTATTTTAATCTGAGACAGATAATTGAAAACTATAGTATCTTATAGGCATGTCATTTCTTCAAACTGGGTGATAGTGCAACATTAAAGTATAATGTTTATATACAAGAGGACCTTTTTTCAAGTAATACAAATATACTACAGCTTATATTTGTAATCTCTTTGCATTTATTCAATATCAACATCATAAATTACAACCAGGTGTGCACTATATTTCAAATTTCAAAGTAGTATGTATAACTTGACATAAACCTAACATATGTGCTTATGTAATAATATAAAGCAAACGATTAAACGGTTTTGTTACTCATTCAAATATCTTGGGCTTACTTAGTCATATGTACCTTCTGAAATATTTTCTAAAGCAGGAGAGTAGATTTAAAAAGAAACAAGCTCAAGGTCAACATTCTCATTGTCTCATTCTCATTTCATATTATCAACATTGGTATCGTTATCGATGTTGCTGGTCATATAAACAATTGCTAAGTTATTCAGTTGTAGTTCCAGATTAAATGAAATGTATATATATATAAAAAGGAAACATCTTCAACATATTCTAGACATGTTTTAGACAGTCTAGACAGAAAAACCAAACAAACAAACAAACAAAAAATTGCAAAAGTAGGGTTATCAAGACTGTCACCAGTTTCACACTGCCAAACCTAAGTCTGCTGCATGTATTTTAAATTCCATATAATGTAGAATTTGTTTTCATGTGTTATACTTGTAGGCCCTGACTTACTAATGGGTGAAATAGGGTACTCAATTGTGTAAAAAAGTGGCTGTGGTACTGTTTATTTGCAAAAGAATTTAAACAAGTGAATTACATGCAAAGTATGGCTAGAAAACAATTTGTAAATAGGGTGCATGTTTTATTCATAGGTCAGAGTCTTATTTAAATATTCTAGGCACCTGAGGGACTTTGCCGATATAATATCATGTTATTTTATAGAACTTTTAGAAACACTGCAAACACTAAGGCATAATTCTGATAAACGTCATTATTATTACAATGAAGTGACTGGTAGAATTTTGTCTTCATTTTTGTATAAACAGATTTTTGTATTGTAATTCATGCATTTAACAACCATAATACATCCAAAGTGACTCAGCTTTGAATTACCTTTCAGAGGCTAAATTAATCTCTTTACATTGACTTTGTCATAACGCTCAAATAGATAGATAGATAGATAGATAGATAGATAGATAGATAGATAGATAGATAGATAGATAGATAGATAGATAGACAGACAGATAGCATGAAACAGGACAAATCTGCCACAGAGAAGTTTGACATGATATACTTTTGGCAATACAGCAATGCTGTAATGTGTTGTTCAAGTTGTTTTGTGTGGGGACTATTTTGAAGGTGGTAGTGCATCAGATAAATTAATAAAATATCATTTCTGACCCCTCACACCCTGGACACAACCTCTTCCAACTCCTTCCTTCTGGCAGGTGCTACAAAAATTCTTTCCTTAGGCAATCACCCTTATTATCAACTGACAACTGACCTTAATTATAGGCCATGCTTCATATCTATAAGAACTGCACTGTAAGAATAGCCATTCATGACTTCATCCCAATATTTTACACATTCTATTGCTGCTGTATATTGTATAAAACACCTACAGTAACTTCTTTATCTTATGTGATGCACACTACTGCTATTTTCACTACCATGCACTCTCACACTTATATACATTACTGATCTTTTATATACTCTGTATAGTGTGGTGTGTTATATTATTTAATTTGTATTTTCTATATAGTCTTGTATAGTCTGTGTGTGTTGTATAGTCTTGTCTATAAGCTAAATATATATTGTTGTTATTTATTTCTGTACGTCTGAATGTCACCAACACCTGGCACCAAATTCCTTGTGTGCTAATAAACCTGATTCTGATTAGGATAAAGTACTTTCTTGTAAACAGAGCTAGATTTGGAACCTTTTGATATCACCCCGTGGACAGATATAACTTAATTGCCATTGCATATTACAAGCATAAACAAAATGCATTTAGCATCTAGTTGAAATTGAAGTTATAGTGTTGTCACTGTGCAAATTATATATATATATATATATATATATATATATATATATATATATATATATATATATATATATATATACATATACACAGTGTTGTGCTCGTTACTAAAAATAGTAACTAGTTACAGTTACTCGTTACTTCATTTAAACAGTTACTTTGTTGATTACTTACACCAAAAAGTAATGCGTTACTGTTAAAAGTAACTTTTTAGTTACTTTTTTAAAGAACGTTATTTAATGTTCCCATTAATGCCCTTTTATGCGTTATGGTCTATACAAACACAAAACTGACTTAAACACAAAGTAATTTTTAAACACTATTTTATTAAAGTCAGACCAACACAAACTGAATATCACAAGGATTTCTGAAATAAATAACAAAACAATCTGAATAATATATTCACAATCAAAAACTAAAGTGGCTTCTGCTGTTGTGTTGAGCTCTTAAAAATGTTCCTTTCACAGCTTAAGTATGAAAACTATCAACAATGTAGAACAGAACACCGGGTTAGCTTCTAGCTACTAGCTCCTCAGGCATGGAGGTCCTGGAGGTGCTTCAACAGATTGGAGTTTCTGCTATTGCAGTAGATACGAGCTTTGAACCAGAAAGACACAGCTTACATTTGACTTAAAGGTTTTTGTTTTTATACTCAACTAAAGTGAAATAATAAGCATATTTCCACTTTGAGAAACTCGTCTTGGTCTCGCCTCGACTCGCCATTACTGCTGCACAGACCTGAATAAACGGAGACACGCCCACAGTGCGTCTTCTTCCTGTTTACAGTGGTTTATCCACCAATCCTACAGTGCGTCTTCTTCCTGTTTACAGTGGTTCATCCACCAATCCTACAATGCGTCGCTGCTGTAAGCAGGCTAGACTGTAGTCTACACTGCAGCCGAAATTAATTCATTTATAAAAGTAACGGGTAACGCACCATACGGTAACTGTAACAAAGTTACTTTATTTTTAAAAGTAACACGTTACAGTATTAGTTGCTGTAAAAAGTTACCGGTAACGCGTTACTGCCATATATATATATATTGTAATGCACAGGCAAGCAAAGATAATGCTATAAATGTACAATTCAAATGCAAATATATATAAAAAGATATCATTATGCAATTAAAACATCAGTGTAGACTTTTGTAGAGTACAGTTTAGCAGAGTAATGGTTGTGTGGAAGAAACTGGCCCTGAACATCTTGGTTCAACTTTCTTGGTTCAACAAAGTTTTCTGTATTCTCTCCTGGATGGGAGGAGGTTGAACAGTTTGTGACAGGTATGGAAGGAGTCTTTGATGATCGTGTGTGCTTTACTTATAAGCTTCTCTGATCTGATGTATTATTTATACACAAATATGATTAATGGGATGAGCATAATACAGATCTTGCCTGTGAACAACTTGTCTTATGTCGTTTCCATGCCTGTGATTTTTTTACTTACTCAGTGATTGCTATTATTGAATAAGTATTGACAGTGTGGCTTGCTATAGCTATGAAAATAAACAGTATGGAAATTCTTTGATTAGATTATGTCAGGTCAATTTGGAGATGTTGTTGTGCTGGCTGTGTCCCATCTGTCACTCTGGAGATTGTTTTCCTCCTTCAGTGGTAGCTCAATGAATAAGATGTTGGACTTCTGAACAGAAGGTAATGGGTTCATATCCCAGGACTGCCAAGCTGCCACTGCTGGGCCCCTGAGCAAGACCCTTAACCACCATATTGCTCATCTGTATAATAGAGATAACTATAAGTTGCTTTGGATATGGGTGTCTGCCAAATGCCATAAATGTACCCTATCCATCAATAGAAATCACCACAGAGTCATTTATTTTTTGAGTATTGAAATATGCCAGTACCAATAGCTTTTTTTTTGTGGGAAACGGACCCCTGTTGAGTTGAAAATTATACATACTGAAGACACTGTACATGGTCAAAGATGAGATTTAGGTTCTCATCCTAACCCTTCAAGATGGACAAAATTGACAGGAATGGAGTGTGTAATAAAGAGGCCAGTTAGTATAAAGTGCAGCTTATCACTGGAAGGATTTGAAGGTCAGGACATACTGCACTGTTGAGATGCTGAGAATCTAAATAAAAACTGTTGCAAATAAATCTGAAGGGTGTTGGCTATCAAATGGCAGACTTCAGCATACTGAACAGAGCACAAAAATGACTGTAGCAGAACAGATCAATGTAGGAATAAACTGCCTGTAGTTAGGTTTTTTTGTGACTAGTTATATAAACATAAACCAGTGCAGATATGGAGCAGCTTCTCTGTTGCACCCAATCATATGCATTTATGTAAATCATTGATCTAAAATCAGCTCATCAAAAAAGGAAGATGAAAAAATTTTACTAATTTACATAACATTTTACTAATTAGTGAAGGAATGAAATAGCTTGTTAATATGAAAAAATGTTAATAAAGTATGCATTTATTAATGCATATGCATATTAAGTATGCATATGCATTATAAAATAGATTATTATTTATTTTATGTTTTTTTTTTTTTTTTCAAGCAAGCATATCTATAAATTAATTATAAAAGATTAAGCCATTCAGCATCTCAGCCAGTTATACCAACCTTCATCAGCAATACTAATGATTTCTTTGTTAAATATGCCTATAAACATCTTCAATTTGATCCAATTGATCTCTATCTAAGTTTATCTGTGGCATTTTGATGAGATCATTTTCACAAAATACCCTGCCCTATAGATTTCAGTTTCCCTCAAGGGGTCCAAAACATTCCCAAGAAAACTGAGGGGGTCTTAGGTCTACCCTGATTTCTCTATCTAAGGGAAGCTGTGCTTGATATAGCTTTATTGGCAGCTAAGTTGGGGGCTTCATTTTAAGGTGTCCAAAGCCCAACAGCTGGCTTCAAAAAAAAAATATATATTTTTTTTTATTGCCATGAACTCTGGACAGATGAGGGTTTTTTCTCAAATTATTCAGTGAGGATAAAACCTAGACTTCTGTACAAGTGCCTTTAAACAGTCTGCTTTTATTAATTTTAAATTAGCCACATTGTTATTTTAATATGAGGTAAGATGTAAAATCATTTATTGTCTGTGCTTTCTATCACCATAGCTAGTGTCTGGTATAGAGGATCTGTTACAGAAGCTGTGCTGGTTCTTTTTTAGGGTCACTTAACTATGGCCATGGTTATTTCATACATTTATTGGCTCTGCTATGCTGGGTTTTTTTTTTCAAGTACAGTCTGTGAAAATACTTTGCTGCGCTCGCATCTTGACCGCAGTCCACCAATTGACCAATTCTGTCTCTAAAGGGTTGTTTAGTTTCAAAAAATTAGAGACTTTAAAAAAAAAAAAAAAAAAAAAAAGATATATCTGTAGTATTTTAAAATCCTTTTTAAGCCACATAATTGTTTTGCTATTTTCATTATCCCTCAGTAATCCAGTGAAAAAAGAGTGTCTGGCATCAAGAGAACTTGCGCTTACATGGAGGAGCTCTTAATCCTGGAGTTAGTTAATATGCAGCCGTGTCGCTCAAGGTCAGTCCAAGTCAGCTATTGACAGTGGTGAAAATTGAAAAGCAAATATAACATCTATTATTCATCGGGTTTTAGTGAGCTGAAAGATGAAGTCACAGCTGCTATAACCCCCACATCAACCACAGGAACCTTGGTCTCAGCTCAACTCTCTACGACTGACTGGACATGAAGGAAGGAGTCTCTGAATGCTCACGTTACTAGCACGTACAGCAGGCTTAAAAAAGCATAATGACAGAAGAATGTGAAGTTCACACAGACACAGTTTGTTCCAAAAATAACACCAGTTCCACTATATAAACCATATGGTATCCAGTAAATAAATCCTCTGCACTGAGGTCATGAGGTTGAAAGGTGTTTGCTTTGAGAACAGATGGCGGCTGAACTTTTCCCAAAGTTACTGCACTAGGCAGTCATGTTTAGAAGAAAGCTCATTAAAGCACAGGTAATGAAAAAGAGAAACAACAAATTATTTCTGGCTCGGTGAAAGACAGAAGTTCAAGAGGGTGAGACTAACTCATTGAGTGAAATATGAGCTGGCACACGCACAGACACACACACACACACTCATTAAAGCCTTGTAGTAGGTAAATTAAATATATCATTCTCAAAGCTTACAGTCTCAAAAATGCTTCAAAAAG